>OV049925.1:34542821-35142821 GCA_920104205.1 Eupeodes latifasciatus
TTTTTTTTAATTATTTATGTACTAGGAGCCCGGTACGTGCTTCGCTACGTATAAGGCATAGTAATACAAAAAATGATTATTAAGTTCATTTATTCAAACAAAAAAATATTTTAAATTGATAGCTATTTAAAAGTCCAAATGATATATTGTTTATATTATATTTATCAGCAAAGAGTAAAAACTAAAAAATAAAAAAGAATTGGGTACTCTTACTATGGTGGGTCTATATGGGTTAGCCTAAAACAGTTGGATAAACAATATTTTTTGTTTTTTTCATTTTGAGCATGAATAAATAAACAGTTGGGGGTACCGACTCTGGAACATGCAACATAAAGTTGACCATGTGAAAAACATGATTCCTCTAAATTGACACCACAAACTTGAAGTGTTTGCCCTTGGGCCTTATTTATGGACAACGCAAATGATAAACGCACAGGAATCATACGCGGTATCAAACACACTTCTCCTTTTGATTTACCAGTTAAGATTGTAGCTTCAATCAAATTTGGCAATATTTTCAATGCCAATCTGGTGCCATTCTCTCAACCAATCATGATTTCTGTAATTCTGAAGAATATTCGGAAAAAACACATTCAATCAACTCATCTATAGATTGCGCAATTGTACAAAAATTGTTCGGTAAAGTGATCAATCCGTTGGTACTGTCGATTTATTTTGCCATCACCAATTTCTAACAATTGTTTTGAAAACTCATGGGCAGTTGCATCATTATGTAGGTGAATACGCATATTAATGTTCAGTGTCAATTTTCGTACATATCTCCAAAGAACTGATGACTTCAAACAGGCGGTTATTTCATCAGCAGGAGTTGATCGAGGAATGACAGGCAATGTTTGCCGACAGCAATATCAGATCACCACCAAAAAGCTGTTGATTACCGCGTAAATCTTGCATTGTTCGATTAAATGCTTCTATTGATTTTTTATTCGCCATTGTGCACTTATCCCATAAAATAATTTACATTAATAGCAGAACTTTTGCCATAGCAGAATTTCTCGAAATATTGCAAGTTGGAGTTTCAATCACCTGTACGTTCAATGGCAATTTTAATGCACAATGTGCAGTCCGACCACCTTCTAATAATGTGGCAGCGATCCCCGAAGATGCAAGTGCCAATGCAATTTTCTGTTCCGATCGAATAGTCGCTAAAATCAATGATTTTGCCTGTACCACCAGGTGCATCCAAGAAATATAATCCACCTGTATTATTGGAAACGGCTTGCATGATTGTGTCATACACATGTTTTTGTTAAATATTCAATTTGGTGCTATTACAATTTTGTGATTATCAGATGGCATACGATCAAGAGCAATTTTGAACAATTGAAGTAATGCGTTATGCTGATGGAAAAGCCTTTCTAGCTCACGAATAATTTCTCGTCTTGTATTTGAAACAATTGCACAACGTTGATCCAATTCACGATTTTCATCACCAATAAAATAAATTTGCAAAAATTGATGTTCAGCGTCGGGGTATGGCAATAACAAACCAGCTTGATGATAAATCTGGCCCTGAATCTGTAACATGTATGCAATTTTAGGTAGATGTTGAATCAGAATTTTTAAGACTTTATAATTCAGATATAAACATTAAACAATCCTGTTGAGGTATTTACCTTAAAAGTCGGCATAAAATTATCTCGAATAATTTTAGTAGCACCAAAAGAAGTCATTTGAAATGCCGAATTGTATTGTTGAATATTACTCAAAAACTGCTTCGACGCTTGAGATGTCCCAAAAATAAATGAATACAATGGTTCGGGTGGAGTTTCTAATGTTCGCAATCTCACTTTACCATTAGCACAACACATTCCGGGCGTTTCACTTGGAAAGTTAGCCGCATCACAATGTGGACATATGCATCCATCATTCCAATGTATCCGTACATACTATAATCAATCTGACTATTGTAATTATTCGTGATCGCCGTGCAAAATTAAGTACAGGTACTTAATTAAGGTAATGCTGAAATGCATTAGCTTGTGCGCGTTCATCTGTAGTCTGAGATCGTCTTAATAAAGCCACTTGATTTGCATTACGCGTTCGCCGCCGCCGCCGGCCTATGTTTGGTCGTCTTGCTCGTGGCATTTTACCTTCACTCAACAACTCAACAATATTTTGGAAAATATGAACACAAAGCAATAACTCAACAATATTTTGGAAAATATAAACACAACAAAGCAATAATTATCGCTGATAAAATGAAATGACATATGATGACATTAAATTTGTTTGACAGAACTAACGTCACTTTTTTTGTCTTCGATTGTTTTGCCAAAGGTTCAAATTGGCTTTTAAGTATAGTACAAATTGTTTGTATATAGGAGTATAGAAAGATGTTGATTTTACACTTTTTCAAGATTTTTTTTTAATTTTCTCTACGTACAAACCTTCTCTGGACTTCCACGAATAATTCAAGACCAAAATTAGCCAAATCGGTAAAGGCATTGTTGAGTTATAACATTACAACGAAAAGTGGCATTGATTTTTATATATAAAGATATAGTACATTTATGTATATAGTACATAATGCATATACAATTTTTCAATTTGAGTTTAAAAATATTTTTAGTATGCAGATATTTAAAATTTATTAATATACGTTTTATATTTGTTTTTTGATGTTATTTTCGAGGTATCGAATTTCGAAAAATAAATTATATATAATTTTTTAAAAATCCAAAATAAAAAATTTTAAATACAAAAATTTTTTTTTTTTTTTTTTTTTTTTTTATTGAAAGAGACCAAGTTAAAAAAGATAAGAGAAAATTTAATAAAAATGTATCGGTTCGTTTTTGACAAAATTCGAGTTTTCGATTTTTGACAAAAAATATGTATTGGGACTACTGTTATTTTTAGTCTTAAAAAAATGAAAAAAAAAAAAACTCTCAACGCGAGTCGGCTTAAAACCTTAAAACCTTAGTTTGAATTCCTTCTTCTCATGGTTTTTGGCTGTAGGGGCTTGAACAAACAGACGAACGGAATGGGGGAACCACTTTTTTCGACTTCTCTACCATCGTAATGTCATGATGATTAAAATCTCGAGTTCAAAATTTTTTACAAATGCAATGCTTGCAATTGTGCATAGTTCCTAATGTCGCAAGTAAAAATGACATACCGAACAAATTACGGATTTGAAATCTGCTAAGATTTTTAGAAAAATTCAATTGGCAAACAATATTAGTAATTGACTTCAAACTTATTTCTTTTCATAGAAAATATTGTTCTTAACATTTGAGATTTGACAATTTTATTAGTATCTTGATTTAACGTCTCGAATATCAGGGCAAAATTCAGCTTTAAATGTCAGGTTTTAGTTTCTAACGGTACTAATGAGAATTTATCAGTGTTTGTTATATCCCAGAAAACAAATTTGTGTCTTTACCATTACCAATTTTTTATAAGTTTTAGGACGATTCTTACTTGAGTCAAAAATATTAAATCTTCTAGTCTAAACAAATTCATGACTTTTTATCAAACTTTGTGGAATTTTTTCAAGATTTGTAAATTTATGGCTTATATATCTAATATATAATATATATTATATATAAAAAAGCCTTAAACACTTATGAGTTTCGGCTTCATACAATATTTGAAAATTTTGTGTTCATAAATCTTATTATTGATATAATATACATACCTCATGAAGCTATAAAAAAGAAATTAAGTATGGTTCTGAGAAAATAGCAGAGTATGGGGTTTTATTACACATATGTATAATATGTTTTTAAATGTGTATACGAACAGTATTTATTTATTGACAAAGCAAACAAAAATTAAAACAATTTTGTATTATTTTTATTTATTAGTCTGCAAACAATAGAGATACTTTATATTTAAAATTTTATTGTTTTTTTTTTTTTAAATAGTGACTAATTATAGCAATCAATTATTTGCTTATCTTTTTATCCCCGCTTATCTCAGTAAACTTTTAGGTTGTTTTGAAATTTTACAGACTTAAAAAAAAACATGTTTTTATGTATAAAAGTGCTTATTTTTCGTTCCTATGCTACACATTTGTTGGAAATGTTATCAAAAAAAGAGGCTGGGATGCGACCCACACTGATAACTTCCCATCCCGTCTGTCGATTTGTCTTGCTTAAAAGTTTGTCTATACCTATGTATGTATCAATTTTTACCAAATTTGCGTACTATTTTTTGTAGATTTTATTTTTTTATGAAAAAACGGGCTGTTTGATTTTTATAAAAAAAATTACTGAATATAGAAAACAATATTTTCTGTGAAATAAAATAAGTTTGAAGCCAATATTTGAAATTTTTGAAAAGCTATTTAAGTCGAAAGTAAATTTTTACAAGTTTTAGTATTGTTTCTTTTTCAGGTTTTTAGTTTTTGTAAAAAAAAACTGCCGATTCAATTTTTCTCAAAATTTTATAGAATGTTGAAAACAATATTTCTTATAAGATAAAATTAGGTTGAAGCCAATGTCTTAAATTTTTAAAAAGATAGTTGAGTCGAAAATCAATTTTTAACAAATTTTATTAATTTTTTTTTCGGTTTTTAATTTTTTTGTAAAAAAAACTGTCTATTCGATTTTTTTTTAATTTTACTGAATGTTGACAACAATATTTTTTGAAAGATAAAAGTAGTGTAAAGCCAATATCTCAAAGTTTTGAAAAGATATTTGAGTCGAAAATCAATTTTTACCAACTTTTATTAATTTTTGTTGGGGTTTTTATTTTTTTGTAAAAAAACTGTCAATTCGATTTTTCTCAAAATTTTATCAGATGTCAAAAACATTATTCTTCGTTGCACAAAATTGTTTTTGAGATGAAATCATTTTTTAGTCGTGAAATTTTCGAGGTGACAAATTTTTTTTTCAGTTTTTTTGATTTATAAAAAAAACCATTAATTGGATTTTTTTCCAAAAATATAATTGTTTTGTATCACGTTACAATATATAACATAAAATTAAATTCAAGTCTCTAGCGTTATTAGTTCATGATGAGATATTTAGGATTAACCAAATATGGTAAAAAAACCACCCACGCAATTTTCTTGAGAGCCCTTTCTGCATCTTTGTGCCTTATTATCTGTATAACAAAATTTATTTGAAGTCGATATCTCTTGTGGTTCATGAGATATGGACGACGAAAAAAACGTCACGAACGTACGGACATACGGACGTACGAACGTACGTACACACGCACGCACAGACATCTTTCTAAAAATCTTTTATTTCGACTCTTGGGACCTTGAAACGTCGAGAAATGTCAAAATTTTCAATTTGACAAATCGGACCCATTACAATAACTTCCTATGGGAATTTAATAATTTCTTGAAAATTTAAATCCCTTGTATTAAAATTTAGTGGCCGAGTACTAAATATTAATACTAAGGACTGAAAGTAATTTTAAGATTATCCATACAAAGTACCCGTAAGCTTTGATAACTTTTCTTTTAAATGTTTTTTTTTTTAACACTATATTAAAGTTTTTATTGTGATTCATCCCTAACTTTCACCAACTGAGTAGTACGGGCCACTCAAAAGTTTTTCATTTTCTTAAAATTCCTGCTTTTCTGCTATAAGCTTTTAAATGGAAGAGAAATGAGTAAAATTTGGAAATATAATTTTCTAAAAAAATCCATAGCTTTAAACCGCTAAGACCGATATTTTCTAAGATACATATATGTATGTATGTATAAGTCGTTATAGTTTCGATTTGAAAATGTATGGAAATTTAATGGAATATTAATTAATGTCTTGAAAAATTTTGAATCTTCACAATTTCTTGCTTTCAAGCTTTTACCTATTCATTTGAGGTAATGGCGTAGCTTTTACTTGACAAATGTCAAAAGATAACAACTTGAAAAGTGACATCTGCCCAAATAGCGGGATATTTAAAATAAATCTCCGGATTGGAAAATTTCAAATCAATTTTTAATAACGAAACCATATGCAGTTTTGAAATTTGTCTTACATGATGTTAGTTTTAGGTAAGAAACCAAATGGCGTCCTTTCTTAAGCTGAATCATTTTGGACTGAAAAAAATAAACCATTTTACTCTCTTAAACGTTTCTAAAGTAAAACATTCAAGACTTTGGCTATAAGAAGAAGTACGAAAGACCCAGAATTTTTTTTATTTTTTAGTCTTCTTTACCTAAAGAATTACCTAAGAAAGTTTTTTCAAAGTCTTAAACTAAAAGATAAAAAAAATAGAAGATAAAACCTTTCCTACTTTTGCGTTGTTTAAGAAACTTTCTAATTTAAAGTTTTCTCCACTCTAGAAACCTAAAAATCGATATTTTAAAAAAAACCAAATATTATTCTTTAAGTTTTATTTTGTTGACTTTGCATCTAAAAGTAACTTTCACTTTTTCTTTAAGTACATATTCATGATTCAAAGTTAATTTTTGTACTCCAGTTAGGTACTTTTTTTTTTAATGTCCTATCTATGGTAAAACTTTCAATAAAATCATAACGAACTTTTATAAAATATTCACATAAAACTCCCATCCCCATGCCATACCATGTCATGTTAGAACCAAAAACTCCAGGCCATATGCAGATGAAAAGAAGAATTACTTATACTATCTATATAATAACCCTATGGCAAGGATGATTTTATTCAAAAGTTTTGCCAGTAGGAAAGATTGAAATTGAAACGTTCGTTCCTTGTATTGTACTGAAAATGACTCGTGGCGGGCTCTGTCTAGAGACAGAGTTCTGGAACTTCTTTAACTATGTACTGATTCAAATTCAATCACTATTATAAACAAAATATCTACAACTGCTAGGGTTGTTTCTTGTTTTTGTTTTCAGCGAGAGATGAATAGGAAAAGAACCAACTGCGAAAAAAATGTTCCTTGGTTAACTCCAAAAGTTTGCCATCTTCAACAGAAAATCTCATACAAACATAATCAAACTAAAACCATCACTGTCTGGACCTGTAGATATAGCTAGAGCTAGAACTGGTGCTGAAACCAAGGCACGCAAGACCATCATCAACAGCCCCGAAGTGAAAACTTGGAGGAATTATTATTATTGAGAAGTTTTTAACAGTTTGACCAGAGATAATGCGGATTACCAAGATAGTTTGAAAGTATGTTGTGTACGAAGTACATAGTAAGTTAGTTGTTGATGGTGAAAGTTGCCCTTAATTTTAATGCATCCCACAAAAACAAGCAAGGACACACAAAATGTTGTTCTTAATATTAGATTGAAATCATTGCAGTGCACTTTTGGGTTGCATCGTAATTATAATTGGTTCATGTAGCCTTAAGCAATATAATTTAATCATTGATAGCTTTGGTTCGTTGCTGCGATGGAATTCAATATGGGAAACAGGTGTTCTTGGATTTTATGAGTTAATATTAAATATTTTCTGCTTTAGGGAAATATTTAAGCCATAACGTTGCTTGTTTTGTGAAAGTTTTGTCATGTTTATATTGAAATTGGGAAACGTTATGCAAATTCTTAATAAATTTGATTTTTGCATCTGATGAAATTGTGTTAATCAAAGATAAAAAAATAAATGAGTTGGTAGAGCTAAGTGTCGTATTTGCAAGATTGAAGTACTTAGTCATGTCCCAAAAAATCCATAACTAATAGAACAACAGTAATTCCTGGTTATATAATTAATTACATAAAGCAAAGAAACTATATTAGAAGAAGATGGGCTAGGTTCAAACATGATAATGACTTTTATTTAATGAAAAATCTTACGAAGAAAATATCTTTTGAGATCACAAAATTCAGAAACAATTCCTGGAACAATAAGCTCAGTTCCCTTGAGCCAAATTCTAAACCTTTTTGGAACATCGCCAAGGTCTTAAAAAACAAGAATAGATCCATACCTCATCTTGAAAATAATGATTGTCTTATTGTTACCCATGAAGAAAAAGCAAACATTTTCGCTGATACATTTGCGCAAAACTTCAACAATCCTATGTTAGCACAAGTAAGCACGGTAACAAATGCAGTTACTGATTCAGTAAATACTTGGAGTAATACAGTAGTGCCCTTACCGGCAGATGTCTATGTTTCAGGAGAAGATATTGAGTATTTTATTAGCAATTTGCGAATAAAAAATCTGCAGGTTTTGACAGCATAAAAAATATTTACCTGAAGGAGCTGCCAAAAATTGCTATCCGTTTTATTTGCGTCATAGTTAACGCTTGTATCAAATTGCAGTACTTCCCAGAAACTTGGAAGATGGCAAGAATTATCCCTATACTTAAACCAGAAAAACCACCAAATAAAGCTAGTAGCTATCGTCCAATAAGTCTTTTAAGCAACCTTAGTAAAATCTTGGAAAAAGTGATTAAAACTAAGCTATTAAATTTTCTTGAAAACAACCATATTATACCAAACAACCAGTTTGGATTTAGACAAGGACATAATACTTCTCATCAAGTTTTACGTATATGTAATCATGTTAAAGATAAATTTTCTGTAAAGCAATCTACTGGTCTTGTACTCTTAGATGTGGAAAAAGCATTTGATAGTATATGGCATGAAGGAATTCTTTACAAACTCAAACTCTTTGGCTGTCCGGATTACATTATTAAGTTTGTTGAAAGCTTTTTGCAAGGGAGAACATTTAAAATAAACTTAAATAATATTTGTTCTAGTTCCAAAAATATATATTCAGGAGTTCCACAAGGATCAGTTTTAGGACCTCTCTTATACATTGTTTATGTTTCCGATTTACCAGACCTTCTTAACTGCAAAATAGCTATGTTCGCTGATGACACTGCTATATTTAGCTCAAATGAATTAGGGTATAATATCGAAAGTTCTCTTCAATACGCACTTGATACTATACTTCAATACTTTGAATCGTGGAAGATAAAGATTAATGCAGAGAAAACACAAGCTATCTTTTTCACGAGAAAAAGAAAAGCTTGTGCTTTACCGTTAAGTAACTTGAAAATTTATAATTCACATATTCCGTGGGTTGATTCTGTCAAGGGTGTATATTTAGACAAGACATTAACCTACCGAATCCATGTGAATAACACATTAAACAAAATAAGCTTAGCAACTAGAATGTTATATCCATTGATTTGTCGACGTTCATGTTTAAGTAATCATAATAAAATTACTATCTACAAAGTCATTTTTCAAGCAATTATTCTTTATGCATGTCCAGTCTGGGGAAGGTGTGCCATGTCGCATATTAATAAACTGCAAATATCTCAAAACAAAACTTTGAAAATGATGTTAGACCTGCCCTGGCATTTCTCAACTTCAAGATTGCACGAAAATAGTGGTGTATTAAAAATTTCTGAGAAAATTGAAAAACTCAATAAAAAATTCTTCTATAATTGTAAAGATTCTGAAAATTTGCTTATTAAGAACTTGCAAATATAAACTGTTAAAAATTCAAACAAAACTCTGTGATATCAATGTCACTTTTAATGTTAAATTATTGTTGTATTTCTTTTGTTCATTTATTTATTTATTTATTTATTTATATATTTATTTGTAAATTAATTAGGTAATATATTTACTTATTTATTTATTTATTTATTTATTTATTTATTTATTTATTTATTTATCTATTTATTTACTTATTTATTTATTTATTTATTTATTTATTTATTTATTTATTTATTTATTTATTTATTTATTTATTTATTTATTTATTTATTTATTTATCTATTTATTTATTTATTTATTTATTGATTTGTTTATTTATTTATTTATTTATTTATTTTTTATTTGTTTATTTATTTATTTAATTGTTTGTTTGTTTGTTTATTTATATATTTATTTATTTATTAATTTATTTATTTTGTTTATTTATTTATTCGTTTGAATATTTATTTATTTATCTTGTTATTATTCATTTGATTGTTAATTTATTGATTTATTTATTCAATTATTTGTATCTTGTTATCTATGCATTAAATAATTATCAATTTCATTATCATCTGGTAATTCCATTAGTTTTAAGTCCATTTTATCTATCCAACAGATTTCTAAAATAAAGAAATCCTTAGCTTAAGATTCAAATGTTAAATGAAGGTTTTTCTCCGTAGTTCTCCTTCAATAGTTTTTCATTCTACATCTCTATTACCATACCGAAATATATATTTTCCTCAGTTGTAAGATATAAACTAAATATCATATCTCTGTGCAAGCTGTGTGTATTCACTTTAATTCATGTAAAATTGTAATGCTTTATTCTACGCAAATAAATATCTATCTATCTAAGTACTTATTCTAAGTAGTTTGTGTTTATTGAATGAATGATCAGTTTTGGGTATAGTAACAACCAATAGACCGTCTCCTTATAGAGCTGAATAAGATTATTTATTCAAATTGGTAAATAAATATTAGGTGCTTTTTTACTGATACAGAACTATTAATAAAACACAATTTTGCATTTATTGGTTCACAAATTTAATTTTCTCACCGATGCATTTGATGTCAAAAAAGGTTTTAGACAAGGCGATGCACTGTCATACGACTTCTTGAATACCGTTCTGAAAAGAATTGTGCAAAACTCAACCGTCAACACTAGAGGCACAATCTTCAAAAGGTTGATATTGACATAATTGGAAGATCAAAGCGTGATGTCAGTGGAGCGTTTTTGAGCATTGCGACGGAAGCGAAGAAGATGTTACCTGGCGCAAAAAAATGACATATTTTTGTAAAGGGTCAGAAATATCAATTTCTGTTAATTTGTGAACAATTACAATTTGAGATGAAAAAGGCGTTACTCGAACTTCAAAAAATGCCTTAAACACTTCCCAGGAGGTAAAGTGCTTACCAACAAAATTCAGCCTTGTCAGACTTTTTTCGAAATGAATATCTAATTTTTCTCAACTTTCTATTACTATCACTTGATATATTTTTAACTTGTCTGAACTAACGTAGTAAAACTTGTGTTTTTCCTTAGCGGGTAGAAGTTATTGATGTTTTTTAAATGAACATAAGAGTAAGTGTCCATTTTGCGGTTTTTTTCTTTAGTTGAAATTCTGAATTTTACAAAAATGGATCGCTTAACAGTTCTTCAAACTTACTACAAAAATGCTTATTCTGCCACAGCCACATATCCTGCTTTAAGAGGAGATTATGGTTTGCATAATCGTCAATCAATTGACAAAATTTGAAGAATCGTTACCCATGTACCACTGAAAATATCGCTGCTGTAAGTGAAAGCGTTGCCGAAGACCCGAATGTGTCGATTCCTCGTTGTCCTCGAGTTCTGAGAATCCTCAAGTAATTGAAAAGAGGCCATAACAAGAGGAGAATATGTGATTTCAACAAGACGGTGCTATATTCCACACGGCACACAACTCGAGCGAATATTAGACATTTTCTGGCAGCGTACTTTCTCGTCTTGGCGATTTTAATTGGCCAACAAAATCATGTGATTTGACACCACATGACTTTTTGGTGGGCTACTTGAAAGACTGTGTTTATTGACATAAATCTTTAACTCTTGAGCACTTAAAAATCAACATTCGTCAAGTTATGGCCCAATATGTGTCAAAAAGTGGTCGAAAATTACCTCAAAGAATCAATGATTGCAACAACTCGCGTGATGGTATTTGAATAATGTAGTATTTCAAACATAATGTCAACGTTCAAACTTTTTTATAAAAAAGAAATATCATGAAAAAAATACTCAATATGTATTTTATTTACGTTTACTTTTGAAACCTCAAAATGGATAACCCTGTAGTTTGTTTTAACCATTTCTTGGCATTTAAGTAATGGTATGATTTGTACCGATTTTACTTTTACAGAAATTTTGTAACTAAAATATTTTTGAAAGCAATAAAAACAGGATGGTGTCAAATTTTATAAATAGAAATAGTTTTAGAATATTGACTTCCAATAGGAAGTTATTGTAATCGGTCCGATTTGTCTAATTGAAAGTGTTGACATTTCTCGACGTTTCAAGTCCCTAAAGTCGAAATAAAAGATTTTTAGAGAGATGTCTGCGCGTGTGTGTCTTACGTACACACACACACGTACGTCCGTACGTTCGCGACGTTTTTTTCGTCGTCCATAGCTCAAGAACCAGTAGAGATATGGACTTCAAATAAATTTTGTTATACAGATAATAATGCAGAAAGATGCAGAAAGGGCTCTCAAGAAAATTGCGTGGGTGTTTTTTTTTACCATAGCAATTTGAAAAAAGGGTAAAAATGTTGGTTAACCCTAAATATCTCACACCAATAAAACTAGAGATTGGTCCGTGATTGTAACTTGATACAAAACAAATATATTTTTGGAAAAAATCCAATTAACAGTATTTTGTATAAATAAAAAAAAACTGACAAAAAAATATTTGTCAGTTCTAAAATTTTACGAACAAAAAACGATTTTATCTCCAAAACAATTTTGTGCAACGGCGACGAATAACGTTTTCAATATCTGGTAAAATTGTGAGAAAAATCGAATCAACAGTTTTTTTTTTACAAAAAAATAAAAACCTAAAACAGAAATTAACAAAAAATGGTAAATTTTGATTTTCGACTCAAATATCTTTTCAAAAATTTGAGATTATGGCTTCCAACTAATTTTTTCTTATGAGTAATATTGTTTTCAACATACTTTAACATTTTGAGAAAAATGGAAATGATAGTTTTTTTACAAAAAATACAAACCTATACAAAAAATTAATAAAAGTGCGTAAAAATTTACTTTCGACTCAAATATCTTCTCAACTATTAAAAACATCGGCTTCAAACTTATTTTATCTCACAGAAAATATTTCTTTCGACTTTCAGTAAATTTTTTGTAAAAATCCAACAGTCAGTTTTTTTTCATAAAAAAATAAAATCTACAAAAAACAGTACGCAAAATTGTTAAAAACTGATGTTCGGTTGTCGATATCTCGTGAACAATAGAAGACATTGACTTCATATTAATTTCATTCATCCAATTTGTATTTGTTTATATTAGAAATATAACTTTTTAAGAAATGCTACTAAAATTGGTAGAAATTGGTTTTCGAATAAAAATCTCGTTAACCAAAATAGATTTTGAAATCAAACTCTTTTTATCATATGCAAAATATTGTTAGTAATTTTTACATTTTTAAGAATAATTCAACTGACAACTTTTTTAACAAAACACGAAAACCTACAAACTTTTAAGCAAGACAAATCGACAGACGGGAAGTTATCAGTGTGGGTCGCATCCCAGCCTCTTTTTTTTTTTAAAATAGTCTTAGAGCTAGAAGCATAATGGTAAAGGTGTTGAAGGAAACGTTTGTATGACAGCACGTACTTCAGTCTTTCCAAGAAAAAGTGCATCTAAAAATGAAAATATGCAGGAAAATCACTTGTATCACTTCCTGACACATGGACACTCTTCTAAATAATTCCATATTATGGTTTTAACGGAAGAGGTTTTTTACTAATATTCTAGTTTCATGAAAGTTGTAGGTTGAAGTACTCTTTTTACGTATGATATGTACTTTTTTTTTTTAATTCAAGACAGTTGATCATCAAATTTCAGCTTTTTTTAAAATTTGTCTTAAATGTCAAAATCCCACTCCCCGGGTTGGTTTGATTTTAAAAATAGTATAGCAAAATATTAAATTCATACGTCATTTTCTTCAATTAAAACATCAAATATAAAAAGTAGGTTAAATTATAAAAAAATCATCCGAAAATTTAATCTTTAACTCCAATTTTCGTATTTTAAGAAAATTGTGACAGAAACTTTTATTTTAACCAACATTCACCGCAACTTATCCTTCCAGAGCCACATTATAATTTTTTTAACCATATATATGTAATGTATATACATATACTTTGCCACATAAAGATGTAGGTATTCGTACATACCTATACCTATACCTATACCATGTCTCAAAGGTATTACAACACCATGTGGTTTCTACTGAAAGTGTCATAGTTATAAAAACAAATTAAGTCTTTTTATTAAAGTTTACCATCTCACAAAATACAAAAGGATGCCAAGTAGGTTTTTGTTTGTAAGTCCTTTTGGAACTGTTTCAAAAATGTTAGACTTAAAATGTCTAAAACATTCATTCCATTTAACAACGCCAACCACATCCACCACCCCACCTCAAAGAAGTAGCAACATTCTAAGAATGAAACGGAACGAAATCGTTTGGATTTATGCTATAAAATTGATCGAAATACAAATGTACTCTGACAGCGAGTCTCAACTCAACCACACCAAACCACACCGCACCATACACCCTAACCCAATGAGATACTTAAAAGGATTGCCAGACAACATTTTCCTGAATGAACATTTATATCTGTCTTTTTGAATGTTGGTATGTCTTTAACTATGTTGACAAAAAAGGACCATTTGAAAATGACGTGCAACGTGCATTTGTATGTTTTTTGAATTCAAGTCACATATTAAGTGGAACAGGAAGGACGACATGAACAAAAATTTGATATGTAGTATGTACTCGTACTCATTCTCGAGCATAGAGTACGTTATATTTAAATGTCAATGTGATGTGAAGAAGTATTTTTGAAAACGATTCTTGCCTTTTATTGACACATTTTTTGACTTTATTTTGTGGGAGCAATCGAGCTGAAAATAATTGATAAGCTATTTGTATCTGTGTACAAGAGTTTTCTTTTTCTAGGAATAAAACACCTGATTAATTTAGTACTTTATTTAAAGTCATGTAGAACATATATGTAGGTTAGTTTGTCAACCAGTAACACTGGTGACAATGACTGGTGCTTATTGTATTTAATTCTTTCGTATTCGTTCCTATTTCACGATTTTCATATCCTTGTTGGAGAATTTATGGTAATGATTACCGAAACAAATCAGGTACTTTTACATAACAGAAATAGCTTGTGAGTCTTTACTCGTATATGAGATTTTTCTACTTCGATGAATTCTATGGAAAAGCTATTTGTTTTCTATTTTTTGAGGATTTTTAATAAAATTTTACATACATATAAGGATCGAATACGTGATGTGAGGGTCTAATTGAAAATACAAAATTTTGGTGGAATTAATGTAACTCTGTTCTTATTTAGTTTTCTATTGTGTTGCTTAAGGTATTATAATAAGGAATTTTCAACTTTGATATGTGATTTTGGTAATATTGCTAAAGTTACACCTGTCAAATTTGCTGTCATTTATAAAGTTGTTTTTTTTTTTCAAAAATTAAGCTTGGAAAAGTATTTGATAAAGTTATTTAATGAAAGTGACCGCAAAATGATATTCATACACGAAATCCATGGTTAGTTGAATGTTCCCATCATGTTGGATGATCACACTCCACTAATCCACCTAATGTATTAATGATTTTTGGTTGGATGTCAGCAACATTGATCCAAACTTCTTGATCAAATTTGTCAGCATTTATGCACCAGAATTGTAGTAAACTTGCTGATTGCTCTATTTTTGTTACGAGATTTTTAATCGAAACCAATTTTTTACAAATTTTAGTAGCATTTCTTGAAAGTTTTTATTTCTTATATAAGGTTTTTAAATTGGGGCGGGTAGATCTTAGTGCCCCGTGGCGGCTATTTTGTTTTGGTGACATCTGTCAAATCTTTTGTTTATTATTCAGTTGTTTATGCAAAATCATCATGGCAAGTAACACGATTGAATAACACGTTCAAATGATAAAACTTCAAAATGCCGTATATGGGACGACACCAACCCACGTGAGGTTCACCAGGTAATAATACGTCCTCCAATAGTTACAGTTTTGTGTGGATTTTGGGCCGGCCGGCGTAATTGGTCCGTACTTTTTTGAAAATGACGTTAGTGAGGCGGTCACTGTCAACAACGAGCGCTGCATAACGATGATAGCTAATTTCTTATGGCCCAAATTGAACCATATGAACCTAGACGACATGTGGTTCCAGCAGGACGGGCGGCGGCGCTACGTGCCACACAGCAAACCTCACGACATCTACACACAACATCTACCCCGTATTTTTTGTACAAAGACTGTCCATTTTATTGTTGCATAACATCATTTTTTGTCCATAAGATATTCGAGGTGACAATTATTTGTTTTCACTTTTTTCGATTTACAAAAGAAACCGTTATTGATTTTTTTTTTCAATATTATACAAGTTTTGTATCTCGTCATATTATGTACATAATATAAAATTTAATTGATGGTTCGTGAGAATTTTAGTCAATCAAAATTTTCACGCAAGTTCTTTTTGTATCTTTATGTATTATTATTTGTATAAAAATTGAATTATTTGAAGTCGATATCTCTACTGGTTCTTGAGATAGGAACAACGAAAAAAAGCTTCGAAAAATCGAACCGATTACAATAACTTCCAATTTTAAAACTTGAATCTAGCAAAATTCCACCTATGTATATCAATAGAACTTGACAATTTAAGACTTAGAATATGGAGGAAAATTAAACAAATATTTGTAATTTTAAGTTTTTAATAATTCCATAATCTTTAAAATAGGCCTTCTCCAAAATAAACACTTAAGCCATTAATTTTTTTTTTTTTTTGTAACAAAATTCCTAATTTCTTATTACAAAATTCTTTTTTTTTTTTTTTTTTAGAACAAAATTCTTGGTTTCATTGACGATTTTTAATTCAACAAGAACACATTTATTCTGAAGCACATTTTGATGTTCAAACAATTTTTGTTCATTTAGATTTCAAAGATTTTAAATATAATATTTTAAGTCAAAATAATTTTTAACACTTTTAACTCCTTCTTAACTCTTTAACTTTTATCTTGCATCAAAAAGGGAGCAAGTCCATATTTGTTGACTTTGGGGTCACATTCAGACTCAAAAATCGCAATGATTCTTTATATTGTTCGCTTATCGTTAGGTTAGGTTAGGTTAAAGTGGCTGTTGGTTGGGACGACCAACACACTTAGACCATGGTCTATGGTCCTTTGTGATACCACATGGATCAGTTAACAGCTTATTTTGGATTTAATAATTTAATCGTTGCTTCTGTTAAATAGCGAGCATTAACATAGCACTAAATCCCCACTGTATTAGGTTTAAAAATATTTAACCCCTAGGTTTGGTATTTCCATCTTGACGTCAAGTTTTAAACAAGAAGTTAACTATTTCCCAAAAAAAAATGTGATTTTTTTTGCTTTTATTTTTTTCTCAATATACCAAAAAAAGACTATTGATAAATTAAGTTTTCACTTATTTCTGTGAAAATAATGTTAATAATTTATTGGCAAGATATTGATGATTTTTAATGCTTAGAATTGCAGTTTTCAATTTTGTATTTGTGCATTATCCATTAGTACGAGTATACAATAATTAAAACCTTTGCCTACATCCATTTGTTTCTTATTCCTTCAAAATATTTTCTTCAGCTTTAAAGGACACTGCTCTATTACCTTGCTTAATATTTCTAACCAATCATCTATTGGTTTTGTATTCCATATTTTCTATAGCATCCGTTGTTTTTTAATTTATTTTCCATCATTCATCATCAGTTTTCTAATTTCCAACTTTTAATTACAAAAACTCCAACTCAATCCTTACATCCTGCGATATTGTTAATGATAATGATGATGATGATGGCGGTTATTAGTTTTAAAAAGATAACCAACTCCAATATATCTCTCGATTTATCAAAATAAAAACCAATTAAAAGCATCACTTAAATTTTGACAAATAAATAAATTAAAAATTCTATTAAATTCCATCAAGAAAAAAATTAAAATTATTACCAACCAATACTAATAGACCCTCTGTGGACAAATTATGTACACGTACTCTACTAGCACTTAATATGCCAAACAAACTCAAGTTTATAGTAAGGATGTTGGCCTTCCTAATGACCCTTCATAAAAGAGATATTGGTTACTCCTTTTTATAAACAAACATACACTTTTCTATTGGATATATAATGAATTGATCTAAAACAAAATTGCTTTTAATGGAGGCAAAACGAACAACACGAGCAAAAACAGCAAAAAAAAGGGGCTAAAATAATCCTCAAGGATTTCAACTTACATAAATAAAGCAACCTTCCTACCACCTATTGGAAACCAAGGAAAATTCATATTTTTTCATCGGAAGTTGTTTAAGTGAGTTCTCCAAGGACATGATGTGACATTAATTACTTGAAAAGAAAAAAAGAAACTTTAACATTTCTATAAAGCTTTTCTTTCACTCACTTCTATTTTCATGCGTGAGAAAAAGAAGAAAAAGAAGGATTAAAGTCAACGTTTCAATTAACACATTTTGTAACTTTCTTCCTTGGTTTAGTGATTATGTCACTCATTTGGTAGTTAAATAAATAATAAATAGTTACAACTTAAACTTTGATCCCCATAATACCTTTGACGAAATAATACGCTTTCAAAGTATTTAGAAAAGGATTTTAAAAGGTTCATTAGGGTTGATTTTTCAGTATATGCATAATAATTATGAAATAGTTACCCACAATGTTATGTATATGAATATGTTGTGTGACAAGAAGCAATATTTTCCCAAGGATATCTCATATACCATATTTAAAATTCTTAGGAACTGTCTAAGTGGAAAATAGATTTTCTTGTAGGAAAACTTGGAAAATTGAGATAAATATTATTCCCGTATTGAAACAGTAGTTGAATTCCATTTACTCGAAAAGGACTGCTACCATCCTGAAACTTTGTCAAAAACCGTTTCCATTAAACATGAATATAACCTACCTTAATTAGTTCTTCATTCAATTAACTTTTCAAAGCACAGCACCTTTGCACGAACAACAAATAAATATACGAGTAACCTGTGTTTAATGTTCCTACATGCGTTAACCAAAAACTATAGGTTTTGCACAACAAAAAGTACCACTTCCGTCATATCGCAATATCGCATATTCAGGACATCTGCTAAGAGAGAGAGAGAGAGAATTTAATAGTATTCCCATAAGTTTATCACCAACAGAATGCTTGCTCATGCTTTGGGCTCAACCCTTGCTTTATTTTCGTACAAGATGTGATGATACACCCTTACATAATATATTTATATTTCTGTCGTTTATGTTAAGAACATTTTCAAACGACGATATCTCTGTTTCATCGAGTGCTTTTTCCAGTTCATAGCGACAAAAGCATAAACCGCATCATACATAGGTTAGGGTAAATTGGGGTAATTTGGATGTTTTCCGATAGAAACTCCCTGAAAAAGCGATTCCTGCAAACAGCAGATAACTTGACAACCTATTTAATCCCTTGTGCATGTTATATTTTTGGACTTCAAAAAGGAAGTTTATTAAATTCAAGCTTCGATATTGGATTTAAAAACGCGATTGTAATCATAAGAACTCATGCATTCATATTCTGTGGCAGTTGGAGGCTTAAATAATTAATTCATCGAATTTCAAATGATTGTAATCAATTGATTGCATTCAAACGATTGATAAACAATTTCAATTGAAATCTTTTGAATGTTCGAAGATAAATTATTAAATTTCTCTCAAAATGATCTCAGTGCAATCTTCGAGTTGAATTCAATAATTAATTTTAAAAGATTACATTCACAAAAGATTGGATTCTTTTGCATCAAATTGGTTTATAGATTTTTTCAATAATTCATTTATATATTTAAAATTTCTAATATTTGAGGGGAAAGTGTGTTGTTAAAAATGCAGAAAGATATCAGCCAAGTGTCAGCTCTATGTCTACGGTTGCATCACAATGTCATTTCCATAAAAAATTGCACATTTGCGGTTGGATGTCCTCGATTACTTCACAAATGAGCATGTACATCTATCACGTGACCTCAAAGAAACAGGTTTTAAAGCGTTAAAAATCTCGGCAATTTGTAATCACCTTTTCGAGAAATAACACGGTCAGGAAACTTTTCTTACAGAAATATCGAGTGCGATATAAATAAATTAGGTAACGCAACAGTCCGTAGAGAACTAGAGCCTAGTGACTTACAACTCTCAACCATTCCTGTGTGCGAGTCATGTCGATGTGGATGGAGAGGACCTACAGTATGTGCCACACTTTTTATGAAAAGAATTACTCTTGGAGGATTTGTCAATTACTCGCCGTGAAAAAAAAACCTTAGCTGGCACAGGCATGGATTAATCCCAAGACCTCTAGCATGAGATTGCAACGCACGCCAAGGGTATTAGTTTTTTAGTTGCTTATGTGGCACGTATTAGCCGTCTTGTAGAAAATTAAGGCCATACAAAATCAGTAAACATAGCTCAGGCAACTTATCCACTATAAAAGTTGCAACGGCCTAATTTTTAAATAAGTAAGGTCTTATGCAACTGGCAGCCCAGGAACTGCACCAAAAAGTAATACTTTGAAGATAGATAGGTTAGGTTAGGTTAGGTTGAAGTGGCTGTCCAAGATGGAAACGGACACACTTAGGCCAGTTTGATCGCCCGTCGTGATACCACATGAATCTTGAGGTTTCTTCCTAAGCTCAATGGAACCAGTTTGAGTCTCTTACGAAACGTGAGAGGCTGCTTTTTAAAAATCATTCTTGGATTTTCCGAGCCATGGTGAAAATATGTTTCATCACTGAAGATGATTTTTTATTAAACCAAAATCATTTTGACCCACCAAAGAAAATACGAAGTTACTGGTGATTGACCAGCTTGAGGTCTTGTGTTAACTGAATTTTAAAAGCTTCGAGGCCCAAGATGTTTTGCGAAATACGGTGTTATGTCGTCTTTGCAACACCTTACTCCGAATCGAGAAACCCGGTTTATTGTCAGGAATTCGGGCTATAGCAGCAATATTCTCAGTTGTTCTTGAGCAAGACATTGCGAACTGTTACTAAAAACGCTCAACATTTTTTTAAATGAATTTTAATAATTTCTATTTTTAGTAATGGCGTAGATTTTACATTTCAAATGTCAAAAGATAACAGCTTTAAAAGTGACGCTGTTTTACATTAAACTTCTTATTGGAAATTCCTATAAATGAAAAAGATCTTAGTTCCATGATTCTAAAGACCACATTACATTTTTCAATATCGTGTTTATTTTGAATAGACTCAGATTCCGTAATGTCTAGTTTAGCCCATTTCACCCTATTTATGTCTTGTTGAACACATCATTTTCACTCTATTCTTGAAAAAGAAAAGGATACAAAGGGCGTGAATTGTGAAAATATAACCCATTCTGTAACATCCCGTGTCTACATACGTACTTATTCCCAGAACTGATAAAGGGTTCTGGTGGTTCAAAAATAGTACATACAAACATACTCGTACATAACAAAATGCCTTATGTCCCTTTTTTGGAAAGAAAATCTTGAACATTGAAAATTGAAAATTCTTATATCTTATAACTTGTTTTGTGGCCGCAACCCGCAGCAGGGTAAGGTTAAAGGGTGGGTTGGAGTGAGCCCTAGCATTTATGGTAACTCAAGGTTGGCGAGATTGAGGACGAAGAAGGTGGCAGCATTTGTGAAATGAAGAGTGATGTGAGAATTTCACATATCAAGCTAGACACTTTGAAATTTAATTTTATGCTTAGGTACGTACTTAAAGTAACTCGTATAGGTATTCTTTTCCGTTCGATAATTTTTTAAATGTCAGCCATATCTTTTTGACAGGAAAAAATAAACATCATCCAGTTTATAGAAGATGTGTATAGGGGAGGTACGCGTCATGTATCTTTGTCGCAGTTTGACTTGACGAATAATTTGTATGCTTTGCATAAAAATTGTATTTTTTAAAAAAGTATGCAAGTGTTGTGTTGTGTTGTGAGTTTTTCAAAATGGTTCTTGTTTACTTTTAACACTTGAGTAAAGTTTATGTGCATTTTTTTCCGGCACTCTCTCTCCCTTTTAAAAACTCAAATAAGGACTGCTGAATACAGATAACAAACTTTGAAGGAAGCTTTTCTATTTGTCACTGTTTATTTTTATTTTCAAAAACAAAAAAAAAGACTTGAACTTGAAAAAACGTTGATGTTGACACTTAGCAAGCATCCTTAGAATATAATTCCATTCTTCTGTATTTTGTGAATTCCAAATGATGTTGAATTTACTATTTAGATGAAATTTGTCTGAAAATGTGACAGGATATGTCCTTTGATGCCTCTCAACGACGACGATGAGAATTAACTTAAGTTTTATTCATTTGAAATTGTAACTTAAGGATAGTGGCGCATTTAAGTTAAAATGGTTAGGCCATAATTTTGAAAGATAAAATGGCAGCAAAATTAATGTGATATAATTTTTGAAAATACTAATTCCTTTTTTAATTAAGTTTTCCCACTTAGAGTGTTTATTTTTGTTTGTCTATGTTCTACAAAATTTAATGGTATTTTTAATTATTTTTTGTACATAAGGGAAAAAGTTTAACTTTTTAAGAAAGTTTCAAATTAAATATAGAAGGTACAATATATACAATTATTATTTTCCCCCAAGAAATTTATCATCATTTATACTTCAGATAAATTTTATATTCTAAATAATTCTTGTAGGGGAAAGTTATAGAAATTCGCGGAGTATAATTATGGAATTAGGAGGATTTGTTCATTCACTTGGAACAAATTTGAGTTATTCAAAAAAAAATTTTACGGGGATTATAGCAACATAGGTTTGAGGTGTAAAAGTGTCACTTTTTTCTATTGATTTTTTGTATATAAAATTGGATATCGGATCAAAAACAACAACGCAAATTTTTTTTTTTTTTTTTTTGACAGGAGGAAATCTTCAAAAGACACTTGGCAGTATTCGACACCAAGTAGTGTGGGACTCTTAACCACTAAAACCACCTCTTCATCAGGACCAATCTTTAAGTATCGACATCAGATTTTTCTTTCTTTGGGGGAAGTTTAAACTTTTAATACTTTCCCATGTTTTTTTAGACCATAAGCTTATGAGGCTTGGTTCTTCTTAATCTCCGAACATGGTTTCTTATATTCAAGACGGACTCCATTTCAGAATTAGTATGACTTTGCAGTCTCTGGTTGTGCGATACAGCGTATCCTAATTTTGAATTAAATAATGATGATGTTCCTACCTTTAATCTTAATATTTCTAATAGTAACAATTGTGAACAGATCTTTACTTCTAAACCTTATTGCTCTAACAAATTCCTCTTGATTCACCAGAATATTAGAAGTTTGCGTGTGAATTTCGCTTGCCTTGTTTCCCACCTAAATTATTTTGCTTGTTTACCTGACTTTTTGTGTGTTTCGGAGATTTGGATATATAATTTTGAGAAAAATGATTACTTTTTGCCAGGTTATAACTTTTTTGCTAAAACAAATGATGATTATTGTGCTGGAGGTGTAGGTTGTTTTGTTAAGGAAAATTATGAATGTGTATCAACTGTGTTAGATTTTGTGAGCGCTGATATATTAAAACTTACTTTTAAATTAGATAAAAGAGATTTTGTTTTGCTTTGCATTTACAGATTGCATAAATATAGTTTAACGGTGTTTTTGGATGAATTTTCTAAGCTCTTGTATGCCGAAAAAGCAAAAAATTTATTAATATTGGGAGATTTAAATATCGACATTTTGGAAGATTCTGATGCTGTTTCTGCTTATTTGTCCTTACTTGCAGCCCATGGTTTGGCTTCTTTTATAACCGAACCAACAAGACCGGTTTCCGGAACATGTCTAGACCACATATATGGTCGTTTTTCCAATTGCTCTTTTGACACAATTGAAAAAGGCGTATTCAATTTAGGTATAACTGATCATGCCATGACTGGTCTTTTGATGAGTACCCCTGGTAGCATTGAACCATTATCTACTGATAAAAGTTTTGAAGTAACTAAAATTGACTATTTAAAATTGAAAAGCAAGCTTTGTTTTGAAGAGTGGCAATCGGTTTACTTAGAAAGTGATGCCTCGAAAGCTTTTGATACTTTTTTCGATATTCTTAAAAATTATATTGTCCAATCCAGTGTTACTTTCAAACTAAGGAGTAAATAAAAAAAACTTAAGCCTTGGATAAACAACTATATTTTAAATAAAATTCATCTGAAAAATAAACTAGGTTAGGTTAGGTTGAAGTGGCTGTCCAAGATGGAAACGGACACACTTAGGCCAGTTTGATGGCCCATTGTGATACCACATGAATCTTGAGGTTTCTTCCTAAGCTCAATGGAACCAGTTTGAGTCTCTTACGAAACGTGAGAGGCTGCTTATGCCGATATGATTTAGATCGTTTAGATCGTTAAAGAAGAATTCTCCTAGGTAATTCTTGCGTTTTCGAGCCAGAGCAGGGCATGTGCAGAGAAGATGAAGAACTGTTTCTTCCTCTTCCTCGTCCATACAGCTTCTGCAGAAGTCATTTGAGAATACGCCTAATCTTATGGCGTGCTTTCCTATTAGACAGTGTCCGGTTATGACACCTATTATCGAGCTTATATGCGATCTGCTTAGAGAGAGCAAGCACCTTGAACGTTTTAAATCCAGTGTTGGCCAGATGTTTTTTGTGACTTGACACGTGGTGATGTTGTTCCACCTGGTGCCTGCCCTCCTCGCAGCGTCTTGCATTAGCAACAGTTTACAAGTAGCGATTGGTATGCCAGTACGTGCCAAACGTGGTAGAATGGGCTGTACTGTACCGTTCCTGGCGAGTTCATCTGCCTTACAGTTACCTGGAATGTCTCTATGGCCCGGCACCCAGCAAAGGTGAATATTAAACTGTTGTGCCATCTCCATTAGAGATGATCGACAGTTCTGGACTGTTATAGAGTTTGTAGAGACAGAATCCAGAGATTTAATAGCGGCCTGACTATCTGAGAAAATACGGATATCAGATGTCGATATCACGTTTTCTTTAAGCCAGGACAAGACTTCTTTTATCGCCAAAAGTTCCGCCTGGAACACGCTACAGTGATTGGGAAGGCGGAATGAGAGACTTAATTTCAGTCGTTCAGAGTACACACCTCCACCAACCCCTTCTTTTGTTTTTGATCCATCTGTATAGAAGTGGATTGACTCGTCTTCCAGGAATGTCCTATCCTCCCAAAAAGATCTGGGAGGTATAGAAATCTGGAAATTTCTGTCGAATTGTAGTTGGGGGATGGTGTAGTCTGTGTGCTTTGGGATTGAATCTAAATAACTAAGAATAACGGAGTGGCCAATGTTGTTGTTAGTCCACTGCGACGAAGCTTTGAGGCGAATAGCAGAACTTGCAGCTATTTGTTTGCTAAAGATGTCAAGAGGTGTTAGGTAGAGTAAGGTGTCCAGTGCCGCAGATGGGGTCGTGCGAAGCGATCCACTTATACATAGGCAAGCTGAACGTTGGACTTTATTTACTTTATCTCGGTTTATACCTTTTTCTAAAGCAGTCCACCATACTGCCACACCGTACATTAAAATCGGTCTGATTACCGATGTGTATAGCCAATGCGTGATTCTGGGTTGCAAGCCCCATTTATTACCGATGGCTTTTTTGCAAGAAAAGAGAGCTACAGTAGCTTTTTTGACTCTTTCCTCTACGTTGCGTTTCCAATTTAGTTTTTTATCTAAGACAAGACCCAGGTATTTAGCCTCGTCTGAGAATTTTAATTGGATTCCTTTAATATGGGGAGGGTTGACAAATGGAATTTTGTATCTCCTCGAAAATAAGACCAAATCGGTTTTGTGTGGGTTAACACCCAGTCCACACCGATCAGCCCAAAGTATTAGTCTATCTAAGGCATTTTGTATGAGTTCTTTTAACGTGTTAAGATGCTTTCCTGAAACTGCTATAGCAACGTCGTCCGCATATGCTATCACTCTGAAACCCTCCGCATCCAGACCAGTTAGGATTTCATTCACCACTAGGTTCCAGAGGAGAGGGGATAGAACACCACCTTGCGGTGTCCCTCTACTAACGAATCGTCTGCCAGAAGAGTTGCCCAGTTTTGAGTTAATTATCCTGCTAGTAAGCATTAAATGAATTAACTCCCGAAGCGAACTCTCTACATTTAGAGATGTTAGTGCAGATGTGATTGCAGATGTGTCCACGTTGTTAAAGGCACCTTCGATGTCAAGGAAAGCAACCATAGTGAACTCTTTATGATGGAGGGAATATTCGACGGTGCGTACTAAGGTGTGTAACGCTGTTTCCACCGATTTACCTTTACAGTAGGCATGTTGAGACGAAGACAGAAGTCTTGTATCAATACTTGCCCTTAAATGGATATCAATCAATCTTTCCAAGGTCTTAAGAAGGAATGATGATAGACTTATAGGTCGTAGATCTTTAGGATTAACTTGCGAGCATTTACCTGCCTTGGGTATAAAAACAACTTTAACTTCTCGCCATGCCGAGGGAACATGGACCAGGTAAAGACAGCTGGTAAAAATTGCCTCAAGGATTGGTGCAATTATGTCAGAAGTCTTTTGTAGCTCGGCTGGTATTATTCCATCTGGTCCTGCAGATTTAAATGGTTTGAAGCTGTTGAGAGCCCATTGTAGCTTGTCCCTTGTGATCAGACCTTGTGGATATGTTGTATTGGGACTTGAACGTATATAACCGTTGCAAGTCTCGGTAAGAGAACTTCCAGGAAAATGAGTATCCAGTAGTAAGTTCAGCGATTCATTACTTGAATTTGTCCAGGAGCCGTCTGCATTTTTCAAGCAGCTTGGCATCGCTGGATTAGTTGAAAGAATTTTCCGTAACCTAGAGGCTTCAGAAGTTTCTTCTATCGTGCCACAGAAGGATCTCCAAGAAGATCGTTTAGATTTCCTTAGTGCCTTCTTGTAAATTCTTAGGGATTCTTTGTAAGAATCCCAGTGAGAGGCTAGTCTTGCGGCTTTGGCTCGGTTGAAAAGTTTCCTGCATTCTTTCCTGAGCGAGTCAAGCTCTGAGGCCCACCATTGTGGTTTCCTCTTTCCTCTTATGTGTATAAGTGGACAAGCAATTTCTAGCGATCTGTTCATAGCTGAGGTAAGTTCATTGACTTTGTTGTCAAGTTCATTAGCGTTAGAGGAAGGACAAGATAGTCCAGGTTTTAGTAAACTCTGTAATGAGTTCCTGTATGAAGTCCAATCAGTTTTCCGATAATTTCGAAAAGTCAATGGACTCGGGTTATCATCCACATTGATATTGAACTGGATATATCTATGATCAGAGAACGAGTGTTCTTTGGATACTTTCCAGTCCAAGATCATATGGTGTATAGTATCTGAGACAAGAGTTATGTCTAAGACTTCTTGTCGAGTTTTAGTTATGAAGGTTGGTTCATTTCCAACATTACTTACTAAGAGGTTAGTACCAAGAATATAATCAAAAAGAGACTCACCTCTGTCGTTGATATTGGTACTTCCCCATACCGTATGATGAGCGTTAGCATCGCTCCCAATAATTAGGCGGATCCTTTGCCTTTCCGCTTCAGCGACGACTTTCTCCAGGGTTTTTCCAGGGAGAGGGCCAAGGTGGTCATGGCCAAGATACGCCGACACTAGCCAGAAACTTCCTTTGGTTGTTTCCAGCCTAGCTACGGTGGTATCTTTGTCACTGAAATGATGGAGTAAAAATACATTAATGCTACGTTTCACTAGTATGCAAGATCTAGGTTCACCTTTATCTGTCACACACAGTGTGTAGTACCCAGGAGTCCTGAGTCCTCGAACAACGGATCTCACAATCCATGGCTCTTGGATCAGGACAATGTCTTCCCCGTTTCTTGCCAGCCGGAGAAGAAGTGAGGCCGAGGCCTTTACGGAGTGCTGGAGATTAATCTGTACTAACTGCAGCATTTTGGCTACAATTAGGCAGATCAACCTCCACCACGGTTTTGTTCTGATCCTCTGAGTCTGAGGATGAACCCAAGAGTTCGTCCTCACTCAAAAGGATCATGTTGAGGTCGTCCTCAGTCTCCATTAAGGATGGACTGTCTACGACTTTTGTAGAGGGTGGGGTCGCTATTGGAGAGGGCATTGGTGCATCGTCACCTTCAGTTAAGAGAGAAGACGATGTCCCAGGCCCACCAACCGCTAGTTCACCCTCGGTTGTTTTTGGAGGCCCGCTTTCCGCGTTAACCTCATCTTTTTTATAGACTCGAATTTTAATGGTTTCGAAGCCATAGTTTATCGAGCCCTCGTTTATGGCTAGAGGAGCCAAAGATTCCTTATTGAGTACCAAAATGGCGCTCCTATAAAGATTCTTTACCTCCTCTAGCTTGGCTATCTTCCAGTTGTGCGTCGGAAGGGACGGGTTGCAAACTCTGATCATCTCGAGAATTTCATCGATACCGGCAGGTTCCATTGGGATCCAAATGCGGGCTCTAGGTCTGCTAGGAATGTCTTCCTTAAAAAAAAAAAAAAAAAAAAAAAAAAAAAAAAAAAATAAACTAAGAACTAAATGTATCAAACATCCGCTAAACCGAAATTTAATGAAGCGTTATAAAGATATGTGCTCTCAACTTAGAAAACAAGTTCCATTGTGTAGAGACAGATACTATGGAAATCAATTTGAGCAAGCTAAAGGTGTTATTAAAAAGGAATGGAAATTAGTAAACAGTCTTCTTAATATACCAAATTCTAACAAAAAGGATTTTAACATAGAAATTGATGAAAATGAAATGTCTATTAATAAGACTTTAGCTATTGCTAATAAATTCATTGATTACTTTGCCAATGTTTCAGTTTCCTTGCAATCTTCTTTTTGTCCCACCTGTGCAATCTGTAGCTCTTCCATTATTTGTGGTGATCCTTTGAACCAAAACACATTTTTTTTCGAACCCATAACTGCATTTAAACTTTTGAGAAGTATTGGTTCGCTCAAAAATTCGAAGACTTGTGGAGCTGATGGTATCTCAAACAATATGCTTAAAACTATAGCTTGTTACTTAGTTGATGTTTTGGCTTATTTATTTAACCAAAGCATCTTTTCAGGAAAATTTCCGGATTCGTTGAAGTGTGCAGACATTGTTCCTATTTTTAAAAAAGGATCAGCGAAAGAAGTGAACAATTATAGACCAATTTCACTTCTATCTTCTGTAAGTAAGATTTTTGAAAAAAGTATCAAGAACAGATTAATTAATTTTCTAAATAAAAACAACTTCTTTAGTTCCCTGCAATTTGGGTTTCAGAAAGGTAAATGCACGGAAGACGCTCTTCTAAAATGTTGCTCCGAGATTTTCTTTAACCTAGATAGTAAAAAGTTTTCAGCTGGCCTGTTTGTCGATATCACTAAAGCTTTTGACATGGTTGATCATGATATCATGTTGTCTAAATTGGAAAATGCTGGTATTCGAAGCTTTATGAGAGATTGGTTTGGATCCTACCTTGTTAATAGATCATTACGAGTAAAAATTAACAATACTAGAAGTGGCTTCAAATTTCTTAATATTGGAGTACCACAAGGCTCTGTGCTTGGTCCAATATTGTTCTTAATTTACATTAACTCTTTATTTAAATTACCATTCAAGTCGAAAATTACCGCTTTTGCAGATGATGTTGGTTGTGCCTATGGTGCTGATAGTTCCCTTGATCTTGTTGCAGATATAAATTGGGATTTGAATCTTTTTAGGTCGTGGTTTGCTGAACATAAATTATTAATAAGCTCTAAGACGAAAATTATGTTCTTCAGCCTTTCTTCTCAGAATGTTTTCGAACCGGAAATCTTTTTTCATGAGCCTGAGTGCAAAAAGTTTAAACTACATAGTTGCTCTTGCTCTTCTGAAACAAGCACGATCACTTACTGTGACCACCTATTTTGTAGTGATCTTTGTTTTCAAATTGAAAAAGTGGATGTTTTTCAATATCTAGTACTGCTAATCGACTCAAAGATGACCTTTAGTAATCAAACTGAGAATTTACAAAAATATATTCGTACTACACTCAGGCACTTCTTCTTTCTCCAAAAAGTTTGCTCACCCGACCTTCTTAAAAAAATTTATTATGGGATTTTCCACTCTAAACTACAATATGGAATTGCTTGTTGGGGCGGAACGCACTTGTGCAAAGTTAAACCAATTCTTACTCTCCAAAAGTATGTTATTAGAATAATAAGCAGAAAACGGCGACTGCATCACAGTTTTCCATTATTTGTGAGACTAAAAATTCTTCCAATTCGTCACCTCTATTGTTTCAAAGTCCTAAAAACTTTTTTTTGCGCTCAGGAAATCTAAATTTCAGAGTTTTAGACAGTCATAACCTACGAAACAACTTGCAATATCTTGTATCTATTCCTAACTTCCGGACTACTACTTTTCGAAATTTTTATACTGTTGCTTCTTCTAGATTATTTAATAAGCTACCTTGTATGTTAAGGTCACTTATTTTACCAAATCTTTTTATGAAACATCTTAAGAGTTGGTTGTTTGAATCTGATTTCGGTGACTTGGAAAAAATTATGTTTTCATAAACTTAATGTTTTTTGTATTTTCCTTTTAATTTCTGGTGAATTTTTGGGAATTGGTTTTCTAATTTGTTGAAATTTTTGTATCTGGCCGTTCTTTTTGTAATTCCTTAATTAAGATTTTCTGGACTTTGCTCAATTATTTTTCTAATTGTGATTCTCTTTGATTTATTTTCCAATTGTACATATTTATATTTATACTTGAAGTTTAAAATTAAGGGTCACCCCACCCAATTTATTTATTTGATTTTTTGTTAATTATCGAAGTGGCATTTAATACTGTTTTATTTTCTAACAATAATGCCACTACTTATTTCAAAATTTTTCTTTACATTTTAGTCATATTAAACTTGATGTATCTAAACTTATTATAAGAAATAAATGAATTTTTAAACCTAAACCTAAAACCTATTTTTTAACAACTTCTGTAACCATTTCTATTTGTAAGTCACGATGTAGATCGGTATTTCTTATGTACCAAGGTGCATTAACTATTCCACGAAGGACTTTGTTTTGGAATTTTTGGATGATTTCGGTATTTGTTTTCTTTGTACAGCCCCATAATTGGATTCCATAGGTCCATACAGGCTTTAGTACTTGATTATAGAGCATTATTTTGTTTTGGATTGATAAATCAGAGTTGTTACCAAGTAACCAGTACATTTTTCTATATTTCAAGTTTAGTTCTTCTCTTTTCTTTTTGATGTGCTCTTTCCACTTTAGCTTTGCATCCAAAGTCATTCCAAGGTACAGCTTGATTATTAATGAATATTGGAATATTGTTTATCTTTTTATTTGTAAAGTTTATATGTGAAGATTTTGTTTCATTGAGTTTGATACGCAATTTTTCGGTCCAATCTCTCACTGTGTCAACGGCATGTTGTAGTTTTACTGCTGCCTTAGAGACACATTTGTCGGGTACCAAAATTGCGGTATCATCTGCAAAAGTAGCCATTATGGTGTGATAACCAACTGGAATATCCCTTGTGTATAGTAAATACAGGGTAGGACTTAGGACACTTCCTTGTGGTACATAGGCTTCTATTTTCTTTAATTCCGAGCATTTTTGATCGCACCTTACTCTAAACAATCGGTCTGAGATGTACGATTTTAATATTTCAAAGTACTGCCTGGGAAGATCCCTTTGCAGTTTTTATACTCAAGTCCCTCATGCCAAACCTTGTCAAAAGCTTGAGCAACATCTAAGAAAATAGCTGAACATACTTGTTTTTCTTCTAATGCTTTTTCTATTACATCCGATATTCTATGAACTTGGTCTATCGTGGAATGTTTATTTCTAAAGCCAAACTGATGGTTTGGGATTAACCTTCTTTCTTCTATGATTTTGCTAAGTCTCTTCAGAAGCAGTTTTTCAAAAACTTTTGCCATAATCGGTATAAGCGATATTGGTCTGTAAGACGTCACTTCTGTTGGTGGTTTACCTTGCTTTGATATGACAATTACTTCAGCAATTTTCAGATGGTGCGGGACATACCGGTGCTTAAGGCATGCATTTATTATATATTGGAGTTTTATGAAGGCTTTCAATGGCATTTCTTTCATAACCTGAGCAGTAATTAGATCGTAATCTGGTGATTTTTTATTTGATAGTTGATGTAAACACATACTTTTTATTTCTTTAAGTCTTACAATTGGTATTTCACTTTCATCTATCTTATCAACAAACTGTAAGCTATTTTCAACCGCGTTTGATGAGTATGGCTTAAAAACATTCGCAAGATGTTCAGCGAAAAGGTTAGCTTTTTCTTTCGGGTTACCGATCCATTTCCCATCTTGAGATTTGAAGGGCGAGTTTTGTAACTGCGGTCTTTTCAGGCGCTTGGCTGCTTTCCATAGCGAACAATCGGTTGAAGCATCAGTCGTTAAATTCCTCAGGAATGTACTGAGTGAATCATTTTTGAATTTGTAAATTTGTTTTTTAAGATTGTTGCTTATACGGTTAAACGTTGTTTTATCATATGGAAATCTAGTATTTTGCCATTTTCTTCGAGCTCTTCTTTTCTCTATTATCAACTCTCTTATCTCTAAGCTCTAAGGGATATTTTATTTCATTTTGTCTTCTATTAGAAAATGTTAAAGTACTTTCTTCAGCGGCCTGTTGCACATCAGCAATAAATTGTTCCACTTCATGGTCAATTTGCTCGATTGTATCCATGGGAGATCTTAATTTTATAAAACTTAAAAGCCTTTCTCTAAAATCACTCCAGTTTGTTTTTTTATTTACAAGCTTTGGATTACTTTTTTCTAGTACTTCCGATTATCACAGTGATAGAATCACTGGAGTATGATCTGATGACAGGTCATAATTACCTTCGACACTAATATGATTTCCTTTGATTCCTTTAGCTACGAAAAAGTCAATAAGGTCTGGTATTTTGTTAGTATTGGAAGGCCAGTAAGTTGGCGACCTGGAGGAATAGAATTCGCAATTGTATTTACGGCCTGCTTGGAAAAGTCTTTTGCCTTTTGTTGATATAAGTCTTGAACCCCAATGGGTGTGTTTCGCATTGAAGTTTCCACCAACAAGAAAGTTATGCCCAAGAAGATTAAATAGATCTGTATAGTCATCTTCTGTCGGGGAGCGCCTTGGTGGGCAGTATATACATAGCTGCTATCTTAAACTCTTTCTTTTTCATACCAATACTAATAGTTGTTACTTGCATATTTTCACTAGTAAACTTGGTTACTTCATAATGTTTTAAGCTTTCTTTTATAAGAATCGCCGATCCACCTCTTGCCTTGTCAGCTGGATGTGGAGCGTGGTAACATGAATAGTTTTCTATTACATTACCTAGACTTTGCCCATTGGAGAAATGAGTTTCGGACACCAGGCAAATATCGATATGTTCTAGATCTAAAAAGATTTTTAATTCGGATGAATGTTGTATAAGACCGTTTGCATTCCATGTAGCAATTTTAAGTGTTCTGTCCATCATTGTTTTTTAAGAGCGACTTTTTCGCTTAGCTATTTTATATTCAAATCCTGTTTATCAATTCTTTGAAGAATAAGTTGTAGCATTTCTTTTATGGAAGTCGCAAAAAGTAATCAAGTTTTCTAATGCGTAAAATCAGGATTTTAAGAAAATCAGCCGCGAAAAGTAATGAGATCGTTGAATATATGAAGTTTATAAGAAGGGTGCAATAGTCAAGTGATGGTATCCAGATTTTCTGTCAGATTTTCTATACCTTCATTGCAGATTGTTGTTTTACAGAAAATAACATCAATGTATCGGATAAGGACCTTTAAAAAACTTAGTGTCTGCAATAAAGTTTTACAATGCACATTTTGGAGTCATACAGAATTTGTATGAATCAGTTATTTTGTTTAAACAAAAAAACGGACATAAACTGTTTTTCGGCTCGAACTCGAATATAAGGAACATAATAATAATATTACCTTCAGAATAATTTGTATGATACAAAAATAAGTTCTTTAAATCTGTTTTTTTTTTTTTTTTTTTTTTTTTTTTTTTTTTTTTTTTTTTAATCCAACTGACAGTTTTTTGTTTAACAAGAAATATAAACATACAAAAAATAATACTAAAAAATAGTAAAAACTATTTTCGACTCGAATATCTTGCAAACAGATAAAGTCACTGACTCAAAATTTACATTCATCTTTAAGATTGTACAAAATGTAGTTCAATTTCAATTTTTTATAAAAAATAAAATTTTATCAAAAACATTTGATTTTTTTTAATGTTTGAAAAAACTCAAAAGAAAAAAAACACACCTTAATCTTCAATTTATTATAGATTGAATAGTTTTTGAAGGTCTTTAAATGACTTTTTGGAAGAAAAAGATATGATTTTAAAGGTATCAGCAAAGCCCCGTTTTGCTAATTTAACTCAATACTTGAAGTGAGACTTAAGTGAACAAATGTCATGTACAATAAATTTGTAGATACCTACCTGTACCTGTACTTGTACTTGAATTTGTAATTTAAGTATGTGGCACTATGAACAATTATTTCAAGTATTTTAACGGTGCTTTCTTCGGGTTGGGGTTGAAATACTGTATGGATCATAATACTGTATTTAAAATACTGTATCTCAAAATAATGTATTTCAAAATGCTGTAAATAAGCCTAGAAAATAAAAATCGTTTTGACAATGTAAAAAAGTGCGCACTTTTTTAGATTATCAAAACGATTTTATTTTTTATCCTTCAAGCGGTCGCGCGTAGTTGAATCGACCGCGCTTAGTACATTTTCGTTCATATTATTATTTTTACCCATCATATCTAATTCTCATTTTTAGTAGCCTTTTTCATAATTTTAAGTACTTTTTTGACAAATTAGGCTTTAAAGACAATGATAATGTATCTGAGTACAAATAAATAAATATTTATGGAATAATAAGTGCTTTATTTCTCTTATTCATCCGATAGATCTTTTCGGTTACGCGCGCCCGCTCCCGTTACAAATGACCGCACGACCGCTTGAGGGTTAAGCATTATTTACAGCATTTTGAAATACATAATTTTGAAAAGAGAATACTTCTTTTTAAGAAACATCATAATAATTTTTAGAAACAAAAAAAGAGGCTTTGATGCGACCCACACTGATTACTTTCCATCCCGTTTGACGATTTGTCTTGCTTAAAAGGTTTGTAGGTTTTCGTGTTTTGTTAAAAAAGTTGTCAGTTGAATTATTCTTAAAAATTTAAAAATTACCAACAATATTTTGCATATAATGAAATAGTTTGATTTCGATTTTTAGTCGAAAACCAACTTTCGCCAATTTTAGTACCATTTCATAAAAGTTTTTATTTCTTATATAAACAAATACAAATTGGATGAATGAAATTTATTTGAAGTCAATACCTTCTATTATTTACGAGAAATCGAGAACCGAACGTACATTTTTTCCAAATTTACGTACTATTTTTTGTTGATCTTAATTTTGTATAAAAAGTTGGATTTTATAAAAAAATTATTGCATGTCGAAAACAACAATTTGCATACAAATACCTTACAAATATTAGTACTTTCTATATTGTAGTACTAGGGTAACGAAGTTCAAGAATAACTCATTTTTTCATATACTTGAGGGTACCTGAGCTAATCTTGATTTCTACCAAATGTAAAGAAAATAAAAAACTACCATTGTTTTTGTTTTTCAATTTTGTTGATTTTAGAAAATCTTCCAAATTTTTAGGTTTTCGATATTAGTTTCAAATTGAATATGGTATTTCCAGCTTGAGCTCCCAAAAAGATCCCAAAAGTTCTCCAACATTGATTTCAAATTTTGATTAGGAAATAAGCATAAAACTAATCAAAAAAAGGAGAACAAAAATTTAATTGAAGATCAAAATATTAGATGCGGATAAATCCTCATATTTCTGTGGCATGAACTTAAACTTTTCAGGCAACTTGGCTTCATGTTAAGAGAATCTACTATGATCATATTTATTTTTGAATTTTTCAACGACTGATACACAAGAAATTCATCATTTTCAATACTTCCAAATCTTCCAAGATTTCTCCAAAAAATCAGAATATATGTATATGTATCTGAATATTTGTAGATTCCCCCTTTTCTGTTTTTTATAAATAAATTTCGCACATTGTATAAAACCACAAGCATGTATGCGTCTTGCAAGACTCAAATTTTCTAAGAAATCAACCTTAAAGCACATAAAGTTATGAAAAATAGAAAACTAGACAATAATCTTTCTACCAAATGCAATTTTATGTTTCACTGGCTTATTAAAATAACGAAAATAAAAAAATATATATGAATATCCCCGAGTACATTGTATACATCCATTTCAATTTATGTGGTTCAATACAAATGAAAATTAAAATTTTAATGCCAATTTCAAATCATCAAATGCACAAAACTAATAATTTGCAAGGCTTACTATAAGTACATAAGTATATGTATTTATTTAAAATTCCAATAAAAATAAACATAAAAATACAAATTATGATTCAATTCAAAAACACTATTAATTTTTTCTTTTAATTAATAACTGAACAGATCGCTTATGAAACACAAATAATATTTCTGGGCTTATGTTCTACTTTTATTTATTTTTTTTTTTTTCAAATTCTTTATTAATATACTTTTTCAAAAAACAGAAACACAAAAATCACAATAAAATGGAATAAAACTCGTTATGGGCTTAATTGAGCATTAGTATCTAAAATCCATATTCATAAAATATACGATTTATATGATTTTGATTTTGCATTTTTTTTTTTTCAAAAATAAAAACAAAAACAACAAATGTTGCTAATAATCTATTTTTTAATAATAAATAAAAAGAATAAATCAAAAATTTTAATATAATATTATTATGTAGGTTAATCAGCTGGAACCAAGAACTTTGACTAATTTTTTATCTTCTCAGGTTCGTATTAGTTGAGAGCACTTAGAAAGCTTAGTTTTTTAATGTTTTAAATCTTGTTAATACAAAATATTTGAAAAAAAAAAAATAAAATCAAAACAGCAAAATTATGTAGTGCTTTTAACAAAGCAGCAAAATTATGTAGTGTTTTAAGTTTTTTTTTTAAAGAAACTAACTAATATATAATTTTGTTATTAACCCTCTACTGCACGCACTATGATCCAATGAAAAAAAAAATATTTTTTTTTCGTTTTTGTTTTTCATTTTGTAAAATTAAAAGAATTAAACAAAAAAAAATTGTTTAAATAAATTTTATTAAAAGTTAATAACTTTTGCCATATATGGCTTCTTGTGCAGTTACACATATTTCAATAAACTTAACTTTTGCCATATATGGCTGCTTGTGCAGTTACGCATTTTTCAAGCTCACAAAAAAATCAAACATGTATACCTAGAACTTACTTCAACAGTTTAAAAAAAAAAACATTTTCATAAATATTCGTATCAAAAGTCAAAATTTAATAAAAGAAACAAAAAAACTAGGAATGAAATGATGTGAAACAATTTCGATCTTTGTTCAGGCACAGACTTACTTTGCATTTTTTACAGATAATAAATGACCTGTATTTGCAGTCGTTTTGGCATAGCTGCCTTGATTTCTGCCATTCCAAAATGTGATCCATTGCGTCCAAACGAACAGAATTCAATGGAAAGTCATGGCGCCTTCCTTTTTTCTTCAAATGTTGAGTTGAGGAAGCGGGGGTCAAAGGATTTTGTGGTTTATATGTCTTGGCACCGTTGAAACCAACCTGGACACAACATTTCCGCTTACACCCAAATCTGGAAAACCATCTGGTATAACGTTGCTCTGCTCCCCTGCGAATATATCGAAATCATAGCTGAATCCCGATATTCCGCTTAAAACGAAGTTTTTCTAACCCCATTTATGTGGCTTTTTTGGATTATACTGCTTAAGGTGATGTCGACACTTAGTGGGAATTGTTTGTTCGTCCACTGCAAGATGTTCTTCTCTTGGTATAAGAAGAAGTCGTTCCCTTATATTATTTAGGAGTGGCCTGACTTTGAAAAGCTGGTCGTGTCCAGGTTGACCAAATCGAACAAATTTATCATTATAATAATAATTATAATAATTATCAGCGAAATGGAGACATTTTTTTATTTCCTCCCACCGCCTACATGGCATGGTCTTATAAACAAGAGGCTGTCCTAGTTGGGAGTTCCAATACCGCCTGGTAGAAGGCAATTTTATGAGGGACGTGAAAAGAGAAATACCGACAAATTGTTCCATTTCACTTCGCGTTATGTTGACTGGCTTATTTATGTTGTTTTGCAATGCTTTTCTGTTAGATTCCTCAACAATCATATCAAACAGTTCTCCCTTGAAAAGAAAAGAAAAAAAGTCAGCGGGGGAGGACATTTCTTCTGGAAGCTCTTTTGTCCCTAAAAAGGGATAATCGCTTTCCATGTATGTTGCACGGGATTCGCTCCTCCATGTTACTTTTTGCTTTTTTTTTCTTATCTTTCGATCTCAAAGTTGACAATGGTTTTTCATCATCCGAATCGTACTCGCTTTCATCGATTTCAGGCACCTCTATGTGTTCTTTACAGTCCATATCCATATTCTGCTCATCCTCCGATTCAAGGATTTCATCCTCACTCTGAAAACCATCACCAGGAACAGCACAAAATCCTTTTCCGTAGAATGAAATTGACGAGATCATAGTTTTTCACTGCAAAAAAAGCACAAGCAGCCATAAATATATGACACCATAAATATTGTTGTGAATGGATAAGGAGCCATATATGGATGTTGTCAAAAACACGCCGTGTCTTGAATTCCACGGACATAATTGAACATTTAACACTTTAATATTACTTACCAATATTGAATCTATCTAAAAAAAATTTAATGCCAATAAATTATGCACAAGCCAATGAAATATAAGCTTTTATATCTATGTTTTTTTTTCAACGGTCACACCACGCGCACTGTCAAATTTGATTGCGGATTTTCGCGATTGTGCAACGAAAAATAAAACCAAATACACTAAAAAAATATAAACAATGAACTGTTCTAAGATATCAAAACGGTACTTTTCCAATATCAGTTGCGCAATCCAAGCAGTCGGCGTTTAAAAATCAAAAGCCATATATGGCTTCTTGTGCAGTAGAGGGTTAATTTATTTTAATATTTTTAGCTATTTTTGCAAGATCGCAACACAGCAATGATAATATTATGTGTAAATAAATACATTATATTTCATTTTAAAATATTCGGATACATTCCATTTGACACTCAAAACATACAAAATGCATTTTGAAACTATAAAACAACTTATATTTTTAAAAAATTGGAATTTTAAGGGTCTCAAAGTCAAGGGATTTCAAACAAATTAAAAAAGCAAAATTGTGTGTAGTACATAAAGGGTGCAATAAATTTAGAAAGATGCTGTTTTTTTTTCTTTTATTTTATATTTTTTTTAAGGATTTTGTTGTCCTAAGGTCTATCAGATCAAGGCTTTAAAAATCTTAAAAAATGTTTATTTTCTAGACACATTTTAAATATATAGTTTAAGGTTTTAAAGTATTTCACTTACTATCCTGAAATTCTAATAAATCGTGGGCCTTTATATGACTCTCTTTATATGTTAAAGATATAATTTTTCTTTCTCATTTCGAGACTGAACTATGATTTTATTAATGTTTTAAAATTTAAAAAATTCCCGTTTTTATCCTTATTTTTGTATATTTTTTAAAATCTTTTTCAAAAACTTTATGTGATAGCCTTGTTTGGAAAACTGATTTGTTACCAGAACAATAATTACAAAGGCATTTGTGCTAATATTTTTTCATAAACTATCTAAGCATAAGTAGTTCAGTGTTTCTTTCTGGAGAAGACTAACAGCTTATGGCATTTTTTCAAAAATTTCGAGTAAAAGACAAAATATCGGGTTTTTCAGTAAGAGCGCTACAAATGTTTTTTTTTTTTTTAAATAAAACAAAAACGGTTTTGGATATCAATGAAATTCTTTATTCCTGTGAAAGTACATTCTATGTAATTATGTATGGAACTCGATTTTTGTTCCATTGCCACCACGGGCACGCTTGCAGAAGTACAGACGCTTAACACAATTTTGAACGGGTTTCAAGCATAAATCGGCCGATACTGCTGCAATTTCACGGTCGATATTCGTAAAAAATTCATCAATCGTCAATGGCTTGTTGGTACAGAGTCTATACCAACAAGCCAGCGACGATTGATGAGACCATCGACTTAACGTAGCCCCACAGAAAATAGTCTAACGGTGGCAAATCCTACGATCGAAGCGGCCAAGCGACTGGAACATTTCGTGAGATAACACGTTTTCCAAACTTGGTTTCCAATAAATTGATTGTGACATTCGCTGTGTGGCTTGTGGTGCCATCCTGTTGGAACCACATGTCCTCCAAGTCCATATATCATCCAATTGGGCCAAAAATATTCGGTAATCATTGAAGTGTAGAGATCCCCTTTAACAGTAACGTGCCATTCTTGATCATCACGGAAGAAGTACGGCCCAATGACGCCGCCGCCGGGACATAAACCACACCAAACCGTAATTTTTTCGTAGTGCAATGATGACTCATGGAGTACGTGTGGATTTCTAGCTGACCAATACCGCATATTTTGTTTATTGACGAAAACATTCAGCCAGAAATGAGCCTCATCGGTGAAGATGATTTTTCGATTAAAATCTGAGTCATTTTCAAGTTGTTGCTCAGCCCAATTCACGAACATACGATGCTTCTAATGATCTAGCGGCTTCAGTTCTTGCGTCAATTTAATCTTGTAAGGATGTAGGCCAAGTTCTTTCCGCAAAATTCGCCACAACGACGACATCACAGAGATGACCAACGCTTGAGAACGACGTGTGAGAGACACATTTGGGCTTTCTGCAACTGAAGCCTCAGCGGCAGCAATATTCTCAACACTACGGACACTTCTTTGTCTCATTGGCACGAAGCATTTTGTATTGTGCTTGTGGATTCAAATTTGTCCACTAGACGCTCAATTGCGCTCTTAACGTTGAAATTCGGTAGTAAATTTTATTAATTTCGACTCGTTGTTGGCTCGTATATCTTTCCATCATGAAATGGCAAATCTTATTGAAGAGAAATGTCAAAAGTGCGGCAAGAAATATGGCGTCGTTTTCTGTCCCTGTCGCTCTACTTTTAAAGCGTCCCTGTTGAAAAACCCTGTATTTAAACTGAAAGAAAGTTATCACATATTTTTTTGAAAATAAAACTAGTGATAAAGTGCTAAACAAATTTGAAGCCAATTCAGAATTAAGGCCACCAAACATTTTTAAAAGTTTGTTAGTTACGAAACCTTGTTAACCAGTGTAATAAGCTATCGGAATTAGAAAATTTAAAATCGTAGTTTTTTTTTTTAAGAGGCATAGAACGATTTTTTAAAATAAACAACAAATGCAATGAAATAATACAAAGTCTTTGGTCCATTTTTTGAGGTGAATTAATCCCAAAACATTTTATTCAATAAAGTGATTGTTGTACTACAAACTGTATGGATATTGCACGGTTTGTTTTGAACCATTTCTCCAATTATTATTACTTGCAATTCTATTTTTATGGTAAAATTATGGGCACCAGTTGCGGCTTTCGATATAAAACGACCACCAAGCAGTGATTTTTTCGGTATGAAATGGAGTTGAAAAGCCTCATGAGAATTGTGCTTACTTCAAAAACTACAATAACGAGAGCTAACATAGCCTTGAAGCTAGAAAATGCCTACTCGTTCCCTTTTCGAAGTGCTCTATACACTTGGCGATTCATCACAATCACAATGGGTTATACCAAATTAAACGTTAGCTTTTTAAAAATAGGAAGATTATTTAATTAAATTCTAAAATAGTAGTATTGGTTTAATTTGAAAATTTAACAGTTAGTTTTTTGGTTGAAATACTGAAATTTTTTAATGTTATCTTATATAATACTAGCGGCCCGTCCCGGCTTCGCACGGTTAGACATAAATAGGTACAGATATTTAAGTTATAAGCATGCTAATTAAAACTACCATGAATCACTAAATTAGAACACATTTTTTTGTCCAATCATTAATACTCTTTGCAACGTATGCGATGAAAGACATTTTATGGCTAATTTTTTTACACCTTCCTCGGTTGGTTTTAATAGGAATTTCTAAAGATTTCTATAGTAATCTAGTACTAAATATAGCCTATGTCACTCAGTGATAATGTAGCTTCCAAATGAAAAAAGAATTATTAAAATCGGTCCAGTACTTTTTGAGTTTATTCGTTACATACAGAAATACAAATCTTTCCTCTTTATATTATTAGTGTAGATATAGGGTCCGCCAAATCACTTTTTTTTGAAAATGCTATAAAAACATCGAGTGTAGCACGCTGTGTGGCTTGTAGCGACATCCTGTTTGCCAATATCCTCCTCCTCCTTTTGTGAACAAAAATTCGTTGAACATGGCCCGATAAACATCGTTATTGACTGTAACGGACACTCCTTGCTCATTTTCAAAGAAAAATGGCCCAATTATGCCTCTGGACCAAAATCCGCACCAAACAGTCACTCGTTTTGGTTGTATCGGCTTTTCAATGTATGCGTGCGGGTTTTCTGTGCCCCCAAATGCGACAAATTTGTTTGTTTACATACATACCCGCCAATATTAAAATGAGCTTCATCTGAAAAGATGATTTTTTTGGCAAAATCGCCATCTTCTCTAAGCGTTGTTCAAGCTTATACACAACCATATTCGTTCAGTGGAAGGATAAAACTAATTATCTGTCAAATCAGACATGAGCTAATTGTTACCATTCATGAAATAAGCACTAGTTGAAAAAAAAAAGTTAGATGGCGGACCCTATATTAAAGATTGTATGAAAATGTACACTTGGGCGTATACTTACTTTTTTATTTAACGTTATATTTCGACGTTTATCCAGCATATTATATATTAAGATAGGTTGATATTGACCATATGTTGTGACTTATGCTTGGTTTCAAGTATGCCAAAAATAGTTTGATGACATATAATAGATTTGAACAATAAGACCAAATTAATTATTTGGTTTGGATTTTACAATTTGAGGTTTTCTGAACGCACAGTTTTTTGCTAACAAGTCTTTGAGATGAGATCAAAGTCAAAGAAGGTTATGTTGCGGTTAAGTTAAGCGGGATTTTAAAGGCAGTAAAATAAAAAAAAATGTGCACAAGATTTACCTACGTCAATCACTACATATACATATGGGTGATTATACAAAAGTTGGTTAACTCGATGTCATCAACCAATATATACAAAGTCTGATTATATTTTATTGAGCTTGCAATTTATTTTAAAACAATGGAAAGACCTTTATTTAGTCACCCAATTTCAGTTCTTCATTTTGAATACAAGTTATTAAAAAAACACAATTAGTTCTTAAAACGTCAGTCCTCTGGCATGTCACAACCCTGAAAACCAACCATTAAGTGACTGTCTATTAAACATTATCATTGATTTGAGAAAACTTATTAAATTAATACAATCTGCGATGTATATAGTTTAATATATACTACAACTTTTATAATGCAGTGTTCTCCACTTTATTTAAAAAAATAAGAAATTTTGTGTTCAGTTTTATTCGTCAGTTTCTTGTGTGTTATTTAAATTTAAAATTCGTGCGAAATATCGCCGACTCAACGTCAAATCCCACTTTGAATTTTAATGTTGGTAATAAAGTTAGTTGCGGGTCGCACAATTTGACGGCCACCATAACTGTACCAGAGTTTGTGTTATGTTTGTTGTCTATACACGTGCTTAGCCAGTCAACACGTCAGTTTTATGGTGAGTCGTTATTTTTTTGTTAATCTAAAGTTTATTTTTATTTATTCGTATTAGACTTTGATTTGTTAAAATGTAGTTTGTTGATATTTGAAATTACAAAAAAAACATTAGTCCAGATTATAATCTAAAATTTCGTCTTTTTCGTCAGTTCTGTGTCAGGTAAATTGTTATTGTTCTTCATTTCTTGACCATTAGTACTTTTAAGATGAATATTGTTAGATTTTGTTTGTTGATTACTTTGAAATATTTAGTAAAACTATGTGAAAGTAGTAAAAGATAAGTGAATAACGTTACGTTAAATGTCAAAAGTCTGTTTTGAAAACTGATGTAGTATTACATATTAATAATTATTTTTAATTGTTACTAAGTGATTTTAAGTGATCATTATTAAATCCTAAGAGATTTTTACTAATTTGTATTAAATTTCGTTATATTACTTTCAAAACTGTGTATACTCGTCAGTCCTCTGGCAGTCAAATTCTGAAATTTTTAAATATCTTACAATGTACTCAAAAAAGTGACTGTCCCGATTAGGAACAATATATTAATTAGATTAGCTATCATATACACCCGAATTTATAGAAGTTTGATTTAAAAACTATCGTAAACAAAATATCCTCAAAAGTTACCCAACTTTTGTATAATCACCCATATGTATGTGGATAGTTTTTGTATTTCTGCCTAATTTTTTTTATTAGATTTTACTTATTTTATAAAAATCCTTAATTGCTATTGTTCCAAAAATGTTACTTCTAAATTTATTAAATAAAATAATATGTAAAATAACATAAATTTTAAACATTTATATTTTAGATATAATTAAAAAAAATTAAATTTTCCATTTTAATGACCACATTCAAAAACATAAATTTTACCAAATTTTAAATTTCCTCAAAAATGTTTTCTTAAAACTCAACATTTAAAATTTTCAATATTATGCATAAAATAAACCTTCATTATCTCCAAAATGCACATGCACAAACAGTAGAAGCGCCATCTGCATCTGTATTTAGTTCCTATTTTATTATATATTTATACATATTTCTATACCGAGCAACCCAATTATTTGCTTTTAAATTTTATTATAGATTTAATTAACACATTTTCTATAAACATCTTTTTCACAACCTGTTTTTTGAATTAATTTTATATACAAAAATAGACTAGATTAAATATAGTTTTAAATTTAAATGTAAAAAAAATCATAATTAATTTATATTCACATAATTCTAGATTATTTTTTGTAGCTTTTTTATTTTTGTTGTGGTGTGTGCGTGCGCGTGAATTTTAGACGCATTGGGTGAGGTAAAAAATTCTAACTATTTTATGTTTTTTTTTTCCTTTTTTCTCTTTCTCTCTTTCTATGTTTGTCAATTTAAAATTTTTTGGTTAAAATAAATAAAAAACAAAACACAATTGTGAACGTAAAAACACAAAAAAAAAAACACAAAACTGTGTGTCCTATACTTGTCTCAAAATAAAGATACCATGGGGCCTGAAAAAAATCTGTTGGGGGCTGATAAATATAACTGTACCGAGGGTAAGCTAAATATTTGATTTAAGTTTTTTTTGTTGTTGTTTTATTTTTTAAAATTTTGGTTATGTGCGTAAACTTGTCATTGTTTTTGATTATGATTGTTTGATTTTTGATTTGACTGTTTGTTTGCTTAAGTTTTTTTTTTTACAATTTTTAAAGTTTTAAGTTGTTGTTTGCTTTTTATATTTTATTTTTATCCAAAAAAATTAAAACGACGTCAAAATATGTACATTTTAATTATACATAAACAACTAAATATTATAATGTTAGTTATTTTTTTATATTATTGCTGGTGTACAAATTATGGACCCCCAAAAGTTACAAAAATTACAGTGACCCCGTCTTCGTTTTTAAAATGCATGTAAATGTGAGCTCCAATATAAAATATTAATTATTCAAAAATTGTAAATATTAATAAATATATGTATATATATATTATATGGTATCAATGTATTCAAACTATGTATACAATGTAAACATACCGGTACAATATACTTCTCTTTAAAAATATATATTTTAAACTCAAATTTATTATTATTTTTACTTTTATTTCTTATAATTTCTTATAAAATATTGTATATATAAAAATTATAATTGCAGACAAAAATGGTTGAACACACTATTATTGTATAAATGTTAAAGCACTTGAAGCAAAACTGTGTATTTTATGGTAAATCTCCCCGAGAATTAATCCCGATTAATCAACCCCGAAAATGTCATATAACTTTTCTCCTTACTTTGAGTTTCACTTGAAAGATGATTGACTGTCGATAAAGTTTCCCTTTGTAAGCTATCATTTCGTTTGAAATTCAAAACTCTATCCAATGTTAAGGTTGTTAGTTAGTAGTTTGTAGGAGGTTCGAAATCTTAATTCTAAGAAAAAGTTAATAGAAGTTTCGTAAGTTACACAAAGGATATGCATAGAAACTGTTCTCTAATAAAAATGTTTGTCCGAAAATTCTTTTTTTTTTTCGTTTATAATTTTTTTAAAAATCAGCAGAGTTTTAAAAATATTGTTTTACAAACAATTACATGAGATGGATGCAAAAACGGCAGAAATAATGGTATATAATTTAATTTAGTTATATTTAATGTTGAATAAAAATAATTTTAAATACAATCAACTGACAAACATAAAAGCAAATATTTTTCAATTCGAAAATTTTAAGATAGACGAATGTTATTATTTTCAGTTCGTCAGAAAAGATGTGAAATCTGTAAATGTTTGAATGTTTTCAACAAAAATTACTAAAAAAAGTCTAGGATGCGACCCACACTGATAATTTCCCATCCGTGCCCGTCTGTCGATTTGTCTATTTGATTCCTAAACCATGTTCTACTTTTTTTTTAGGTTTTTGTGTTTTGTAAGAAAAAATATGCCAATTGAATTTTTCTAAGAAAAAAAAATAACTAAAAGTTAGCAACAATATTTTACATATGATAAGATAAGTTTGATTTCAATATCTGTTTTTGTCCCGGAGATTTTTAGTTGAAAACGAATTGTAGCACCATTTTTTGGTATTCATTTTTATGAATAGACTGACTGTTGGAATTTTTGTACAAATTTTACTGAATGTTGAAAATAATATTTTTTATAAGTTGAAATTTGTTTGAGGCCAAAATCTTTCATTTTTGAAAGGATTTTTGAGTCGAAAATCAATTTTTTACCAACTTTTAGTAGTGATTTTTTTTTTTAAGTTTTTATTTTGTAATTTTTTAAAATTATTTTGGAGGTTAAATCATTTTTTGTTCGTAAAATATTCGACGTGAGAAATATTTTTTTTTTCATTTTTTTTAATTTATAAAATTTATAAAAAAAACTGTCAATTGAATTTTATTGAAAATAATACTAACATTGTAATGAAGTTGCTTGTGTTATTGGTTCGTGGGATATTTTGGTCAACATTTTCTCTTCTTTTTTAACTTTACTAAAAATTAAATAAAAATTATTTTCCCACCAGAATTGTTCGAAGCAGTCAAAGATGTTGACTTTAAAATTCTTTCATTTTGTATATATTATAAAATAAATAAATTAGGTGGCGCAACAGTCCGTAGAGAACCAGGGCCTAGTGACTTACAACTCTCAACCATTCCTGTGTGCGAGCAATTGCAGGGATGGAGGGTACCTACAGTTTATATGCCGAATCCGAACGTCTAATTTGAGAAAGCCCTTTTTTATGACAAGAATTACTCTTGGAGAATTTGCCAATTCCTCGCAAGAGGCAGTACCCGTGAAAAAAACTTTAGGTGGCACAGGCAGGGATCGAACCCAAGACCTCTCGCATGACAGTCCAACGCACTTTTATTTTTCCAAATTCATTTTTATTAATTCATTCTTAAGACTATCTTAAAGCTAGACAAAAATTCATAAAACTAGCCTAATTATCCAAACTTACAAGTAACTTACTGGGCCCATACGGACACTCTAAGTTAAACAATAATACTTAATTCTAATGCCTTTCGGCCCTAAGATCTATTTACGTAACTTCAATTCAATTTTATTTATTTTTGTATTCATTAGAAAATTAAAAAAAAAAAACTAATATCAATAGTCCAACGCACTAACCATCATGCCACGGGTACTACTTATTATTGTTTAATATTTGGTAAAATAAGCAGTGATGGGAAGTTATCAGTGTGTGAAGGGTAACTTTTTTTTTCCAGACCATAAGGGCTGTTTTTTGGTACAAATCTTTGGGTAACTCATTTGAAATGTTTCTTTGAAACTCATAAATTTGACCTTTCGAGCACAACAAATTTAACTTGAACATTTTCTTTCAGTACTGAAACCGATTATTACCGGTGAATTGAGTTATTTTTATAATTGATTCGAAAAAATACTTCATTTGCAAAATTAATGGAAAAATCAAATGTGAAGATCAGTGAGACTCTTACGGTCTAAAGTTTGATCTGTAGTTTACAGTCCATGATTGGTTACATAAAAAAGGATGAGAAAAATACGAGACTTTTTTATCGGAGATTGATTCAGTATTTTTTAATTAATACATGGTTATCCATTTTGCGGTTTCAAAAGTAAACGTAAATAAAAGACGTATAAAATATTTTTGTTCTTGATATTTTTTTTATTATTATTAAGTTTGAACGTTGACATTATGTATGAAATACTACATCATTTAAATGACCACCACGCGAATTGTTGCAAGCATCGATTCTTTTGAGGTAATTTTCGAGCACTTTTTGACACATAATGAGTGGTATCTCCGCCATAACTTGACGAATGTTGGTTTTTTTAAGTGCTCAAGAGTTAAAGGTTTATCTGCAAAAACACGGTCTTTCACGTAGTCATACAAAAAAAAGTCCAGCGGTGTCAAATCACATCACATATCATATCGGTTCTATCATAGTAAGAAGTAAGGTCCAATCACACCCTTGGACCAAAGACCGCACCAAACAGTGACTTTTTGTGCATGACATCTCTTCAATTACTTGAGGATTCTCAGAACCCCAAATACGACAATTTTATTTATTAACTTACCCACCGAGTGAGAAATGTGCTTCCTCGCTGAAGAAAATTTTGTTCGAAAAATCGCCGTCCACCGCCTGTCGTTCAATCACTCATTCTACGTTTCTACGGCATTGTGAATGGTCAGCTGGCTTCAGTTGTTGTGTGAACTGGGCTTTATATGGATGTAGGTATAGATCCAAGTGCAAAATACGCCATAATGTGCCATAAGACAGTCCTAATTCCTGAGAACAACGAGAAATCGACACATTCGGGTCTTCGGCTAACTTTCACTTACAGCAGCGATATTTTTAGTGGTTCAAGGGAAACGATTCTTCAAATTTTTTAAATTTTGGTAATTGCTTGCGTAGTTGGACGATTATGTAAACCAAAAACTCCTCTTAAAGCACGATATGTGGCTGTTGCAGAATCACCATTTTTCAAGTAGTTTTTAACAATTTGTATGCGTTGTGCGATAGTTAAGCGATCCATTTTCGTAAATGTCAAACTTTCAACTGAACAAAAAATTGGTTTAACAATTTACTTTGACAGATTTTGAACTCCAGGCCTATACTATTGAAACTGCCAAATGGATATCCCGTTGTATTGCGCAGCTATGTAAAGATATTTCCTTAAAAGCCCTTGAAAATGCTCTTGAAAATAGTCAAGCTAATTTTGACATTGACATTTGACTCGACTTAATAGTACATAGTTAACATTGACATTAAAGTTTGACGTAATCAGTCAGCACTTCAAGCCCCTTCTTTAGGGCAGATTTTAAAAAATCACGTACAATAACTATTTCCTTTGTTGGTATGTGTTTAAAATCAATTAATAATTTATCTCTAATGTAAGTAATACCTGTGGCGTGATGGCCGTAGGCCTTGAATTAAATCCCTTTCTGTGCCACCTACAGTTTTTTTCATGGGTCCTGGCTCTTGCGATTAATTGACAAATCCTCCAAGAGTAATTCTTTTCATCAAGAGTGCTTCTTCAAATTATCAGTTCAGATTCAGCCTAAAAACTGTAGGTCTCCTTCATTCGTCACTTTACTAGCACACAGAAATTGTCCAGAGTTGTAATTCACTAGGCCCTGGTTTTCTACAAGCTGTTGAGCCACCTAATTATACTTTAGAAAAGATTCTGATGGTATAACGAGTCTTTTGGCCAAATAGAAAATTTTGCACATAGTATTCTTTACTCATTGGGATAAATATTTTCTTCGAAATAAATCAATATTGGTTTATTTTAAAAAATAAATTAAATGTTGCAAATTAACAACTTTAAGTATAGTTTTAAAATGAATAAGAAAATCTTAGTTGACCTGAAATGTACTTTTATTTTAAATGTTAAATCGAGGTAACTTTGTCTAAGGTCAGACGAAAAAATATTAACCAAAGTAGTATGATGAATTTATACATTTTATAAATAATACAATCTTCAAGAGCTATGAAAACCAAATTTGGGGTTTTATCTGTTTGCCATGAATAATAAGTTATTAGGTAATTCTGACAGAAAAAATACTCATGTTCAATGTAGATAAAGCTTATAGACTTCCAAGTGAAATATATTTAAAAAAAAGGTAGGAGATAAAATTAAAGGTCCATCTGACATCTTTTCAGAATTTATAAATATATTTGCGTTTATAGGCATAAGTCTTAACATTCAACAAAGTCTGTTTGTGAAGTTGGTGTATATATTATACATATTTAAATATTAAATTTAAAAATTTACTTTCAAAAATGTTCACTCATTTTTTTTCAACGTTCCATTAAATAAATATAAACATTTTTTTTTTTTTAGGTTTTTATATTGAAAATGTTAACAATATTTTTGCAATTGGTTTAACCACAAACAAAAAAGTTCTATTGATAAAAAATGATTGTCAAAAACAGTTTGTGTAAACAACATTTTGATGAAGGTACATGGACTACGTGTATACAAACATATTTTGATAGATTTTTTATCCCAGACTACCGAACAATAAAAATCCATTTAAAGCTAACTGAAATTGAAAAATATGTTATTCTTTCTATTTATAGAATTGAAATCGAATATTAAAAGAATCAGGAGACTATTTTTTATTTGAATTCGATTAAGCATTTAAGTGTTTCCATTAGATTTATTTGTTAAAAAACATTAAAAAAGAAATGTATGTGCTTATAGATATATATATACGTAAATGCAATTCAAATGAAGCATAGTGCGTTTGTTTATTTTTATTTTGGTTGGATTTATTAACACTAATCTGTATTTTATGATATGATTAAATTAATTTGAAAATAATTGGTTGAGCAAATAGAAAGTAATTTTGGTTTAAAAGTGATATTTTAAAAAGAGCAATATTTGAACAAATAGCTGTTATTATAATATAAATTAAATTATACATAAAAAAATAAAAACTTTTAGAATTTAAGCAGAAAATAAAAAAAGGAAATAAGAAATAGTGTTTAATGTTTGGTAATTCAAAAGAGACTGTACATTAGGTAATTCAAGTAGTTAAAATGAAAGCTAACATTACAACAAAAGCTATTGACTTTACAGTTCTTCGATATTATTTATAAACAGTGGTGACAATAAGTTCTTCTGCACTCCCCCACAATAGTAGTGTTGCTAATTCGAACAATTTAGTATTACTTATTTAGAACAAGCGGGATGCCCAACATCGAACTAAACTTCAGGTGCTTCGTCTTTGCTAAGTTCTTTGTAAGAATATCTGCAATCATATCATCAGTACAGATATACTTCTAGTCTATTACACCATCTTCATACAGCTTGCGAATGTAGGGGTAGCGGATATCGATGTGTTTGCTTTTCGGATGATGTACTGGATTCTCGACCAATTGTTGGGCACCTATGTTATCATTAAATAAAAGAACAGAAGAATTAGTTGGAAAAAGTCCAACTCTGTTACCAAATTCCGTAAATATACGGTTTCTTTGCTGGCTTGCGAAACATCCATATATTCCGCCTCAGTGCTACTAAGGGCAACTGACATCTGCTTCTTCGATAACCACGAGATGACTGCTCCACCAAATGTGAACACAAATCCTGTGTAAGATCGCCTATCGTCTGTGTTGCGTCCCCAGTCTGCATCTACGTACCCCTTAAGGCTATCGGCTGATTTGATATACATAAGTTTAGCATCGATCGTAGGCGGTGCTTCAACGCTGCAAGATGTTCGCTATGTGAATCGACGTTGTACTGTGATAGTTTACTAATCGTATGGCATATGTCAGGTCTTGTAGAAACTGTCAAGTACATAATAGCTCCCACAATTAACTGGTAGGAACTCGGATCAACCTTCTTGCACAATTTGTTTTGGTATATTGCCATTATCATTCCAGGATTGAGAGGTGTGAAACATGGCCTACATACTTCTATTCGATGTATTCCTAGTAACTCTCGTATGTATTGTTGTTGGTGTATCGCTATAGCGCCTCTTGGTTCAATACGCTCGATTTCTATGCCTAAGAACTGTGTGATAGGTCCTTTGTCAACGCACTCAAACACCTTTTTGATTTGGTTCTTTATAGATAGCATTGATAACTCCGTAGAACAAGCGATGAGGAAATCATCGACGTATACAGCTAATATGTTTAGCTCAGCATCTTTGTTCATCACATATAGACAGTTATCACCATTGCACCTCTGGAAACCGATTTTCAGTAGTTCTTTATTAAATTTTGATTTAATGAGCTGTATAACGACTTACGCAATGTGCAAACTTTTTGCGGATGATTTGCATCCACAAATTCTGGAGGTTGGGTCATAAAAACGTTTTCGGTTAACTCACCGTTCAGTTAGGCTGACTTTACATCGAGGTGGTGTACGAGAAGTTCATGCTGTACAGCAATGGCCAAAACCAACCTGGTTGTCGAATACCGCGCAACAGGGGAAAAAGTTTCAATATAATTAACCAAAAACTTTTGGGAACACCCCTTACCAACAAGCCTACATTTATACCTGTCAATTGATCCATCTGGTTTTCTTTTCAGGGTAAAAACCCATTTACATCCAATTATTTGTTCCTTTTGTGGTGGATCCACAAGTTCCCAAGTTTCATTTGATACGAGTGCTTCAAACTCCAACCGCATATCATTTTTCCAATGAGCAGCATCTTTACTGGAGTAAGCCTCCTCAACGTTTGATGGAATCGGTGACTCAACTCGAATTGCATTGACTGTTTCAACCATGTGGTATTGTTTGGTTGGTCTACCAGGTTTACCGCTTCTTATTATTTTAGGTCGTTCAGGACCAACAGCTAAAGTTTTTCTTGATGGGCTAGTGGAATCTGCTGACTTTATTTCTTCCTTTGGGGGTGTTGCGTTTAGTGTCTCATCGTTTTGGGTGTCTTGTTTTTCAGCAACCTCTACGCTCTTAGTAAGAAATCTTTAGTGTCTATAAAATAATTTTGTATGTTATTTTCAAAGAATTTCACATCGCAAGTCTTTTCGATTTTTCTTATTTTCGGATCGAAAAGCCTATAACCTTTGGATTCCTCCGAGTATCCAACCAGCAGCAGTTCTCTTCCTTTAGCAGCAAACTTAGATTGTCCAGGCCTCTTAATTAAGACAACAGCGTGTGTTCCAAACACTTTTAAGTGCGAAACGCTAGGCTTAAATCCGGTCCAAAGCTCATGTGGAGTAATATTACCTAATATTTTGGATGGTGACCTGCTCCTCAGGTAAACGGCAGTATTAATGGCTTCTGCCTATAGGTATTCTGGCAGGTTCCAACTGCTGGTCCAACAAAAGACACCGAGCCATATCAACGAGAGTACGGTTGGCTCTCTCAGCAACGCCGTTCTGCTGTGGGGTAAAATACATTGTAAGCTGGCGTGTAATACCCTGTTATTTCAAAAAATCATTAAAATTATTGTTGACAAACTCACGTCCATTGTCACTTCGTATACATTTAATTTTATTTGAAGTTTGAACTTCTACATACCATGTTTTTATATTCTATAAATTTATTAAATACCTTATCCTTGGTTTTCAGGAAGTACACTTGTATTTTTCTTGATTGATCATCGATAAAAGTGACAAAATACCTAGCTCCCCCAGGCGATGGAATCCTCATTGGTCCACAGACGTCGCTATGTACTAGCTATAGCGATTGTTTACTCCGATTAAACGCTTGTTTAGGAAATGGTTACACCACCGTGAATTTTCCTTTCGCACATACGACACAGTCCAGGTTGACTTCAAAGGGATCCACATTCGAACCGGTTACCATTTTCTTGTCTTTGAGTTGCTGAAGACTAGCCATGTTAAGGTGCCCGAATCTTTGGTGCCATTTATCAAAGGTATTTATGTGTTTGCTGGATTGAAATGAAAAAATTCAGTATAAGGCTTAAAAATATAAAGTTTTCTTTTCTTATCAGCTTTTAAAACAATAACTTTATTAGAATTTCTTACTATGACTGTGTTTTGTTTAAAGTCGACTGTATAATTATTAATTATGGTTTGTAATTTTACTCACTGACAAGAAACCTTGTAGTTCTGGAATAAACAAAACATTTTTAAGAGTAAGGTCACCTGTACCGATTGTCAACCTGACTGTTCCGATTCCACTTGATATTACAAACTCATCATAAGCAAGCTGTACCTTTTCGCCTTTGATGTCATTATGCAGTTCGATAAAAAGTTTTTTATTGCAGCACATGTTGGAGGTCGCACCGCTATCCAAACACAATTCGTCCCGTTGCAACATCGAAGCATGAGTTTAGTTTTTAAGTTCATGACTGATGGCAAAGTGTCACGACCTTTAATCGCGACAATGAAATTCTCGTAAGAATCTGGCAAACTGCATAATAAAATAATTGTCAAGAGTTCTTCAGGGACTTTCGCGCAATTTTTCTACTACACCTGCAAATTCGTTGATATCATTTTGCATAGATTGCCCTTCCAACATTTTTGCTTGCAACAACTGTTTAAACAAATTTACCATGCTGGCAGGCCCCTTCGGCTGGTACAGTTTACGAAAATTATCCCACGCATGTTTTGATGTCTTTGAGTGCGTGATGTGGATTAACTCAGAAGGCTTTACATTAAAAAGAATAGTTGCCAGAGCTTTTCCATCCCCTGCTTCCCACGTTATCTTTTAATCAGGCTTTGGTTCTTCTGACAATTTCTTTGATCCGTCGACAAACGACCAGAGATCTGTGTGTACGAGCACGCTCTTCATGTGAATTACCCACGTTCCATAATTTTCACCGTTCAATTTATAAATTTGGTATAACGAACTCATCGCGAATGTTAAAGAACTATTAAACTCGACTTTCGAAATTTATAAAGGAAATTATTTATAGAACTGAATGAATTTGCACCTTTTTTTTAAGTCTCTGAGTGACCTGGGCCCATAACCTATTAGAATTTAGGCAGATAATAAAACAGGCAGTCAGATAAATAAGAAATTGGACTAACATGCAGTTGTTCATTTATGTGCAAAAGTGTATCAAAAGGGCTTTATTAAATAATACAAATAAGCTTTACTTTTATTCTATGCACTAAAGTGACATTATTTAATTGTCTACATTTTTTTAATTTTCGATGTACAATACCTTATTTTGTCATAACTCAAAAAACCGGCAAAGATATTACAGATAATTAGATGCATAGAAAAGAACCATTAAAAAATCAATTAAAAATATATTACGAGCAAAAATGATATTGCCTTCAGAATTGTTCTGTAACTCTGAAAATTGTGATCTCTGATAAAATTCTTAGAAAAAATCTATTCACTTTTTTTTACAAAACCATAACATTCAAACATTTGAATTAGTCTCATGTCTCAAATATCTTCAAAGAAAACAGCCATTGTTTGGTCTATAGCAAAAACATATCAGTTTAAAGTTTTTGAGAATTCAGTTTCAGCTGCTAATATACTAAAAAGAAAACCCGATAGAAAAATCACTTAAAAATCATTTTCAGAAAGTGTTTTTTTTTTTAATAAAAATGTTGAGTTGTATTTTAAAAAGTGAGTCTTTCTGTTTTGCTCCAATATCCATCCACCTAATACCACGTCCAATATTTGTATATCAGTACTATAAGTCGATTACTTTCCCATACAATTGAAGACAACTTTGGCATTTTTATTTTCAACTTCTGATTATAAAAAGTTTATTGTTTTCAACTTTCGATTTTTTCAAGATCATAAACTTTCATAAAAAGTAGGAACATTTTTTCTACGATTACGATTTTAGTATAAAACTTTAGAGTTTGATTCAAGTTAAACCCTTTGGAAAAACAAATTAAAGTATAAAACGTATGTTTCGAATAATCAAAGGGTGGTTCAAACTTAACGAACTATAATGTTTTTTATATGGCGCGGGTAGATTTTGGCGCATCGTGGCGGCCATTTTGTTTTGGTGACATCTGTCAAATCTTTTGTTTATTATTCAGTTGTTTATGCCAAATCATCATGGCAAGTAAAACCATTGAACAGCACGTTCAAATGATAAAACTTTACTATCAAAAGGAGTGTTCGTTAACGTAATCGTTGCGTGCATTGCGCCCATTTTACGGTAGACGTGGTGGCCTTTCACAGTCGACTCTTCAACATTTGGTGGCCAAATTTGAGACGCCTGGTTCAGTACACAATCAGCCAACACCCGTACGTTCAACGAACGCAATATCGCCCGAGAACATCGCCGCGGTCCGTGAAAGTGTACAGCAGAACCCGAGACAGTATATTAACTCGGCCTTTCGAAGACTTCAACTTGCCGTATATGGGACAACACCAACCCACGCGAGGTTCACCAGGTGATAATGCATCCTCAAAAAGTTACCGTTTGGTGTGGATTTTGTGCCGGCGCGGCGGCGTAATGGGGCCGTACTTTTTTTGAAAACGACGTAAGTGAGGCGGTCACCGTCAACAGTGAACGCTACATAACGATGCTAACTTATTTCTTATGGCCCAAATTAAACTATATGCACCTAGACGACATGTGGTTTCAGCAGGACGGCACTAAGTGCCACACAGCAAACGCCACGACATCTACGTACAACGTCTACCCGCACTTACTGAAAAACCCTATGTGTACATTGAAAACATAAAGAAAGACGCGTTGGGTGGCACCCGTCTATCGGACTGCCCATATTTTAGTGACGGCTAGGCATTATTAGGATTTAATGCCCTTATCTTATTTTTCCATCCTTTAACTCTTGGATTGTTCTTTTTCTTTTTAATTTCCCTGGAGACAAAGGTCAAATGATATCAAATCACAAGGTTTTAAACACAAAGAAAGAACATTGAGTTATTGCGCTCAAAAGAATCATTATTTGGGTTTTTGTCTCGCAAATGGAACAATCTGGTTAGAACCACATATCGACCATCTTCATATTTTCAATTCCTGGCCGAAAAATATCCGTTCATCTCGATATAGTGAAAAATATTCACATGCTTGGCCGACCGAATTTTTTTAAGAATTACGACCCGATGACGCCGCCGCCGCCGCCGCGCCGCCTGCCAATAAACATCACTTAAGAGACATTTGCTTTTCAAAAACCAAGCATAGATTCTTATTTGCCCAAATTTGGCAATTCTGTTTGTTAACGTGTCCTCTGAGGTGAAAGTGGTTTGAATATGCTGACAGAAAATATTATGAAGTGCACGAAATGTATTTGAAAGCCTTTTTTTCATAAAATTCTTCAACAATTTTGAAGCACTGTTAAATGCTGTTCTTCTACAGTTTAATTTATTAATTAGTAAAGAACTGAATAAAAGAAATTTCATTTGACAATAAAATTGACGTTAAGGTATGACTCTAAATATAAAGTTGACATGATGAATCGTATGAATATATACAGACCTTTATAATTGACAAATTTTCATATGTTTATATTTCAAAAACAACTCAAGAGGTTTACGCAACTGGAAATTGGCTAAACTTTGAAGTTCAATTTTTAAACAGACAGTTGCACGGAAAGAATTCTTAGATCATATCAAGGAAAATAAGCTACAAATCACGAAAAATGAATCTAGTTTTGGACCTTGGCTTCGAAATAAGTAAATTGCTACTTTTTGTTTGCAATTTCATAAAATGAGCAAAATGAAGATATTGACACTCAAAAATCATATTTCACTACATTTGAGTAGCAATAATTGGACCGAGGAAATCAAATATTTCAAATAGCGAGTTGCAATTTGATATCAATTTGTATCAATTTAATGTTTGTTTTTATCGTGAATTTCAGCAGGAGTTTGTAGATTGAAATTGTTTTCTTGTAGATTATGATTCGTTTTTTTAAATACCTACACACACAAGTGGCAAATTTCAACCCTTGTTTTCTTAGACTGCGACAATATACGTTAGTTTGCAAATGACAACTAATGTTTTGCTACTTCTTTTTTTTAAATTGCAACTTTTGAGTTGTAATTTGAAACAGGTTATTCTGCAGTTTGCAAATGACAGTCACAGTTTTGATACTTAGTTATCTTTAAATTGCAACTTTTGAGTCGTAATTTGAAACAGTTTTTGCAGCAATTTGTAGCTTTTAAAGATTAATTTACTTTCCATTTTCAAGCAATCAAACAACAAAAAGAACAATTTTTTGCAAAATCAACAATCTTGATTAGTGATTTACAACATAAACTTATTCTAATAAATATGATTTAAAATCATGAAAAATATAAACCAGCATAAGTGTTTATATATGCGTTTCGCCCCGATGCAATGGTTGGGCTCATCAGAAGATGACCATTACACCTTGTCTTGACGCATACTTTCCCGAATAAACCGAGACTCCATATAATCCGAGCTGCGTAGAGCAACTGCGAATTATACAGTTGCTAAAATTCTTCAAAGAAGACAAACTGTAGCCACTTTCATTTGCCTGCTAACTTGAATATTTATATTGTGATTATATTTTATTGATTTGAGAATTGAGAATGCTTAAATCACCGAATACATTTCGCAAAACAATTTACTTTCATTTCAACAAGCTCGAATTATAACTTTTGATAATAATTACCAAATTATAAAATTTTGTATTTTACGAAGATTTGAATGCTGAATTACAACTTTCTCATTCATTTTATAATAAAATCGTCTTGATTTACTAAAAAAAGGGTTTTCGTAAATCCCAACCTAAAATTTAGCAATTAGTGATTTTTCAATTCTCTCCGTGTGAAATATCAAAAAATGCTAATTTTATTTGTAAACTTTCGAAGTTTAAAAACTTAAAATTTATGCGTCTTTTGACGATCTCATGTCATTAAAATTTAATTTTTTTTTTAATTTAAATAAAAATTTGCATTCTCTGTCAAAGCAAACAATAACCTATATGTTTACAATATGATGTGGAGGTATTCATAGCAACCAACCCAATTGTATATAAATAAAAGTCACAATGTTTGATTTCACATGCAAAACATGAATTTCCACATCAACGCATATACTTTTCTGTGATTTTAACGAACCATGCATGAACAGCTTAACGAGGCAAGGTCTTCCCCAACCATCGCCATCTTCCAATCCAATCCTCCCATCTAAGCCCAAACAAAACATTAAAAAGATTCAAAAAAATAAAAAAACGATTCATTAAGTTTAAAATAAAAGAATTACCTATAGATCAAACTACAAACCAAAACAACAGGCCTTATACATAGCAGACAACATCAGGCAACGTTAGGCAAGGCAACAAGCTTTAAAAACAGCAAGAACAAAAGTTATATAGAAGCAACATGAACTTGGTACTCTTAGTCCTGGCAAATGACGTTGGAAACATGCAATCGAAATGAAAATCAGTACTCAGTACACACGAAAGGATAATAATATTGTAAAAGCGAAAAGCGAAAACTACACGTCCCCACGCGCGCTCCCACTATAAGCAATTATTGCAAATGACTGCATCAGAACTTTTACCTTATATAAACGACGCGGCGGCGGCGGGGATAAATGTAACTAACCTACAACAAAGTTCGTTTATTGTAGCTATGAGGATGATGATGACGCTGATAAATTGTTGCACGATGTAAAGTTTTTGAATGAAAACACCGCCGTCACCGCCGCCGCTGACGGTGCCGACACTGCTGCCGGCCCTATCAACGTGATGATAAGGTTACCTACTTTGAGCTTTAACGTTTCGTTGCGTCGTCGGCAGAGTTATCGTCTGTCGCGTCGTCTGTCGCGTCATCGTTGACGTCGACGTCCGTCGGCATTGTCGTACCTAACTTTTGAAATGTCATCACACTAATTAATCAAACTCTGTCCTAGTCAGAGAAGGTAAGGTTATGGCCTTTGCATAACCTAGGATAGGTCTCTATAGAATAAAACTTTTAGGAAAACTTAAATGAAGAGAAAATCAAGATATGAAGTTGAAGCTCTATACTCGTTCGTACACACGAATATGGAAACACTATTTTTATGTTATGAATTGAAAATTGCATTAATAAAAAGAAAAGTTATTTGCCACAACAAAGTTTAATAAGGTTTCCATTTCTGCAGAAAATATTAAAATTTTAACAGCTATGGCCAAAATAATAGGAACATTTATTAATTTTGAATTAATTTGTCTTCAATTAAGTTGTTTAAATGTTTAATTAAAAAATTCGTCAGAACACAAACGATATGTGTCAATAATTGGGATACTTGAAAAAAATCTTGTACAATATTCTTTTTTAGTCAAATTTTTAGAGGGTTTTTTAAATTTTTTCAATCCCATGGAGATCTTCAAAAAAACACTAGCTACCGAGGAGTGTAGTACTATGCTTTTAGGCTATCAGGTTTTGAGGCTTGGTTTCTTTTTAAGCTCTGAACATTGTATCGAACATTTAAGAATGTCTCGTTGGTATGGCTTTGCAGTCGTTAATTGTGAGACACAGCGGTTTTTAACCACTTCTGCAACCATTCCAAGCTCATAATGTTGTAAATGTAGAAGGAGCTATTTCTTATCAACCAAGAGGGAACTATTTTTCCATCAAAGACTTTGTTTTAGAATTTTTTGATAGGTTTAGTATTTGTTTTCTTTGTGGAGCCCTAGAGTTGGATGTCATATGCCCAAACGGATTTTGTACTTTCTTCTGGATATAAAATTCAGAGTTCTTACCTAATACGTAACTAGTACATTCTTCTGCACGTTAAATTTAGTTCTTAGTTTTCTTTGTGGAGCCCTAGAGTTGGATGCCATATGCCCAAAACGGATTTTGTACTTTCTTCTGGATATAAAATTCAGAGTTCTTACCTAATACGTAACTAGTACATTCTTCTGCACGTTAAATTTAGTTCTTATCTTTTCTTTTAGATGAGTTATTTCTATTTAAGCCTTGCAACCAAAGTTGTTCCAATTTATTTGGCAGGAATAAGGCATTTCTGTAATGTTATTATACTAATTTGTTCGTTTTTTTAAATGTATGTACCTCGATTTTGTTTCATTAAGTTTGATACGCCATTTTGCAGTTTTTGCATAGATTTTGCAACGGATCTTTCTCTCACCAACATTGCATTATCATGGTCCTTGCGTTGCTCCGGCTTCAATTTTCTATCGTACTCTAAATTTTCGGTTTATAAGAAATTACTTCAGTATATCGTAGTACTGCATAGTTCCATAATTCGTTGTACTTGGTCTTTCGTGGAATTTTTATTTCTAAACCTAACTATTGGTTCGGTTCTTTTATTATTTTGCTAAGCATTTTCAGTATCAGTTTTCGAAAACTTTTGCCATGATTGGTACAGCCGATATTGGTCCTTCAGATGCTACTTCGGTTTGTAATTTACATTGTTTAGGTACCACAAAAGTGTCGAGTTTCTTGAAGGATATACAAGGTATTTCCTTCAAGACCTCAGCTTTTTATTTTGGGCTTCTGATCCATTAGCTATTTTGATATTTTAGTAGCGGGTTTTGTGTCTGAAATCTTTTAAGACGCTTTGCTGCTTTCCATAATGAATTCGGTATTAACACCTGTCACCACACCATTCATTCAGAAGTCTACTTAATTAATCATTTTTGAACTCACTAATTCTTTTTTTAAGTTCGTTGTTTAGATGGTTAAAGACTGTGTTATCATCGGGAAATTTCATAGTTTGCCATTTCCTTAGGGCACTCCTTTTTTTTTTTTTACAAAATCGGCATCTTTATTTCAACAGGATATTTTATTTGGTGTACTTTCTTCTGTAGCTTGTTTCGCATTAGCAATAAATTATTCTAATTCATTATCAATTTCTTCAATTGTTTGCATGGGGGATCTATGGTTTATAAAACCTTTGAGTTTCGTTTCAGCTTGCTCTCTTATTCTTTTATTTTATTTCCCCTCAATGATATAATCTTACGATTCTTTATAATCTGACGATAAGTCGTAACTTTTACCTACACTTATATCATTTCTTTTATTAATTTTAACTGAAATCATATTGTCAGATCATACTCCAGTAATTTTACCACAAAGATTGGTTTTAAATGTTGTTTAAATTTTCTTTAAATATGCAACAAAGCAATAGGTGCATCGAAACATTGCACTTCTATTTTTTTTAAATTGTCACTGAAATGTGCCACTGAACTAGTCAAGGAAAATATCAGTACCTCTTTGGCTCCATGAAAAAAATCTAATTTATAATTAAATTAAAATAAGGATTTACTTTTTTTTTCGGCGACTCTTGTATGAAACTATGCAAATGGACTCCAAAATTGTGACAGCCAAAAACTAAGTTTTGTTCCTATTATTTTGCCCATAGCTGTATAAAGTGTCTATGACAAAGGTGACTTGCTTTTTAATTTAAACAGAACTGATCTTTCTTTCTACCTTTTTAGTACCATAAAATATTTAAAACAAGATTTTAAGATTATTAATTTTTGTACCCAACAAACAATACAAATTTGTATTCAATCTATTGGAAACCTTCGACGAATAGATGCAATTAAATTAAATCCCCTTATGCGCCTTGTAAAGCTTTGAAATTGAATCCGTTCGATTCAAAAATTTCCACAACAAAGAATTAACTATTAATTTAATTAATCTACAGGAGTGATTGAATTTTTATAAATAAAAGATAAAGGAAAAAGAGATAACCTTGTGTCACGTCAAATTCAACCTTAACTTTTAACCTCAAACCGAACTCAACCCAACCCAAACCCCTTACTTGGCACATTTCATTCATAATATTATAAATGTAACCGTCAGTTGGTTTTAACCACCAACAACGAATTAGACCTTATTTTATGTACACCTTAGTGAAACTTAGTGATAGTTGTCAAGTGCACCTTACATTCCTATATCCTTTGTTGTGGTATTATAGGTAGATAGTTCTAGGGTACTCCTCAAACTCCTCCTTTTATGGCGGATTTGATTTACTGTTGCGGTCAGGGTTTATGTTGCATGTTGTCGTTTTTATATCAAGGTTCATATATGTAAAGGTGACTGTATACCTACTATATGTAATAAAAGTACTTTTATGTACTTTATATTTTTTTTCTTTCCGAACACAAAGGGACATAAAATATATTGTCCTTTATTCGAGGTCGAGGTTAGAAAAAATTAACGTGTATATAATTTTTCAAATTCCTGTGTGCACAATTAACACGGAAGATAAATTTTTATTAATTTTCTTTCAGAGTGATTGCTGCTTCAAACTAACAGGAATATTATAGTAAACATTATAGCTAAAAGTAAAGTTAATGTACTTTTGTAATACTGTTTAAGTTGAAATGTGCTTAACTCATTAAGAAAAGTGTTTACACAAATACTCTATACTAGATTTACGACCTGGGTAGAAGATAATAATATGATTAGTTGCTTTCAAGCTGGTTTTCGAGCCAACCTTTCAGCTATTGATCAAATTTTTGTACTCAGCACCACTGCTATGCGTTTTATTGATAAAAAAAGAACTTATATGCCTTTTTCGTTGATTTAAAAGCGGCTTTTGACACTATTAATAGGAGGTCCTTACTCTATAAGCTCTCAGCAATTGGCCTATCTACTAAATTTATCAGAGTCTACGAAAAACTTCTCGAAAACATGATGGCATCTATTCAGAATGGTAGAAAAGTATCTAGAGAATTTAGTTGTGAAGCAGGTGTCCCTCAAGGATGTGTTCTAAGCCCTATCATGTTCGCACTGTATATGAACGATGTCGAAAACAGTATACCTGGGGGAGTTCAGTTCGGAGATATTACTCTTAAAGTCTTGCTTTATGCTGATGATCTAGTGATTTTATCAGACAGTCCGCTTACTCTACAGCTCCAGGTTAACAAGCTAAAACAGTTTTGTGATCTATGGGATCTTAGAATAAATACCACTAAATCCAAAATAATGGTTTTCAGATCTCCAAATAGATCAATTGGCTATGGGCGGAATTGGACTCTAGATGGTGAGATAATTGAGGTAGTAAATGAATTTAAGTATCTTGGGTATACAATGACATATAATCTTAGCATTCAAACCTTTATAAAAGAAAAAACAACCGCTGCAAAAATTGCAATAAATACAATGTAGTCCCAGTTCTTCGCAAATAAACTTGTAGATCCAATTATAAAATTCAAAGTTTTCAATGCCACCGTGAATACTTGTTTTTGCTATGGTAATGAAGTATATGGTTTCGAACAGTTGAAAGAAATGGAAAATATACAGAGGTATTTTTTCAAGCGAATTTTTAGGTTACCTATCAACACTCCTAATTATGCTATTCACCTAGAGTCAGGCTTACCTCAAATTTTCTTGAAAAACTTAAAGGTTAACGCCGATTTTATAATCAAATTTATGAAGCGGTCCGACCAAAACTTGCAAAAAAGACTCCTTAAAATTTGTTTTAGTTGTGGATATAGTCCTGTCAAAAACTGGTATGATCTTGCTGTAGCACATAACCTTTCAATATCTTTGCCAGCGGACAATGTGGAAGCTTTAAAAAATGCATTATATGAATGTATCTCTGTTATAGATGACTCGATGTATAGGCTTTGTGTTGCGCGAGGGACTGCATCAACATCCAGGAATATATACAGACAACTTAATCTGAAACTTGGTGAAGGAAACTATTTTAGAGAAGACTTTACAGTTTTGGAAATGAGCTTGATCTTCAAGATCAGAACGGAAATGCTCGATTTGAATTATAGACCACATAGAACAGACTTAAACCCTGTGTGTTCCCTTTGCAACCTTGTTCAAAACGAAGATGTTTTGCATTTTTTAGCACTTTGTCCAATATTACAGAAATCCGAAGGCTCTACTTTTATTCCAGTTTTCTTTCCCAAGAGGAATGTGTCGGTGTACTAAACGGAGATCGTGGCTGGAAGCCTCTTATACGCTGTGTCTCACACGCAAGAAAATATCGGAACGAGTGTTTGAATTTGTTTTGAGTTGTAACAAGATGTTAAAGTGATTGTATGTGCTCCTTTTTTTATCGTTTTAACCAAACTAAAAGCACTTAACAAAAAAAAAAAAAAAAAAAAAAAAAAAAATTGTGAAATATGCGGTTCTTTTTTCTATTTTTTTTTCTCACTTACAAATCATTATCTGTTTTAGCTAAACTAAAAGCCCATTACCAACATTGTCCTTTTTCTTTAATTTTTTTGTTTTGACTAAACTAAAAGTCACACTTCTTATTGAACATATAACTACCTGTTATAGCTTTTTTTATACTATATATATATCAAAATATACTTTAATGATAAACATGAACATTATTTCCATATGGTTCAATGATTCTTTTTCTTTGTTTTGACTAAACTAAAAGTCACATTATGTGAAAATAATAATTAAATATATTTACATATTTTTTAACTATGAAACTTATTTTGTGAAATATTCTCTCTTTTTACTCAAATATTGTATTTTTGTTTTGTTTTTTTATTTAATTAGTTTTTTTTTTCGGCAGACGGCTTATAAAGCCATGCTTTGTATATCTTTTATTATGAAATATTGTACTTATAAGAAAATGGGAAAAATAAAGAACTTATCTATCTATCTATCTATCTATCTATCTATCTATCTATCTATCTATCTTAAGTTGAAATGCCCGGAAATAAGTATGCTTCATATACCTTGGGGTTTTCCAATAAGAGGTTTCATTTTGATACTAAGAAACGAGTATTTTCATTTAAGGAACTTAATGGATGTTTATTCATTGTTAAGAAGAAGTTAAAGAATAACCAACATTAACAAATTTGTGATTATGTATCCCCGAAAACTTCTCACATTCCGTCTTAAATATCTTTTACGTGAATCCAAAGAAAAAAGTTTAAAGATGCTAAATCCTCTCTTTGAGGAATAATACGAGTAGACAAAAATAAAATAAATGATGTGGCGCAACAGTCCGTAGAGAACCGGGACCTAGTGACTTACAACTCTCAACCATTCCTATGTGCGAGTCATATTAGGGATAGAGGGCACCTACAGTTTTTATGCCGAATCCGAATTAGGTTAAAGAAAGCAATTTTCACAACAAGAATTACTCTCTGAAGATTTGTCAATTCCTCGCAAGAGACAATACCCGTGAAAAAATAACTTTTGGGTGGTACAGGCAGTGATTGAACATAAGACCTCTTGTATGGCAGTCCTGGCACTAACCAACACGCACGCCACGTGTACTAAATTTGAAGAATAATATTTTGAGAAAAGGTAAGAGTTTATTAAACACTTAACCGTGACAAGTTTATAATTTAATGAACCCCAAACGATCAATTCCGATTATTAACGTATCATCTGTCTTACTCCTCAGGTCTCGTTCCGAGCGGATGGAAAACCGCATTTGTCCAGCCTATCCCCAAAAAAGGCGAATCTTCCTCACCGTCTAATTACCGACCGATTGCACTTACGTCCCTTCTTTCCAAGGTCATGGAAACGCTGATTAATTATCAGCTCAAGAAATATCTCGAAGATCGAAAGCTTCTTAATGACCGGCAATACGGCTTTCGTAGCAATAGGTCCACTGGTGATCTCATGGTTCATCTCACCGAACAGTGGAACAAATCTTTACATCGTCTTGGAGAAAGTAAGATTATTGCACTTGATATTTCAAAAGCATTTGATAGGGTTTGGCATCAGGCTCTCTTATCGAAAATGCGTGCTTTCGGTTTTCATGAATCCCTCCTTCATTGGATTAGTAATTACCTTTCGAATCGTTCAATACAAGTTGTATTGGATGGATTCAAGTCTGAAACCCTCAAAATAAATGCTGGTGTGCCCCAGGGCTCTGTTCTATCTCCAACACTCTTTCTCATTTTTATTAATGATCTCTTGTCTGCAACTTCTAATCCAATACATTGTTTCGCTGACGATAGTACTCTTAGCTTTTCATATTCGTTTTTAGACTCACATCCCTCTTCTTCGGATGTGGTACTGCAACGAGAAAATATGATAAGCTCATTAAATTCCGACCTAAACAGCATTGTACAATGGGGAATAAGAAACCGCGTGTAATTTAATGCTTCGAAAACCCAATGCTGTCTTGTATCGTTAAAGCGAGATATACCCCCCTTGCCATTATCCATAGATGGCACTTGCATCGAGGAGACTGAACATCTCGATATTCTCGGTATGTGTATCACCAACCACCATTTGTGGAACGATCACATACGCGATGTCGCCAAAAATGCCGCAAGATGTTTGGGTTTTCTAAGGCGATGCAAGAAGTTTTTCTCCCCCTCTGATCTGGCTGTTATCTACAAGACTTATATACGTCCAAAGCTTGAATATAACTCCCATATCTGGGCTGGTGCTCCTGCAACTTACTTAAGCCTCTTGGACAGTATAGAACGTAGAGCATTTAGATTGATTGGTGATATTGCCATCATAAGATCATTTACATCGCTTGAACATCGTCGAAATGTCTCTTGTGTCACCCTCTTTTACCGTTATTTTAATGGTTTATGCTCTAGAGAAATAGCCAGTTGCATTCCTCCCCTTAAACAGTTCAACCGTAATACTCGCGCTTCTAGGAATGCTCATCAATATACCCTCGAGCCCAACTTCGGTCGTACTGTCAAGTGCAGATATTCGTTCTTTAGCCGTACTATGCGAATGTGGAATTCCTTACCACACTCTGTCTTTCCCAGCCATTGCAATATTCAGGAATTCAAAACTAATGTGCACCGAAACCTCCTTTCAACCCATCTCTCCCTTTCCTAGTGCTCACACTGTGTCTACATAATAAGGGTAGTTTATCCCTTTGAGTGTGCGCTTATTATAAAAAAAAAAAAAACGTATCAACCAAAGTTGTATTGATTTTTCGATCAAAATCCGGATTATTTTCATGCATTTTAAGAACCCAATCAGCGAAAATAGGATCGGCTTTAGTTCTTCTATTAACCTAGAAGAACACGATGTGTTGCCGTATGTGAAATGCCTGATTCCACTAATCGACAAACCTGAGTTTTCTTCACCACTAAGGGGTACATCAGCAATATTCTCAGTTTTCCTTAGACCAAGCACAAGGTTTCGATTACTAATATCACCAAACTACTTCTACAGCTCAAATGTCACCATTTTACCGCCGAGAAGGCGCTTTAAAACCATAGAACTTTTGTGACTGCAAAATTTCTCCATTTTTGTATCGATTTTTGAAATTTCAATAAGGGTATTCATGCAAACACAGAAAACCCACAGAAACCTTAAAAACTGTAGAATTTTCTATCGGTAGAAATCAACTGTCAAAATTTGTATGGGAAAAATATTCTGCAAAATATAGACTTTTATCTCTCAAATTTGAAGCAGAAATTGTAGAAAAAAAAAACAGATAAATTTTGTTTGTTTCTAACGTTTCCGCAAATATTTTTAATGGGGTGTAAACCCTTTGCGGAAATTTATATTTTTCTACAAAGTAGAAAATTATATCGTTACATGAATACCCTTAATGAGTTGTAGAAGCTTAATTTTTATTTGTCAAATGATAATTTGAAAATCCTTTGTTTTGGGTGGGTTTTTTGCTTTTTTTGTAAAATTCTATCAACTAAATAATTTTTAAAAATTTTACGAAATTTTGACAGTTAAATTGTGCATAATATGAAATACATTTAATGAACTGACTTTCCTTCTAAGGTTTTTGATTCTGAAATAAAAATAAAAAATTATAGTATTTCGAAAGCGTATACAATTATTCTGGAGTTAATTAAATTTTTGAAATGATAAAGAAACTACCTTTTAATACATCTTAATTTCTGGTTTATATAACCTCAACACATAATAATTATTGATTTAAATTCAATCTTTGTGTTCTTCTTCATACAGAAACTACAATAAGTTTTCTTAGTGAAAGGTATTTTCTTTAATGGAATGAATAAACCGAATCACATTCAAACATTTCCTCTTTTCATATTAATAGTATGACAGATAAAGTTAAGTCTCAAGTATAATTTGTTTGTAATCTGACATTACAGGGTGCCCTAAAATCAATGAGAATAAGAAAAGAGTATGGCATGTGTTCCAAACTGATATGCATCTTCCCATTGGTGCCCGCATAAATTCTTGCACCTGTTTTTTTTTTTAATTGTCATTTAAAAATGAATATTACATACCGTCCTAAGAATTTATTAATTAGTAATTGAAATTCTTCAATTATATTTTAAAGCAATTAAAAAAGTACCCGTGGCATGATCGTTAACGCGTACGACTGTCATGCGAGAGGTTTTGGGTTCAATTCCTGCCTGTGCCATCTAAAGTCTTTTTCACGGGTGCTGCCTCTTGCGAGGAATTGACAAATCCTCTAAGAGTGATTCTTGTCATGAAAAGTGCTTTCTCAAATTAGCCGTTTGGAATCGGCATTAAAACTGTAGGTCCCCTTCATACCTGTTATGCCTCGCACACAGGAATTGTTGAGAGTTGTAAGTCAGAACTGTTGCACCACTTAATTTATTTTATTTATGTATGATCACACGTCTATATCAATTAATTTTTTGATTCGTTTTGGTAGTTCTAATATGGAGGGATTTTTTAAACTTAGAAAAATAAGAAAATTAGCTATTAAAATGCAATTTCGAGTTGACTTTTAAAACAACAAAATAATTAGTTTCTAACAGTCCTGATTTCAAGAAGAAGTACTTTATTATAAGTACATTTAAAACACCCTTTTATATGATACGCTGATGTCAGAAGAAACATGCATCACAGGAAAGAACTCAGACACAAAATATAAAAATATCAAAAATAGAAAACAAAGTTTTTTGCTCGCACAGCTATACTCGAATTCATGTCTCTTCTAATCATACATTATACGTATCAGGTTAGGTATATTTTTACATTACATAAAATGTGCGTACATATAATAATACAATGAATTCCGTGTCCTTTCAGTTCTTTTTCAATTCAATAAGATTTGAATTGATATCATATATAAAACGAAGCAGCAAGAAAACACGACAAATAAAACATGTATAGAAATATATTATTAGAAATAATGAAGTTTTTTTTATATAATAAAAGAAGTTATTCTTATATGAATTTCTTTGAAGAAAACACAATTTTTGAAGAATATTGAAAATAATCAATAGATTATTTGTGTCTCTTTGTGATTCTATAGAAGAAAAGAAAAGCCACCAGATAATAGAAAGGAGAAAAATAAATGGAAACAAAATAAAACTGCAATTTAAGATATTGAATAATATTAAATTGAAGAGTTTCACTTGAAAAGAGTATGATTTTATTTTGTACCAAGCAAAAACAGTAAATTTTGAAAACTGCTTGCACAATATCCTTTAATTGAAATGTCAATTTTTTATTTATCATTTACCAATATTTGATTCCAATATCTGAAACATCAGTTCCCTGCATTAATATAACCATTTTAACCATTAGAATTCTTTTTGTTTTAACAAAACAATGCAGAATTAATTAAGAAATTGGCGGAGTTAATCTGACTTTATTATTATTTTAAAGTGTTTCTGACAATGAAATCTTAAATTTATTGTAGTTAAGACAAAAATGAGACAAATTAGATTCTTCCAATTAGAGAAGAAATTAGAATACGTAATTTTGTATTAAATTCACAAATTTCTTCAAAATCGATTAAAAGGATTTAGATTATAATTCTTGAGGCTACAATCTTCCGTCCACCATATCTCAGAAACGTGCAGATCTATCGACATTATGTATCAATATATTTTGCCTAACAAATAAAATCATTAAGTTATTAGTATCACTTATTTATTTTGATACTGTATAGAAATAAAAGGAAAAGAACAATTTGTTTTTGGAAAATTTGATACAAAAAGGGCCTTGCTTTAAAAAAAAAAGTGTCAAGAAAGCTGAACTTTTATAAACGTCTTAATTTGTGTGTCCTTAGCTGAAAAAAAAATTGGAGAGAATGAGATGAAGTAAAATGTAGTTTTATCCAAATAACTTGAAAACTATAGGTTTTTTTTTTTTAAGACTCTAACCCATTTTTCACATTCGTGTGCATAGCGCAACGAAATTGAAAAAGTTCAGATTTTGTTTTGCTTACTAATTCTTAAAGTTTATTTTTTCACGAAATGATTTAAGAAAAACGTATTTAAAATATCTACAAAAGGACATTTGCAATGCCTGTACTTAATTTTGTTCTTAAGCTGTAGCGCTCAAAATGTTGGAAGACATGGACTTGGATTTTCAAAATTAGTGAACCTCCAAAAAAGTTAGTGACACTTAAAAGATCTGAAATCGGAGTGTTTTTGAAATGATGTCATCTTTTTCAATAACTAAATAAGTCTGAATAACATCTAGCCACAAAACAAAACTGAATCACCAGATTATGTTCATGATTAATATTATTTTTTTTTCTTTGTTTGAAACCCCCCCGGGCCCGGGATTTTCTAGGGGCCCGTAAAATTGAAAACAATGAGAGTGTTTTTTTTTTCAATATATGTAGGTTATCTAAATTCATCATCAACATACCTATTTCCACTTATTTTTAGGGGCCGAAAATTTAAAATCATTCGGTTTCTGTTCTTATAAAGTTTCTTTTCTTCTATTTTTGTTTCTGCTGGGAGCTAAATTTTTTATTCGGTTTCGGGGGACCGGAAAATCCCACGCAAACGTTTTTAATTGTGGTTTCCGTAATATTAATTCATTAATATTTTAATAAATTGTTTACTGAAGATTTGAAGAATATCAAGTCACTTCAAAGTGTGTATATTAAACCAGCCATACAAAAATAGCAAGGAATTCTATATAGAATATTGGACACCATTTTCTTCCTTGGCGAAAGGGGACAAGGACTACGAGGCTATAGCAATCTTATTGAATTTCGGAATTTGTTGATTGCAACAAAAAAAAAACTGGCAGCGCAATAGCTGATTTGATCTGCGAAACATTGTCAAAGAACGGAATCTCTTTAGAAGACTGTTGTGCACTAGGCTATGTAAAATGGCGTTTTAAAATATATGCACAAATTTGAATGCGTCCTGATGTCTTCGATTTGGTGCCATGCTATAAGAATAAGAAGTTTCCTTCTTCGAGCCAGAAACAATACTATTGAAGTTGAAATTCAAGATATCGACAACTTGATCTTCGATTTGAACATTATTCGAAACGGAAGAGATCAATTTTTATCTGAATGCAATGCAGTTGCTACTGGCTTGGGGGATGTTCCAGAATCGTTCCCATCGAACCGAAAAAGGCAATTAAAGAGACATTTTGAAGAAAACCGAGAAGCTGGAAAGCAAATTGAAACAGACGAAGAAATAAATTTCAAGAGAAACACCTTTTATGTCATAGTTGATTCAATTATATGTGGAATTTTTCGTCGGTTCGATAGATGAAAAATTTGAATGCTACATTTTCATTTCTATGACAGTTTTCAATAATAGACGAACTTGAAAAAACACATTATGAAGAAATTTCGAGTACTTTTACCTCGCTCTATTTTAATTTCACAGTAGGTAATAGATCTTCATGCTATTTCTTTTTAATAGTTAATCGACCGTATTATCAGTTACTAACATGTCGTTGGCAATATCGAATTGAATGTATGATTCTGTTCGGATTCTGATCTAATCACATGTAGAATTATTTTCTATCCATCCTCCATTTCAACTAAACTGGACGATACCCGTAAGATTGATTTGATGATTAACACTTTTTTCTGTTCACTTTTCAAACAAAAAATGATTATTTCCATTAATTCCAACCAATTTCATGCTATTCGTAATTGAAAGTAGAACGTACCATATCAGTATAGGCATGAACATTAAAAAAAATGGTAAATATGGGGGGGCCCGAGATTTTTCCGTCCCGGGCCCGGAATTCCTCTCGACAGCCCTGGGTATAAGTACATTTTTAAAATGCAATAAAAATCGTCGTAAATCTCAAAGCAAGTTGAACGAATTGTATCTCCAAATTGACTCATATACTACTCACTTTTACAAGTCCATATTTTTTACATATAAACAATGCTTTGCCAATTGTCTTTTTTAAGTATAAAATGAAAAAATAAATTTAGTAACAACTAAATTAAGTAATAAATTTGTTAACAAATAAAAAAAATAAGAATTAACTTGTAAGAATATTTTCTTTCTTAATGTTATCTTATTAAATGAACGACTCGTAGAAAATGTTTGTATGAAAGACAGAGAACTTAAAATATTCATCTTTGAAATTTTTGAAATCTCAAGTAAAAATAATAACTTCAAAAAATTTACTTTTTCTAAAATGCAGACAAAAATCAAGGTGTGATACAATACAGAATGATAAAGGATGTCTTCTGTATGACTAGCAACATAATGGTTCATATGCTAGGTTAGGTTAATTTATAGTGGCTGTCCAAGATGGAAACGGACACACTTAGGCCAGTTTAATGGCCCATTGTGATACTACATGAATCTTGAGGTTTCTTCCTAAGCTCAATGGAACCAGTTTGAGTTTCTTACGAAACGTGAGAGGCTGATTATGCCGATATGATTTAGATCGTTTAGATCATTAAAGAAGAACTCTCCTAGGTAATTCTTGCGTTTTCGAGCCAGAGCAGGGCATGTGCAGAGAAGATGAAGAACTGTTTCTTCCTCTTCCTCGTCAATACAGCTTCTGCAGAAATCATTTGAGAATACGCCTAATCTCGTGGCGTGCTTTCCTATTAGAAAGTGTCCGGTTATGACACCTATTATCGAGCTTATATGCGATCTGCTTAGAGAGAGCAAGCACCTTGAACGTTTTAAATCCAGTGTTGGCCAGATGTTTTTTGTGACTTGACACGTGGTGATGTTGTTCCACCTGGTGCCTGCCCACCTCACAGCGTCTTGCATTAGCAATAGTTTACAAGTAGCGATTGGTATGCCAGTACGTGCCAAACGTGGTAGGATGGGCTGTACTGTACCGTTCCTGGCGAGTTCATCTGCCTTACAGTTACCTGGAATGTCTCTATGGCCCGGCACCCAGCAAAGGTGAATATTAAACTGTTGTTCCATTTTCATTAGAGATGATAGACAGTTATGGACTGTTATAGAGTTTGTAGAGACAGAGTCCAGAGATTTGATAGCGGCCTGGCTATCTGAGAAAATACGGATATCAGATGTTGATATCACGTTTTCTTTAAGCCAGGACAAGACTTCTTTTATCGCCAAAAGTTCCGCCTGGAATACGCTACAATGATTGGGAAGGCGGAATGAGAGACTTAAATTCAGTCGTTCAGAGTACACACCTCCACCAACCCCTTCTTTCGTTTTTGACCCATCTGTATAGAAATGGATTGACTCATCTTCTAGGAATGTCCTATCCTCCCAAAAAGATCTGGTCATATGCTAAAAGATGAGATAGACTCGGACTCGGACTCAGTTTCATATGCAAAAAACGAGTTCACTCTCTATAGTTCTGACTCAGTGATATGAGAACGATCTCAGAGCTCTTTGTATGCACTTGCACTTCTGAAAGCGAAAATAAGTGTAATTATAAAAGAGCTGAAACTAAATAAAGTTTAACTGGACAATACGCAGTTACCAGTTTTAAAGGCAAGAAAAAGAGATGCTATGCTTAAAATCATAGAAGCATTCAAAAACAAATTTGGGAAGGACATAATTATGTGAAAAAAATATACTAAAAAAGTGTCAAATATGAAGTAACGCTTAAATCCGCTTTGAAATCCAGGATCTCTTATTCAAAAACTCGGCCATTTTTATAGTTGTGTTTATCAACGGAGTAAGAGAAAACCCATCCTCAACAATTTGTGAGATCGATCTCATGCAATCGAGCTTTTGCTCATCTTTTTGCATATCAAAACTAGAACTTTCTCACATAGAGCTTTCGTCGAATGATCGATCTCAACACTTTGAGTTCGAACTCACAGCTTAAGATCGATCTCGGTCTCTGTATTTTTTGTGCATACCACTCTAAGAAAGTTCTCAGAATAGTTTTTGCATATGACCCAATAATATTCTGTAAATGTCTAACTAAATTGGATATTATATTGTCTTCAAAAATAAACTTATAGCATAGGTACTTCATAAACAAAAAATAATCATCTTGTAAATGATTCCAAGATCATGTTCATCGTTACATTAATCTCGATTAATACTAAGTTTTTTGCTTCGGCTATTGATTGATCAAACTTGTTCTTAATTTAAAAAAATTAAGAGTTCTATGTTCATATAGTAAAATTTCCTTTAACATATACCTTCCAACATAGTTTTTCATGTTTATGCTTATGGCATTATTTAAAACCAATTAAAAATACTACTTTTTATCGATGAGAACTTTAATAATAAATACGAGTAATTACAATAATATAAAATAAATTTTTCAATATTTCTTGCACAGTACTGTTGTATGGTATTGAAATACGTAAAAATTGCATCTATGTACGTAATCAAAACAAAGTTCACGTTTTTGTAGTTAGTTTGTATGAAAACAAATTATATTGCATAAGATTATTTTTGTAACAAACTCAACTGGAATAGAATAAAACATAAATTAATAGTCGAGTCGCTAAAGTATCTATAATTGAAGATAACTTTTAACTGAAACGCTCCTTAGCGTTCGTGCGTCGGTGTTGTCTAAAAAAGCCCGTCTACATTGTCCTCTTATAATAATTTACAATTTATTTGGTTGGATATAACTACTATGTATATTTGTATTGTATGCATTGTCTTGGTTAATCATGACAAATCTTAATTTCAAAAAGTAAATATTTTTTTTTTCATTCTATTTATTTTATTTTTGTTACAAACCAAAGATACAAATTTAGAACAACAACAAAATGATATGTAGGTGCATAGGTAGGTAGGTAATGTTGGTATATATTTTATACAAGTTTGCAAGTATATGTTAGATATTTGTATATAACAAATAAAGATATCTATCATATAATAAATAACCGTAGATACATATATTTTTTTCCTATTAATTGTCAGTAAAATTTAATTTTCCATCCATGCTACTGTACAGTATTAGATTTTGGTTTGAAATTCCAACATCTTTGCTTTAATTTCTACCACAATACGTTTCGTCGTCGTCGGTGGTGGTTTTCTTTTAAATATTTAAAAAATGTTTAGAATGTTTAATATTATTTTTTACTTAAGTGATAAAATATGTTTGAATTAATACAAACATTACATTTGTTCAATCGTTTTTGTTTGTGTTATGTGTGAAGTTACAACAGACTTCGTGGTGAACAATGTTAAAATCCAAAACAAATCGAATAAAAGAACTCGAAGATTGTCAAAGTTCACGAAAACGTTCTTCAGTGTCATCGACATTAACTCGAGTTTTAATTCTTAATGTTAGAGATTTGTTAAAAGTACAAGAACCTCAGCAGGATTCCGAAGGTGATGAGGTAGTGCCTTAACTTAAACTTTTTGTGGATAACTTTATTATTTATTAATTAATATTTGTCTATGTGAGAAATTAAAAGTAAGAGATTATTTTTAAGTAGCGAGAACTTTCAAATTAGCAAAAACTATTTTTACAGACCATCTTTTTTTTAATGGTTCTAGTCTAAAGTTAGTGTTACCAATTTTTAAATGCATTGGTTATTTGTCAATATTTTAGATTTGAGCCCCCATTTTTACAATAGAAATAGTTTTAAACATTAAATGTTTCTATATATATTTATGTTTTTTTTTTCAAGAAAGATATTTGACATTTTAAAAGAAAAGTCTTCAATCGATTTAATTTAGTTTTTAGAGCTAAGAATTATCATAATAAAATTTGTCATCTTTTTCATCTCAAGAACAGCTCAGGTTTTTATCTGGAAACAAATAATTCGGTCAACTAAGTAAGCAGCATTTTTGAATAGGATCCTTGCTAAATTATTTCAAATAAATTTTTTTCAGGTCGGTTGAAATAAATTCATTTTTTAAATAAAAATGCGACCCACACTGATAACTTCCCATCCCGTTTGTCGATTTGTCTTGCTTAAAAGTTTGTAGGTTTTCGTGTTTTGTTAAAAAAGTTGTCAGTTGAATTATTCTTAAAAATGTAAAAATTACCAACAATATTTTGAATCATATGCAAATAGTTTGATTTCGAAATTTTTAGTTGAAAACCAATTTCTACCAATTTTAGTAGCATTTCTGAAAAAGTTTTATTTCTTATATAAACAAATACAAATTGGATAAATGAAATTAATATGAAGTCAATGTCTTCTATTGTTCACGAAATATCGACAACCGAACATCAGTTTTTAACAATTTTGCGTACTGTTTTTTGTAGATTTTATTTTTTTATGAAAAAAAAATGACTGTTGGATTTTTACAAAAAATTTACTGAAAGTCGAAAGAAATATTTTCTGTTAGAAAACATAAGTTTGAAGCCGATGTTTTTAATTGTTGAGAAGATATTTGAGTTGAAAGTAAATTTTTACCAAGTTTTAGTAGTAGAAAACTGCCAATTCGATTTTTTTTACAATTTTATCGAATGTTGAAACAATATTTCTTATAAGATAAAATTAGTTTGAAGCCAATATTTTTATTTTTTGAAAAGATATTTGAGTCGAAAATCAAATTTTACCAAAATTTCTGTTTTAGGTTGATTCGATTTTTCTCACAATTTTACCAGATATTGAAAACGTTATTCGCCGTTGCACAAAATTGTTTTGGAGATAAAATCGTTTTTAGTTCGTAAAATTTTAGAGGTGACAAATATTTTTTTTTTATTTATACAAAATACGGTTAATTGGATTTTTTTTTCCAAAAATATATTTGTTTTGTATGAAGTTACAATCACGGACCAATCTCTAGCGTTATTGGTCCTTGAGATATTTAGGGTTAACCAAAAATTTCACCCTTTTTTCAAATTGCTATGGTAAAAAAAACCACCCACGCAATTTTCTTGAGAGCCCTTTCTGCATCTTTCTGCATTATTATCTGTATAACAAAATTTATTTGAAATCCATATCTCTACTGGTTCTTGAGCTATGGACGACGAAAAAAACGTCGCGAACGTACGGACGTACGAACTTACGTACAAACACACACACAGACATCTCTCTAAAAATCTTTTATTTCGACTTTAGGGACTTGAAACGTCGAGAAATGTCAACACTTTCAATTAGACAAATCGGACCGATTACAATAACTTCCTATTGGATGTCAATATTCTAAAACTATTTCTATTTCTAAAATTTGACACCATCCTGTTTTTATTGCTTTCAAAAATATTTTAGTTACAAAATTTCTGTAAAAGTAAAATCGGTACAAATCATACCATTTCTTAAATGCAAAGAAATGGTTAAAACAAACTACAGGGTTATCCATTTTGAGGTTTCAAAAGTAAACGTAAATAAAATACATATCAAATATTTTTTTCATGATATTTCTTTTTTATTAAAAAATTTGAGCGTTGACATTATGTTTGAAATACTACATTATTCAAATACCATCACGCGGATTGTTGCAAGCATCGATTCTTTTGAGGTCATTTTCGACCACTTTTTGACACATATTGGGCAGTATTTCAGCCATAACTTGACTAATGTTGGTTTTAAGTGCTCAAAAGTTAAAGGTTTATCTGCATAAACACGGTCTCTCGCGTAGTCCCACAAAAAAAGTCCTGTTGTATCAAATGACATGATCTTGGGCCACCAATAATAATATCGCCACGACGAGAAATTCGCTTAAGTTGTGTTGCGTGGTAGTACCCGTGGCATGATGGATAGTGCGTTGGACAGCCATGCCAGAAGCCTTGGGTTCGATCCCTGTCTATGCCATCTAAAGTTTTTTTCACGGGTACTGCCTCTTGCGAGGAATTGACAAATTCTCCAAGAGTAATTCTTGTCATGAAAAGTGCTTTCTCAAATTGGCCGTTCGGATTCGGCTTAAAACTGTAGGTCCCCTCCATCCCTGACAACAGTACACGCACACAGGAATGGTTGAGAGTTGTAAGTCACTAGGCCCTAGTTCTCAACGGACTGTTGCGCCACCCGATTTATTTATTTATTTATTTTGTGTTGCGTGTGGCATATGGCACCATCTTGTTAAAACCACATATTCTCCACGTGCGTCGTATTCTTCAATAGCAGGCAAAAAAAAGTTGGTTATCGTATAACCATTGCATCGTCGTTTTCGTAGAAGTAAGGTCCAATCACACCTCCGAAACAAAGAGCTCACCAAAGAGTAACTTTTTTTGGATGTAATGGCCTCTCTTCAACTATTTGAGGTTTCTTAGAACCCCAAATACGATAATTTTGTTTATTACCATACCCACCGAGTGAGAAATGTGCTTCGTCGCTAAAGAAAATTTTGTTTGAAAAATCGCTGTCCACCGCTTGTTGTTGAAGCATCCATTTGACGTATCTACGACGCGACGTTGTGAATGGTCAGCTGGCTTCAGGTGTTGTGTGAGCTGGAGTTTATATGAATGTAGGTGTAGATCCAAATGCAAAATACGTCATAATGTGCCGTAAGACAGTCCTAATTCCTGCGAACAACGAGCAATCGACACATTCGGGTCTTCGGCAACGCTTTCACTTACAGCAGCGATATTTTCAGTGATACAAGGGTAACGATTCTTCAAATTTCATCACAATTTTGCCAATTGCTTGACGATTATGTAAACCATAATCTCCTCTTAAAGCACGATATGTGGTGTTTAATAGTTAAGCGATCCATTTTCGTAAAAGTCAGAATTTCAACTAAAGAAAAAAACTGTAAAATGGACACTCACTCTCATGTTCGTTAAAAAAACATCAATAACTTCTACCCGCTAAGGAAAAACACAAGTTTTACTACGTTAGTCCAGACAAGTTAAAAACATATCAAGTATCTAATAGTAATAGAAAGTTGAGAAAAATTAGATATTCATTTCGAAAAAAGTCTGACAAGGCTGAATTTTGTTGGCAAGCACTTTACCTCCTGGGAAGTGTTGAAGACATTTTTTGAAGTTCGAAGAACGCCTTTTTCATCTCAAATTGTAATTGTTCACAGATTAACAGAAATTGATATTTCTGACCCTTTGCAAAAATATGTCATTTTTTTTTGCGCCAGGTAACATTTAGGTCTTCAAAAACTCATTATGAACGAAATTCTCTACACCAATTCTAAAAATTCAGATAAATTTGTGAACTAATGCAGAACCAAACTGTAAAATTTTGACATTTCGTTTGCCAAAAACAAGACCAAGTTCTTTTCAAACTAATTCAATAGGACATATTTTAAAAAGAATTGTGAAAATGGAATTTCTTTTCATTTCTATATCAGGAGTATAAGTAATTGAGTGCAAAGTTTGGAAAAATGTTAATTCGACTTTGTTCAGTTCATACTTCATTGTCATTATTCAATGGTAAGTGAACGCTTGTTACACGTCAGGATTGCAAAAAAGTTCTTAACCTTCAAATAAGATTGACAGCATTTTAACTTTTATCTAACTGATTGACTTTTTCTTTTATTCCTTCGAGAAACCTGAAAATTAAATTGCATATAAAAAACTATTTCTCGAGAACAATAAGAAGTCTTCTCTTTTATGTGTTCTCTTCCAATATTCTCAAAACATACGGATATCGAATTGAATTACACTAGCCTTTGGCTTCTTCGTTAGAATTTTTTTTTTAGAAATCGAAAGAAGTGAATTACAAATCACAATAATAATAAAATCGAATTTAATATCCATGTGAATCTATCTCAAAGAAAAGAGAGAGATTGAAAAAAAAGCAAAATATTTCCTGAAATCGGAAATGGATTGAAACGGATATGTACCTCCATTGCTTAGCTACACAACTTTGTAGTGTTCCTTTTCCTTGCCCTGTTTCGTCAGTCCTTCATACTGGAGATAGACAGACATAAGTGCCAGTATTAGAGAGCTTATACGATGGTGGTTTCAAAAAAAAAAAGAAAAAAGAAACTTAAACTGGAACTAATCAAAGTTGAAAATCACTTTTGACTTTCCGGTGTATAGTTTTTGTTTTGTTCATTTTATTTATTTCCACTACAGATTTATGCGATTTGTTAAAATAAAAATCATAAGGGACGACAAATTAAGTTTGATTGCTATTTTTTGATTGATGATCTCTGACCCAGATGGTGCCCCAGAGAGCACCAACCAAAAAAAAAAAAAAAACACCCACAATACTGAAATCTCGCTGTATAGTCAAATATATAGCTTCTGACAGATATTGAAAAGCAATAACTTCTTGGATTTTTCTTTGAAGCACTCCAATTAATTTGGCATCGTTCTTGCTCAAATTGGTTTAGGTTTTGCAAATAAGCATAATGTGTGCAAAGGATGGTGGCTTAGATATATACATACATACACAGATACAGATACTTTAGTCTGCCAATATCAAAATCATCAAAGTATAATCAAATATCCTTATGAAACCCTATAAGCCCAATATATGAATGATACTTCCAGATTGGAATGACAGCCTCGAAAAGTAATTGCATTTAGAGCTTTGCAATTAAATTTGATTTGCAACGTGGATATTTGGCAACAGCAGCGCACAACGCATCAATCCGCTCCTCTCCGCTCTGTCGAAAATTGAATGGTTAACCGTATTAGGCAGCTGGATGGATACGATTCGACTATACGACTATAAGCTGTGGGAAGGTTTATGTGTCATAATATTGGTTGTGGGTGTTGTATATGTACCATATACATATAGGCTCTTTAAAGTAGGTGTTTCGTGGTAAGCACTTGATTTAAATTGAATTAAGGCTGCAAACTCGATGTGTCAATCAAATATGAATGAAGGTACGTGTTGACATTTTAAGTCCATCATAGAGGTATATCAGCAATAAAGCGGACTTTTGATAACATTTGTAAAAGAACATAAAATTTAAACTACATACTAGTAGATGGAGGATACGCACTAAGGACAAATTTCGAAAATTACCGGAGCCGTAAAATGTATGATTTTAGTCTATTTTTAATTGGTAAAAGACATGTAACATAGAATTAACAAACAATATTAATGCTAAGAAAATGTTTATTTATAAAATTAAATGCAAAACAAATTTCTTTTGCGTTAAGGGGGTCTTCTACCTTCGCGTACAAATTTCTGGCCTATTATTCTAGGATGGGTTGCAAGAAAACTATACATGGTATTTGAACAAACATTTTTTATTTGATTAGTTAATTCTTGAACTTTAATGAAAAACAAAATAAGGATGATTTTTTTAAATAAAATTTGCCCTTGACGCGTAGTTGAATGCACTATTGCTGGTGCTACGGAGGAGAACGGCTGGCACGATATCTCAGCTTCAGAACCTTGAAACAACAAACTAATTTCTTTAACTTAATTTTTGGAATGTTGATTAGGTCTAGACACAAGCTTTTTTGAATATTTGAAAATTTTACAAAATGGCAGCGATTTGAAAAAAAATGCATTTTTCAACCATGTTTTCAATCTAAAAAGACTGTAAAAAATCGACAGATTTTTTTTTGAAAAAAGCTTGTGTCTAGACCTAGCGAGATGTTTTGTGAACGCATTACAGATTTGGGATATCTCCTATAGTTTCGTCAAAATTGTGCCAACAGTTTTGAAAAACAATACTTTTGGGTTTGGTTTAAAGATAAATATTACAATTAAATAGACAGGACGGGCCGAGTTCTCTTAAAATAGCATGCTTTCAATTTTATTTTTAACTGATGAAAAAAATTAACCAAAATTAAAAAACTAGTGGCTTTTTTTTGATACGACTATTTTTAAACAAAAAACACTTAATTTTCTTTGAAATATCAACAAAATTTATTCTGAACTTACTGCTTCAAATGTTTGAATATGTATTTTATATTATTGACGAGAAAATTGTTATTTTTAAAATAATTTGTATTTATTTATTTACAAATATTTTAATTTTGTATTGTCGTAGGTAAGGTTAGGTTAAAGTGGCTGCGGATTCAGAATCCACACACTTAGGCCAAAAGAAAAGGCCCATACCACATGAATCTAGAGAATTACTTCTTACTAGTCGAACCATTTTGAGCTTTTTATAAAGCGAAGAAGATATTTGATATCCATTTTAAGCTAGTTCACAAAGATTATCAAAAGAGTGGTCTTCCAGATGAAGTTTGCGTCTGAGTAAAAGAGCAGGGCGATTGCAGAGAAGGTGAGAGATTGTTTCCTCTTCTTCCTCCTCCATACAGCTTCTGCAGAAGTCATTTGAGGCTACACCAAGTCGTATTGCGTGTCTGCCTATAAGACAGTGTCCCGTAAGGACACCTATTAAGGAGCTTATATGAAGTCTGCTTTGATATAACAAGTCTTTAGAGCGCTTTAGGTCCAGTGAAGGCCATATAAGTTTTGTGGCTGCGCACGTTGGTAAATTGTGTCACCTAGAGTTTGTTATCGTAAAAGCTGTTTCTTTTAGCAGAAGTTTACATGTAGCTATCGGTATACCTATTTTCTTCCTTTCAGGTGAAATAGGTATGACGGTTCCATTTTTAGCGAGTTCATCGGTTCTACAATTTCTTATGATGTCTCTGTGGCCCGGCACCCAACATAGGTGAATGTTAAATTGCTGCGCCATCTCCATAAGAGACGATCGACAATCGAGGGCCGTTTGAGATTTGGTTGAGACACCGTCAAGAGATTTAATAGCAGCCTGACTGTCAGAGAAGATTCGGATATCAGAAGTTGATATCACGTTTTATCTTAGCCAGGAGAGAACTTCTTTGATCGCTAAAATTTACGCTTGGAAGACGCTACAATGATTAGGGAGGCGGAATGAGATGCTTAGATTAAGCTTTTCTGAGTACACACCACTACCAACTCCCTCATTTGTCTTGGATCCATCTGTATAAAAATGAATGCTTTTGTCGTTTAGGAGTTTGTTTTCTTCCCATTCATCTCTGGATGGAATGGATACTTGGAAGTTTTTTCCAAATTGGGGTTTTGGAATAGTGTAGTCTATGTATACTTTGGTATAAATCCAAGGAGGTTCAAAATGATGGAGTGCCCCACATTGTTGTTTGTCCATTGAGATGAGGCGTTGAGTCTTATAGCTGTTCTCGCTGCCACTTGTTTGCTGAAGATGTCGATGGGTGTCAGATGGAGTAGAGTGTCTAAAGCTGCTGAGGGTGTGTGTGTTCTCAATGCCCCGCTTATGCAGAGACAAGCAGTGCGTTGGACTCTGCTGTGTTTGGCGTAGTATGTGACTTTCTCCAGTGCAGTCCACCATACTGCAACCCCGTACATAAGTATTGGTCGGATGACCGATGTGTAGGTTATGCGAGGTTGAAAACCCCATTTGCTTCATATGGCTTTCTTGCAAAGGAAAAGAGCTGCTGTAGCTTTTTTAACTCTTTCCTGAATATTAGATTTCCAACTTAATTTTTTGTCCAATATCAGACCAAGATATTTGGCTTCATTGGTAAATTAGTGGTACACCTTTTATTGAAGGCGTATTGTATTGTTGTACAAAAACAAACTTTTCCTTTTTTTTTAAAGCAAAAATGTTTTAAGTTTGAAGAAATTTTCTATTTTAATGTTAATTTTTTGTTCTACATTCATTTTTTTTAAATGTTGAAGAATTTATTTATATTAATTTTTAATTAACTTTAAACATTGTTTTTTTAAACTTAAATTCTTCATATTTAAATTTTTTTTAAATTTTTAGGGACATTTATAACAGTTTTGGGTTGAAATGTCAGCCGTGAAAAAAAAATTGAGCCTATTTGAGCTTTGAGAATAAAAATGCAATAGAATTTACTTTTATTAAAAAATACTTTTATTAAAAAAGAAAGAAACAACAAAGACTTTTTTAATCTTAATTTTAAAGATATAATAAAATGTTAAATCTATTTTAGCAAGTTACTAAGCTAACGAGATAATTTTGCTTACTTTTGAATGATCTTAACATCTTACTGTATCTTAACAAATTATTATAGTTAAAATTCCAAATGGCTACCTTAACTTTTAGTAATTCGCTAAATGCATTTGATAGAGTCTAACATTAGGCTATCTTACAAAAAATACTTGCTTTCGGTTTTGACGAATAAATTGAAAATTACCTTTCGCACCGTTCAATACAGGTGGTATTAGATAAGTTTAAGTCTCAAAAAACACAAAATAAATGCTGGTATTCCCAAGGCGTCGATGATAGTATCCTAAGTTGTACATATTAGTTAAAACTCAAAACCCTTCTCTTTGGATGTGGATCTTCAACGCCTTTGTATGATAAGCTCATTAAATTCTGAGCTGGATACCATTGTGAAATTTAGAATCAAAAACCGACTAGAATTTAATGCTTCGGAAACTCAGTCGTTAAAACATAATTTTCCATCTTTGCAACTATCAACTACCCATGAGTTACAGTTGCATCAAGGAAACTGTAAACTTATAAATTCTCGTCATGTGTATCACCAATCATCTCTTGTGGAAGGATCACATTCGTGAAGTCGTCAAAAATTTCGCTTGAAGTTTGGGTTTTCTAAGGCGATTCAAGAAGTTTTTCTACCCTCTGATCTTTTTTTTTTGAATTCATGATTTATCACAATAAACGTGTTCAGATACAAAGTTTTTATAAAAAGTATAGTTAGCAAAGGATTAGAATTTTGAAACAGCTAGTAAATTATTGAATATGTAGGAAATTGCTTACTATAAAAAATAGCCTTTAAAGTTAAAAATGTGGCGCCCTTTTTATTCTACGTGGGATCAGTAATTTTTCAATAATTTTCGCTCAGTCTTAAAAAGAAATTAATACCTCTGATTGATGTCCCAAGACGTTAAAAGCCCAATGGCAGTGATTTTCAATTTGCCCTTTATGAAATTTAGTTAAGATATTAAAACTTTAAATGCCATCTCGCTAAAGAAATTTATAAAATTGAGTTTTTAAGTGCTTAATTGTTACAACAAAAACTTTATTGTTTTAAAACACTATTTATTTCAAAGTAAAATAAATACCGAAACATAAATTATAGTCGATTATATTTCTTTTTATTATTTATTGGTTTAATATTAGTTTTAAGAAATTTAAATCATATTATTTTTAAATATTGTTGTTTTATTTTTTAATTTTGTATATTTTAATTATTATCTAATGCAATAACACAAATTTGTAATTGTATGTAAATATTTAAGAGTAAAAAATAATGTAGTATATTTTTTTATGAATTAAGAGTGTTTTCCGTCTCAGATCTGACCGAATGAGAACTTGGATTTTCTAGAAGAAAATAACTTTATTAGTTAGCCCCCTACAGATCTAAGAACAGTCTTTTTTCTTCGTAGTTACCTTTAGTACCAGTACCAGTCTTCCCCTTCAACTTTTCATCATTGTCTTATACTCTCTATACTTTTTAGTTTTCAATCAAGAAAAGTCTTTTTTCTTTTTGTTCTACTTTCTATCGACAGCTTCTGAATATTTATACAAAAAAAATGTATCTATCCCACTGAAACCTCCTTTTTTGTTTTTTCTTCATTTGTTAAAATAAGAGTTATTATATTATATTTAAAATCAAATTGCAGGTATACCAACATATTATTTGAAAGATTGATCCCTCTTTGCACCGACAATTCTTTTCTTTTATTGTAGTCTGTTAGTTTGTAAGCGTTGTTTCATGGTTTGCTATGTAATAATTATATTAATACATTGCTTAAAATATTTTATAAATAATATAGGTCAACATGAAGTTTATAACCTACATAGATAAATCTTATTTTAATATGTTTATTTTCATTCATCTTAAAACTGAGAAAAAGTCCCAAGAACGTTGCTTATTTTTTAACAAAAAATTTATATAAAGAAGTGAAAACAGAAGAAGTTGCAAGAACGATATAATAAATTTGATAACCGTACCCGAAGCCAGCATTTGATTTAATTTATTTTTTGAAAAGCAGACCGAAATCTGATTGAAAGACATACAAAATACATGATACATACTATAGAACATAAATACAAATTTACAAAACCACTGTCTACAAGAAAATCAAAAATTCAAAATGTTGAAATGTTCACTTAAAGCTTGAAAATTAACAATTTTTTAGGAACTGTTTTTTTTTTTAACTGTTATTTAAAAAAAAGTATTAGGTACATGTTATTGTCTCAAAATTATTTTCAAAGTTGAGTTGGTAAAGAATTGTTATGAAACCTTATTCTCAACAAATAATTTGGTTTAAAAATTCTGAACATTAAAATGCTGTGTACGGGTTTAAGAGAAAAATTTAAACATCAAAAAAAATTTGTATTATTATATTTGCAGCATTTAGAAATACAGAAATTTGACCAATGTTAATTTTGAAATACAGAATTTTGTCCTACAGAATTTTGTTCACACAGAATATTTTATAATACAGGATTTTGACATACAGTATTTTCAATACAGTATAACAAATCATACAGTATTTCGAATCAACTTTTTTCCTTTTAATTTTTCACATCAGTCGTGTATTTGAGATCTTGGAAAAATATGAACTAAAAACTTGAATTAAATTATGTATATTCTTTCCAAAATACTTTTTATAAAATCTTACACCCATTGCTATTATTCAAAATTTAGGTACCAATTTGATTAAAAAGTGTTGTGTTCAATTTTAAATATTTATCATATCTTTTTTCTTGCCGCTAAAAATGTTTAAACTTGTTTAATAATATGAAATTAATTGTATGTAAAAACTTCGTATGCAAACTTGACATGAAAATTAATTTGAAAATAGTCCATTTTAAACTGAAATTAAATTGTACCAATGAATATCCTCACAGGTTAATTTTGTATAAGAAATTCTTGTGAGTTTATTTTGCTTACATTTTTTTCTAGCTTAGAGTTTTTGAATATATTCCTTAGATTCTATTTAATTCTTGATGTATTTAGTCAGTATATTTTGTAACAACGTTTATGAATTACATCCTTACAGCAAAATTTTAACTTTGTCTAATTTTTCAAATCGAATTTGATCAAAATCGTTAAAATATTCATTTATCCAAAAAAATCACCAATCACCGAAGTTTACTCCTTTTACCACAACATACATACTTGTTTTTCTTAAAGTTAAAACCCTTTTTGACTTCACTCTTGGAATCTATTTTTCCTTAATCTACATCCTAAAGTAGTCATGTTCTATTGCAAAACAATAAAAGAAAGGATGTGTAACAAAATAAATTAATTAAAATCGTGAGTTATTTGAATTTGTAAAAATAGTAAATAGAAAATAATACTTGTTTGTTTTTTTCACTGTTGTGTTGCTCTCTCTTTCTCTCTCTATCCTTATAAATATTTATTGAATCTATCTTTCTGCTATCTCTTCCTCTATGTAGTATATTCTACTATTTTATTTTATACATAAATTAAACATTTTCTGTACAAAATCCTCTTTATATCTCTTTCAATTATACACTATACCCAAATAAATAAATATAAAATAAAGGTGGCCAAAAACTGTTGTGCTCCCACAGTACATTTATTATAACTCTTATTGGTGTTTCTACTAAATAGACATATTCGTATATGAACTGCCTGAATATTTATTCACTAAAATATTTTCCTTTTTACCTCCTTTTTGCTCTTTTATCACACAATTTTTTGTTTTTATTAAGATTTATTTTTATTAAGTTATTTTGTACCTATTATTTATTTTAATAATTAATTACTTTTTGTAAATTAAGTTTGACTTTTGTTGTTGTATTTATTTCTTTTGGTTGTTGTTGTTTTTTTTTTTTTGATATTCTGTTAGAAATTTATATTTTAACAATATTTTTGCAATTTCATAAACAGATACCCCGTTGATTTGATTTTGTTGCTTTTGATTTGTGTTTGAAAAATATAATGATTAAATTTTTCTTTTGAAGTTTCGTCTTTATTTTTTTTTTAGAGTAAAAATTAAAAATAAAATAAATTAATATTAAAATAATTTTTGCAGCATCAACCTCGCAGCTGGATTGAGACAAACTTTCAAAAACGAGAATGTATAAAATTCATACCCTGCCCAAAGGACACAGCCGTGTGAGTATGATGCAAATAATATTTAATTTCTTTAGTTTTCATAGTAAAGGGTTTTCCAATAAGAGATTACGTTTTGAGTAGCCAGCTTTTCAGACAGCTGTCACTTTTGAAGCTGTAGTTTGTTGACATTTGATAAGTAAAAACAACGTTTTTAAAAATAGAACGATGCTTCAAAGAAGCAAACGCATTGAAATTGTGCAAACTCATTACAAAACTGTCGAACATTTTTGAGTCGAAACTCAAGAAACTAAAGCCTTTTGGGGTGTCATGAAGCACCTTCTCGTTCGGCAATAGTGAAATTGGTAGAAAAAATTAAGCTGCTGGGTCAAATTAGTGATATGAAGAATCAAAACCTTTTGAGTAATATTGATGATGTAGACCTTAGCGTTGACAAAAACGAAGGTTTTGTGGATTCTTGTTCGTTCTTTGGAATTAAGCACGCCTAGTTCAAAATTGTTTGCATGTAATTCTCGAGACTTTAAAATTTCAGTTAAGAAGAACTCAAGTCAGCAAGGTGTGGTATTTTCACTGATAGGGTTCTTGAAAAGCAGAAAAATGATTCGGATTTCAGCGAAACATCGTCTATTTTCACTTCAGAAGCTATGAATTGGAACATTTAGGGATTGGAAAATCCAAAAATGTGCCTCTTTTTGGTCCAGTAACAATGAAGCAAAGAACCAAGCACAATTTTGAAAGGAAAGTTTCCTGATAGTGTTATTTCTCGAAAAGGTGATCACAATTGGCTAACAAGAACTTGTGAATTACAATTTTAAGGCTTTTTTTTTTGGAGTCACGTTATATATTCTTATATTTTACGTGATCACCTTGTAACGAACTTATTATACTTAAATGTCATGTTTTCTATTAGAATAAAACCCGTTTTATTCCTTCTATGAAAATAACAAGTATACGCCCGAGTGAACTTTTTCATAAAGTATTAAATTTTCCATATCTGCGAGGATACCATCGCGTTGTTAAAAAGAAATTAAAAACAAAATAACTACAGGCACCTTTCTATGATTTGATTAACTCTGGCATACGTTCCCTTGCCAACCGGACTATAGCGTCACGCGGTTTAATTCTGACGCCTAGATTTTCAATTTATTTAGTTTTTTTTATTTTGGATTGAGATGATATTAAAATATTAACCCACCAGTTAAACTTTAATTAACATCGTATAGTTTAGGCACACTTTCACTTGACTTTAGATTTTTATATATAGATTGAATTAACCAACCTATTATTCTTTCGTGTAGGTGGAAGAAATATTTCTCAATTTATTTGTTTGATCTTGTGACGAAACGTGTTAAAGATTTAAAAATTATTTAAGTAAAAATTAGATAATAGCGCTATAAAATTAAAGTTTGATTGTACCTAATTTAATCTTTGCACTCGAGCCTCGGTATAAAATATAAAACAAAATACTAACTTTAGGACTCTTTGAACTTATGTCCTTCTCGTTCACGATTTACTCGCCAACTAAACCTAATCGCGCTGGTCACTTTCCTAAATTCTTATTTCATAAAGAAAATTATGAGAACTTAGAATTCCGTGTAAAACGTACGATTTACCTGCACTGCAGAAGTCAATTTCCTGACGTTCCGCTGCGATATCACTATTCCTTACTTTCCTTTTAATTCGTGGTACATACAAAAAATATTGCTTTTCCATCGCTTTTACTAAATTTCGAATATTGACAGTGTTACCAGACGAGTTTTATTTTATGGTTGAAGCTATATTTTATCCTATTTTCATATTAATATTAAATATAATTTTGTTTGACCAAAGTGGTTTCCCTACAAACTTTTCGAGAAATAACACTGTCAGGAAACTTTCCTTTCAAAATTGTGATTGTTTCATCGTTACTCGACCAAATGTTCCAGTTTTCCACAATCGATTTAAGACCTTTTAGATAAAATACATGAAGTTATCGAGGATATACAACCACAAATGTGCGAATTGATCATAGAAAATTGTATGAAAATTATATGGTCTTACAACTGCAGCTAAATTGGCCATTTGTAAGTCCCATTGTTAGTGACAGATCTTCTCATTTGCAATGAAATAAACATCCATTAAATCCTCTTTAAAGACTTTAAAGATACTTTGTGATTTTGATATCAAAATGAAGCCTCTAATTGGAAAGCCCTGCATAAACTTTATGTTGGAAAGTTTAAAAAAAAAGTTCTCTTGGAGTGATTTAGGTTTAAGCCTGCTAATTTTGCATTTCCATACATATCTCAATTAATGCTCTTTCCAACATTTCTTTACTTTTTTTAATATCAAAACTTATCTTTAGTGTTATAGTCAGTTGGTTGTACTTAGGGGTAGTTCAGCGGGAGGAAAGGAAAATATTCTATATGAATCCCCAAAGCTAATGAGGATTTTATTATTCCACCAACTTGGCTGTGCTTGGAATATTGGCTTAGGATTTTGAGGAAGAATCAAGGACACAAAACACACATGTAGACAGTATACAGGCAAATGCATAGAGAGAGATAGAAAAAAAATGAGAGAGCAATAGTGTTATAATGCATGAGCAAAAGTTAATTCTGATGTGCGGCGGTGGCGGAAAAATATTCTGTAAAAGTTTTCAAAAACATTTTGCACGAATGAACAAAAGAAAATGGAAGGAAGTGCATTCTATGTACGAGTTTATAGGACGTGAGCTATAAACATTGCATTATACTCTTATATGCACATAGTAAGGGTTTGTTGGAAAAGAAATACCTACAATATACGTACACATAATCGTTATTTTTCTTTCTAAACAGAAAATGCAAATAGATTTTTTCTTGCTAGAAGTTTCCTTTTTTTTTGAAACGGAAAGCCGATAAATAGCTATACTTAACTTCCCATAATCGCATTAAGATTAAATCTGTGATTAATTCTGTAAGCAAAGAGTGAAAGGCTGAATATGAACTTATTGGATTGCTGTTAAAAATAGGTCATAAGATATGGAATTTGAGGGAAATATCATTAGAGGGAAAAAAGTTCTTTTTCACTGAACAGATTAGAAACACCCTTTCCTTACAGAATTTTTGTCCGCATATAGATAAAAAAGTACATTTGCATTAGCTCGAATAAATGTCATTATTCTAGAAGAGTTCTTTGGAGTTTGCATCCAAAAACCTACTTCTATTATTGATTCCTCAAAAAAGAAACTCAAAGTAACAACAAAACTAAGGGTTTTTGAAAGAAATTCTAGGAAATCTGCAAGGATTTCATTATTTGAGATATGAATTTCAACTCTGCAAACTCTTCCATAGACTTCAGGACGAAAAAGAATATATTATACCTTCGGTTCGATTTTCAGGAATTTATAATGGGATGGGATTTTTTTCGGAGAAATGAATAACAATAACTAAAGGTGAACCATCGATCGTCGTGGCTTGGTGTCTTTTTCAGTGAAATTTTGTCGATTGAGAGTATTGTAGTTACAGACATCCAGTATTGAGAAACGATTTTTTTTAGGAGGAATCATATATTTCCTAAGACTTTTTTACGTTGTGGCACAGTGAAAATTTGTTTTTGAAGTGACCTAGTAGAGATTATAGCTATGAGTGAGCAGATTATTTTAGGTTACTTCAAAACTTTCGTTAAAATCTAAAGTTATTTTGAATCTAGTTGAAACTAGTTTTTTTTCAGGTTTCATGTCTCAGCGTTTATTGTATTAAAGAATTGCTTTCTTTCTTTTCCTTGAAGCAGAATTTCTGTGTTTTCTTCAAATGACGACTTTTAAGAACCATTTCCATAATTAAGTGAATATGTTTTGTTTACTTTTTTTTTTAACTTTGAAGCTCATTTTGGACATCAAGGTTTTTTTTCTAGAATCTATAAATCCACGATTATTTGAGAGATGTTTGCGTATGAATATAGGTTCAAACATTAATTCTCCGACCATACCTCAAGAACGAGTAAAGATATTGAATTTAAATTTTAATTCAGAAATAAAAACATTTATTTGAAGGACTATTTTTAAGAGATCTCAGAGGATATTTTTTTAGCTATAAGGAAATTGAACAGTTTGGTTGAACTAAAGTATCTTAAAAATAAAATGCGATCGACTTCAGCTAAATTTGTATTCAGAAAATTCTAGTTAATAATTGAACTAGAAGATCTTCCGCGCTGGAGCGTTGATGTCTATTCAATCTACATGACTCAGTCTTTTTATTATATTAACCAGGTCAATGTCGCTGTACAGTACGTACAGTTCATCGTTATATCTTCTTCTCCATTCTCCATCTATGCAGACGGGACAAAAAATCACCCGAAGAATTTTTCTCTCGAAGCCTCCTTTGAGAGGCCTCAGGGACATAAATGATAACCGGGATAATGAGCGTCTTATAATTATATGGTGATTTTAGATACTCGAGAGAGGACTTTACTACTCAATTGCCTTCTAAGTCCAAAGAAGCAGCGATTTGCAAGAGTTATTCTTCGTTCAATTTCAGCGCTGGTGTCGTTGTCTGAGTTTATAGCGGAGGCTTGGTAGACAAAATCCTCAACTACCTCAAAGTTATAGCTGTCCATGGTGACGTTTTGTCCAAGACGTCGTTGTTCAATGTCCTTTTTTGATGACAGCATATACTTAGTCTTGCCCTCATTGACCGCTAAACCCATCTTCTCCGCTTCCGTTGCAATACTCAAAATCGATCCACTGCTTTGATCTTCCAATTATGTCAATATCATCTGCGTACCCGAGTAATTGGAAGGATTTTTGGAAGATTGTGCCTCTAGTGTTCACGGTTGAGTTTTGCACAATTCTTTTCAGAACGATGTTGAAGAAATCGCTTAGCAGTGCATCGCCCTGTCTAAAACCTTTTTTTGACATCAAATGCATCGGTTAGATCTTTTCCGAAGTTGATAGAGCAGCGTGCATTCTCCATCGTCATTCTGCACAAACGGATAAGTTTGGCAGGGATGCCAAAACTAGACATTGCTCTGTAGAGCTCTTCCCTATAGATGCTGTCATACGCGGCTTTAAAATCGATAAAGAGATGGTGGGTATCGATTTGAAGTTCCTGGGTTTTTTCCAAGATCTGCCGTAGTGTGAATATTTGGTCGATAGTGGACTTTCCTGGTCTGAAGCCACACTGATAAGGCACTATCAGGTTGTTGACGAATGGCTTTAGACGTTCACATAATACGGCAGAGAGGATCTTACAAGCAATGTTCAGGAGACTGATGACTTTTTAGTTGGCAGAATTAAGAGGGTCTCCTTTCTTATGTATTGGGCAAACTATGCTGAGATTCCACTCATCGGGCATGCTTTCTTTCGACCACATTTTGCAGATAAGTTGGTGCATGCTCCCTATTAAGTCATCGCCTGCTGCTTTGAATAGTTCAGCAGCGATGCTGTCAGCTCCAGCAGCTTTGTTTAACTTTAATTTAGTTTTCAAAAACTATAATACACAAAAGCTTACAGTATTTTTGTATATTTAATGAAAGAAAAACTATTGGTAACACGTTTGTTCGTCTGTTTCCAATGAAATTTGATCAAGATCTAAAATTGATAGATTGAATTGTTTCCTGTATTAAGAACTCGAAATAGCTTATCTTGAATGATTTTGTTTCAAAAATAATTCTGAGCTTTGACATAATCAAAGGAATAAGGCCCGATTATACACTGCATCAAACGTTTAATATGTGTGAATACTGCGAGTATGATTTGATTCCTCAACATTCTTTTGATTAAAAAAACATTCTATTTAATACGCATAAAATATAGACAAGCTGCTAAATTTATTATACTATGGTTGCGCAGAATATTAAAGATTGTAAACTGAGCTATCTAATTTAAGAAAACCTTACAGTCAACTTAAATTAAAATAAAAAAAATGGTTATGGAGTAAGTAAATTGCTAAGTCCATTTATGACTTACAAATTTTTATCTCTTCAAGTTGATAGATTCGTTCCCTAGATTTAGGTTTATATTTTACTAATTAACAAAGGATTCAACTTTAGCAATAGTTAGTTAATTGTTTAATACAAAAGGCAAAGCTAACGTGAAAAATGCTTAGCCCTCACAAGAAGTTGTTTAAAAATTTTGCACCATTATTTTTTGCTTCTTTAATCTTAAATCTGTTGAAAAATAGCCTTGAAAACACTTAATCAATTATCTTATAAAATGCATCTATTAAAACAATTAAACTTGAGACTATAGTCTACGTTTTATCATAAAGCACACACCTTGAGGATGGCATGAGAGCAGCGTGCATAGAAGTTGCTGAAAATCCTATCAAACAACCATCATTACCTATTTACATTAATTTAATAAATCATTATTTTCCAATTTAATAATAAAACAAAACAATTTGAAATTAAACAATAAAAACGCACCCAATATAAAAACGAAACAAAAGAAAAGAACATTAAAATGCTACTTTTAAATTAATTAAAACCCTCTTGAGGCTTGCATTATATAATTGTTGCCACAATATTAAAACATAATTTTTGCCTCATGTCGAACTAATTGCTTATGGTGCTGCTTTATACTTTTTTCTTCTTTCTCTTTGTCTAAAGGACTCAAGTCTCAAGGGTTGAACTTAAAACACAAAACACAAAACAAAACAAAAAATTTAAAAACCGCATGCAAGACGAACATAAACTTAAAAGTGCCTAACAGCAGCAGCGTGATTACATTCAAGGGTGCTTTTGTGTGCAGTTAACAACTTTTGCGTCTTATACCGTTAAACACAAAAAGTGTAGAATAGTGGCATAGTGTGACTATAACAAAATTGTACCCTTTCAAGGTGTGATGATGAAGAAAAAACGACAATATGATTATGTGTACTTAAAAAGCAATATAAAGCTTCCCTCTCGTACTGATGCCAGTTAGGTTTTTTGTTTTTGTTTTTGTTGTATTGCCTCAAACGTCACTTAAGTTGATCTTGCTTGAGTTATTTATACTTTTAGATAAGTTAGTTAAAAAAAAATCTCTTTTTCATCTCAAGTTCTAGATTAAAGAATTTATCTTCAAGAGACTCATTAAGGTTAGACATAAGTTTGTTTATTTGCTTTTGGTATCAGTTTTTGTTTTGATTGTTTGACATGATAGTTTTAAGAGTATAGACCTTAAGTCTTCTTAAAAAACTTGAAACGCTGAAGGTAGAATAATTTATGACTTTCGAATGTTGTTTTGCGTTTTTCTTGTATGTTTACGCAAAAATCTCTTTTTTGAAAGAAAGTAAGTATACGCCCAAGTGAACCCATGTGTTTTTTTTTTGTGTATAGTTTGGAGGGGAATGGTTTTGATTTATTCGGTATGTTTTTTGTTTGTATTTTGCTAATAAAATTATATACATATATGTTCTTTTTTTTTTAATTAAAGTTATTTGTGTAGAAAAATTGAAAACTAAAAAATGATAAGAAAAGAATTGTATGTTTTAAAAGATTTTTTTATTTGCATATTTAAAAAAATAAGTTGCTTGTACGAGTATTATCAAATAACTTTAGAATTTATTTGTGTTCCGGTGTAAAAATATTGAGTTGAAGAATTAAGATTAGAAGAGGCGTAATCCTTAGTTTTTTTTAGTTTTGGGTTCATTGCATTGTTATGAAGAAAAATAAACGATAATTTACCTGAGAAAATACTATTTTTGAAACAGATAGAACGCTTTTTTTGTTTCTTTAGATCATTGATCAAAAATATCTTAATTCTATGAACTTTGAAGTTACGTTACTTCTGCTATCTAGGACTAATTTATGGATCAATCAATTTCATGATATTCAATTTTAGATGTTTCTACTTATGTAAGTGGTTTTTGGGAGCCACATATTATATGGGATATGAAAAAGTTAGAAACAAGCATTTGTAGGCACATATCGCCTCGCCAACTTACAAGAAACACTGATAAACTGCCAAAAGTAGTATTTTTTATTATTGGTAAAAAATGTACACATATTGAAAAATCGAGTAGATGGCTTATCGTTTATATCAGTATCAACAAAAATATATTTTTTTATAAAAAAAAAATTCGTTTAGAGTAATAATTATTTTAAAAATGCATAATTGATGTAAATAATGTTTGCTTTGCAGTAATATGTTTTAAAGCAAAGAAATTTTGATTTCTTTTGAATTTTTTAAAGCATAACAGTTTCTTTTTTAAAGATTAATTTTTAAAAAAATAATAATTTGAAGAAAAATGTAATGCAAAATACAAATTTTATTAATTTCTTCATAATTTCTTCTTTATTTATATACAGTTTTAATGGAAACAAACAAAATTTTGATTTGAAAATTTTTAATATGTATTTGAAATTTATTAAAAAAATATTCATCTTTAAGTGACAAATCTTTAAGTGTCTACTATATACATAACATATTTTCAAACATTTAGAGTCTCAATTTAGTTTTAAAAATTTTCGAATTTCTCGGCCTTTCAAAATCCCAAAAATTTAGAAAAATAAATGTTTGTACGTCAGCTATATTTCCAGAACGGGCAGAGATATTGACTTCAATTAAAAGAGTCTGAAATGCGACCCACACTTATAACTTTCCATCTATGCCGGTTTTCCTAAAACTTGAAATGAACAAATTCGAAGTCAATATCTTTCTTTCTTTTCCTAATACTTGAGTCGCAAACCAATACTTATCAGATTTTTGTGGCTAATTGACTTTTTCCGAAAAAAATAACTAAAAGTTAGTAGCAATGCTTTTCATATGATACAATAAGTTTCCTTTCATTATCTGTTTTTGTTTTCGACTTTTTTTGAACGTTTTTATTTCTAAATAAAAAAAACCTTTTAGTTTTTCTAAGAACATAATCTTACGTTAATAACAAACGTTTGCATATAATAAAATAGTTTTGAAATCAATATATATTATTTTTTCGAAATATCCGAATCAAACATCAGTTTTTACCATTTTTGTGCAGTATTTTTTGTGTATTCTTATTTTGCATTAAGAACTGACTTTTGAATTTTTGTAAAAATGTTTGCTTAATGTTAACTATGTTTGCTATAAGATAAAATTAGTTTTAAGGCAATATCTCTAATTTTAGGCATTTGAGTCGAAAATGAATTTCTACTATTGCTATTTTTTTTTTAGTTTTTAACTTTTTTTTTGATACCAAAAAAGGTATTCTCCTAAAATATACAAATATTTTGGAGGCAATATCATTTTTTCGTAAAATATTCGAGGTGACAATTACTTTTTAAAGACCTTAAAACATCGAGAAATGTCAACATTGTCAATTCGACAAATGGAACCGATTACAATAACTTCCTATAGGAAATTAAAAACAATCATCTCTTTAGTTTACTTTAAGTTCTTAGGGAGCTTAGTTCTAAAAATGTTTCTTGTCGATTAATTCTTTACTTTGTTTCAAGATCATGTAGTTGACTTAGAATGAAAACTAACCAAACCTTTGAACATTAAAATAAAAAGTCGAGTGTAGAATTCTATAAAAATAGTCTTAATAATAAAATATTTTTTTTAATTAAAATAATCAAATGTAAAATAGTTATTATTTGCATAAAGAAAAAAATGTTAATTTAAATAAAAACTGTTTGCATTCAATTTATAAAGAAGAATATTTGTTTAAAGAGTTGTTTTTAATCAATATGCAAAAATATTCATCTCGAAACAACAAATATACGAATTTAAAGTATAAAAAAATTCCTTTTTTTTATAACTTTTCTTAATGCAAATTATTTTTGTTTTTTATTAAATTTTATTTTAATGAAATGATTTTTTGGACAAACAAAAATTGCACGATAAGAATTTACGATACAATTACTTAGGAAATAAGTGAAAAAATCCTTCGTATAAAACCTCATGTTTTCTCCTTTAAAATACAGACAGACTTTTTGTCTGAATTTTTTGATATTTCTATAAATGGAAAAATTCCATTATTCATTATTTTTGAATGGAAAATTCGAGTATAGCATGGTTTCCAAAATGTATGGGTTATAATTCCATTTGAAACTGGACAAAATTCCCCTTTTTTCTGAAAAAAAAACCATAACCTCTGGAGGTTAATTTCCGACAGCCATTTTTTCGTCATCATCATCAATATAATCAAATTTTTAAATTGTACATAATTTTAAATTTGCATTAACTTTTGTTATCAATGACTTGCACATTCTCTTGCAAACTCTTACCTTATCTTGCAATTCACTGATACATATATTAATTTTGACCGGAAAAATTTTTCACTGGAAAAGAAAGCAAATTAAATCATTTTCACTTATTATTTAACGCTTAAGCTCTGCCCTAGGTTTTTTTGTAAGACTGAGATAATAAATATCAACCAAATTGATAGATATAGCCTGAACTGTATGACCGCCATCTTGGCTCTTATTTTAAAAATTCATACATACTAATTTATAATATACATATGTTCGTAATTAAATACCAACCAAAGGACTTTTTTTTAAATATTTCTTTCTTTGAAAACATTTTAAGCCGCTTATTGTACGAGTATAAAACCAAAGCTGCACGTATCCTCTTTTAGCTTGGTTACGTGTACCATCTCACTTTGAAAAATACCAGATTTAAGGTGTCTGAAAATATAAAGGTTAACTATTTCTTAGTAGTACTCGTATTAAAGCTTTTGCTTAATGAAAAATCATTAAGAAAAAAAAAACATTCTTGAATCTCTGTCTGTTTTTCTAAAGTTTAGGTTTTGGAATTTGCTCTAAAAAGATTAACTAAAATTTTCTTTGAAATTCTTTTTCCCAACAACTACAGTTCTTACATAAATTTCAAAGCTTTTGATTTTGTTTTGAAAATTACATCAGAGTAATTAAATTTTCTTTTGTAACTCTTTCCCAGGTATCTTGTCTGGTTTTTGTTTCAGCTCTTGGCAGTTTTGAATGTTGTTTCTTTACTTTTTGTTTGTTGATTTCTTTTGTAAGAACACAAAGATTGTTACCTTTTAATTGATAGGTGTTATGTTAAGAGCCCTTTTTTATGCTTATGCCTTCGCGTGAATCAGAGGGTTTGATGTTTTTTATCAGTTCATAAAGTCTTTATAACTTTACGTGTCATGTGGACTTTTTTGGTTATTTTGTCAATTCGTAAGTATGTACATTCAAATAAAACAGTTTTGAATTCTATAAACACAATTTTTAACCACCTGTCAAGTTGTTAAACAAAATTAATTTGCTTTGGTGAAAACAATTGTAAAGGCTCTAAAAATATCATTTAAGTATGTATACAATATTTAACCTCAAAAAACGACTTAGTTATACCATGGAAAGTAATAAAAGTCAATGCTCAAAGTTAGTATTGACACATGAAAATATGTAGATACAAATATGTTATGTAAAATTAAGTATGTTTTTAAGATCAAATAAAAACATTCATATGTCTATCCACATTAAAGACAAACAAAAACAATCCTAATTTAAGTCATTTTCCTTAAGGCTGTATCCTTAAAATATTATCACTTGGCAAAACGACAACAGTGTAAAGTAAAGTACTCTACACTCCTGATGCATATATTTAGTATCATAGTGGTACAATATTCCAAAATATATACATACATACATATGTATAGGGATATGCATGTATTTGACTTCAAAATTGCCCCCACTTTCTTTATCCTTTATACAAGTGTATATATTTTAGATAATTGCTTTTTTAGCCTTAAGCTTTTGGCAGAAATTGCCATATATACAGAAATAGACACAATAATAGGTACAAAGCATAATTTTTGCATAACTTCTTCTTCGGAACCATTTGTTTTGATATTTAGTTAAAAATTCCTTATTTTAAATTGGTTGAATTAATTCTATTTGTCATAGAGCCAACAAGGTGCCGATATTGTTCTTTAAATATTGAAAATAATAGCTTTCAGTAAAAATTCTCTTTTCGTAAGAAGGCTTATGTCTATACTTACTTTTACTGTGCGCTCAAATAATAGGTTTTCAAAAAGTTTAAGTCCAGTTATAGTGCCAGTATGCAGAAACCGTTATATAGCTGATTTGTGGATCAAAACCTTGCTGTAATCTATAATATGATAGCATATTAGGTTTTGGAAATCTATTTATTTTTAAAAAAACACTAAATATTTAAACTCAAAAATACAAAACGTTCCTATTATGTCGACCAAAACTGTATGTTGGTGTATGTTAGACGTGATTATTGTCTACAGGAATTCGTGGTTAAAAATATAGAGATTTAACATTTAAATGTATGCAAAAGACAGATTGTGTGGGTGTGTTTGTGTTTATAGACCGTGCGTCGTCGTCGTCGACATCGTTCTCATTGGTAAAACTTTTAATTGTTGTTTTTTTTTTTTAAATGTTTGTACAAAATTGTTGAACTTCATTAAGTCTTTGTGGCCTTCAGGCCTCTAATGAATTAGGTATAGAGGTTTAAAAATTTTGTGTGGTTTTTTTTTAAAGGAAACAAAATTAATTCCTTATGATGAATATTAAATTTTTACTTTCAAGAAGTAACTCCTTATACAGTGGTATGAAGTTAATTTTGAAATTAAAAAATCTTAAATCACATTCACACACAATTTGTTTTTCAAGGAATGTCTTGATGATAAAAAAGATATACGAGGGCGGGTCAATAAGTCCGTGACTTTTGGAATAAAACACAGATTTTTTGATAAAAAAAATAATTTTATTTTTCAACGTAGTCTCCCTTGAGCTCTATACACTTTGCCCAACGCTTCTCCAATTTTTGTATCCCTTCCAAAAAAAAAATGATTTGTCGAGGTCCTCAAAATAGGCCTTTGTTTGCGAGATGACTTCATCATTGGAGTCAAATCTTCTTCCACTAAGCCATTTCTTCAGGTTTGGGAACAAGAAGTAGTCGCTCGGAGCCAAATCTGGAGAATAGGGTGGATGAGGGAGCAATTCATAGCCCAATTCATAGATTTTTGCCATGGCAACTGCACATGTGTGCACCCTTGCATTGTGAGCAAACGCGGCACCCATCTTGCGGAAAGCTTTCTCATGCCCAAGTAATCATTGAAAATTGAAACCACTGAGCCATGCGAGATCCCTACGGCTTCCACAATCTCTCGCACTTTCAATCTTCGGTCGGCCAACATCATATCGTGAATTTTTTCGATTGCTTCGGGTGTAGAGACCTCAACTGGGCGTCCAGGGCGTTCGGCATCTTCAGTGCTTGTACGGCCACAACGAAATTCAGTAAACCACTTTTTTACCATTGAAATTGATGGTGCAGAGTCCCCATAGCATTTATCAAGCTTAGTCTTGGTCTCGGTAATGGTTTTTTTTCGCAAGAAATAATGCTTAATAAGCACACGAAATTCACTTTTTTCCATTTTCTCCTCAAATTAGTGAGTAGTCTGATAAAAATAGCTGTCAAACACAAACTAACTGACGCAGCAAGTTTAAATTTTGATAGGAGTCAACTGACAGATGTCTGTTGACAGGAGCAGTGTTGCTGTGTGCCAAAAGTATTTTACCATAATTCTGAGTATCGCTACATTTTTTGTTTGTAATGTTTCAAACCTCGAAATTTAGATAATGTTGGAAAATATCAAACATCCTAATATTGAGAACTCATTTTTCAGGGATTTTTTTTTTAAATCATTTTTTTTAATGCACAAAATTAAGATTGAATTTTTTCAATGCAAATAGTTTTTGTTATTATTTGTATTGTACTATTCGTACTAGAATGTCAGCTTGTTAGACTTGACCATTCCTTTTAATTTTATTGAATGTTTTTGAACAACAACAACAACTTAAAGGTGCTACCACTCATTGTTTTGGCTGGAGATATAAGATATAAGATATATATAAAGGAGCTTATAAAAAGGTTGATGCTTCAAATGCATTTGATAAACAATTAGCACATCTCGACCTGTGACGTCAGTGGTCTAAAGTAGTGGAGTGCGTAGTGCACACGACTTCTAAGACTGAGCAAATCTGATATGCGTGGGTTCGAATCCTATGTTGTGCATAAAGTTTTTCAAATAAAATTGGATTAAAGCTCAGCACCACAAAAAAGGAGACTGATGAGTGCAATAGTTTTTATTTTGCAAACAAAATAAAAATACTAAAACACTATGAAGAGCTTACCTTACTTTTTAAAGTAAACAAAAATACTTATTCTAGAAGCGATGTTTTCTATAATTTTAATTCATCTTAATTTCACCTAGGAACTAATTATAACAAAATGTGTTTTAATAAATGTACTCTTAGCAAATATTAATAGTTTATTAATAAACGTTGTTATTTATTTTTAGTATAGTTTTCGAAATCTTATACGAAAATTGTTTTAAAAGTTAATGTATAAATATCGAGGTTAATTGAAAGACGGCTTTTGACCTGACTAACATTTAATTTCATTTATAACTTAAAAGTAAATTCACAGAATTGACAGTTGTCACTTATAAAGTAATAGAAGATTATATTGTCACTTATGACAGTTCTCCCCGACTATTTAAAATATTGATTATTTAAAATAATTACTTAAGGTGGCGCTAATATATATTTAAAATAATTAGTATTTAAAAATAAACGTTATTATAATTTGAAAATATGTTCATATACAAAAATTCAGGTTAAGATAAAATAGTTTTTAAATTCAAATGTTCAGGTTAAGATAAAATAGTTTTTAAATTCAAATGTTCAGGTTAAGATAAAATAGTTTTTAAATTCAAATGTTTTTAAAGTTTACAATTCATTAATTAATTCGTATATCCCCACCTCTCGGGAACTTTCTTCACTCGGCTGGATCGTCGAAGGTTGATATCGTTGCTTTGCATTGGTATATTACCCGTTGACTTCTCATTGCTGTGTATTGGTGGTGTAATCACGGATTCAGCATTTTGTAATTTATTGGAAGTAGACGGTCAAATATCTTGCGATTGATGGCTCACAGCCGGCGTCGATAGTCTCTCCTCCAACAATGAAAATCGGTCGTCATCTACCTCCTTTGTATCATCGTCAGTAACCATATAATCATTTGGCGATTCGCCAATTTTCTCCTCTATCTTCCTAAGCTGGTCTGCATGTCTCCTCCAGTACCGATTGTCATCCAATTTGATGTTGTAGTGTAGATCACCCAAAATTGCTTCTACAGTTCCAAACTGCCACTTCTTCTCCCACAGAGAATTTCTTTTTTGGAAGTTCGCGATTTGTTATGACTTCGGCTGGCAAAAGTAGGTCCAACTTTGAATGTATTTGACGCCCTAGCATCAGCATCGATGGGGATTTTCCTGTAGTTGGATGAATCATTCGCCTGTAAGCAAACAAAATAGTATTTAAATAACTTTTCATAGAATCTTGACTGCAGTTTGCTGTTTTGATTTTATTTTTGATTGTTTGGATGAATCGCTCCGCAAGCCCATTGGTAGCTGGGTGATATGGTGCCCCCTGTTTATGAACTTTACCGTTTCGTTTCAAGAACAACTGGAATTCCTTTGAATTGAATTGGGCTCCATGATCACTCACGAAAATCTTCGGGATCCCAAAAGCAGCAAAAATTTGTTCGCAAATATGGATTGTGATATGTGCTGTTATGCTGGATATGATGTGGACTTCTGGCCATTTGCTGAATGCATCCACAAGAACGAATAGATATTTTCCCATGAAAGGCCCCGCGAAATCGGCATGAACCCTTTCGAAGACATTCCTCGGTGTCACCCAGCAATGGACTGGAAATTCTTTCCTTGGATCCGGACGCGTAGATTGACATAGATGACAATTTGACACCATCTTTTCGATATCTCTATCCATTTGGTTCCACCAACAATAGGCTCGGGCTAAACTCTTCATGCGAGATATTCCAAAATGTCCCGTATGCAACTCGAGGAGTACTCGCTCCCGCAGCTCATTCGGAATGTACACACGGATACCACGTAATAAGCATCCTTTTTGTAGGGCAAACTCCGCTTGCGATATTCCAAATCGTTGATTCGGTTCACAGTCACGGCCATATCTAAGACATTCTAGTAGCAACCTTACTTCCTTGTCCGATTTGGTTTTTTGGCTGAGTTCTGCTACTGTCACAGGCAAGTTCTGGATAGCCTCCACTTCCAGAATATCTACCTCTTCTATGTGCTTATAAGTTTCCGGACTGGGCAGGCGTGACATCGCATCGGCATTGGCATTATCTTTAGATTTTTTTAGTTTAATTTCGTAATTAAAATGTTCCAGGTAAATTGCGTAATGCTGCATCCTTGTGGCTGAGAGAGTAGGCAAACCTTTGTGAGGAGAGAAAATTTGTGAAATTGCTTTATTATCAGTTACCAAGGTAAATTTATTTCCATATAAATATTGGTAAAATTTTTTTACCCCAAATATGATAGCGTACGCTTCTTTGTCTACCTGACTGTACCGTCGTTGTGTTTGATTTAATGTCTGTGAAGCAAATTGTAAAGGCCTCTTCGAGCCATCTTCGTACACGTGGCTCAAAACTGCTCCAACTCCCACCGGGCTAGCATCTACCGCAAGAATGACAGGCAGCTTAGGGTCATAAAAAGCTAACACCGTGTCCGATTGCATTTGCTTTTTAATCTCATTAAAGGCTTTCTCGCAATCTTTGTCAAACCGGAAAGGCACGTTGTCTTGGAGTAACCTATTTAAAGGATAAAGAATGTTACTAAAGTTTCTTATGAAACGACCGTAATAATTAATAAGTCCCAAGAAGGCTCGGACTTCGTCTTTTGTAGTTGGCTGTTTAAGATCTTGTATGGCTTTTATTTTGCTGGGCATTCTGTGGATGCCATTTTTGTCGATGACATACCCACAATATTCGATGCTATCTTTCATAAATTCTGTTTTGGTCTAATTAACCCTCATGTTATGGTTGTTTAACCTAGCCAAAACCTCTTCCATGCGGCTTATATGTGTGTTGTCGTCACCTGCGGTTATTTTGATGTCATCCAAGAATACCGATACACCTGGTATATCACCAACTAATTGTTCAATAAAACGTTGCCACTTCGCAGGCGCACAAGCGATTCCATACATCATACGTGTTGGCTGAAAAAGGCCCTTTTGCGTGCTTAAGGTCAAGATGTGCCTGTCATCGGGATGTATTTCGAGCTGAAGATAAGCAGTTGACAAATCTATTTTTGTGAACTTTGTTCCTCCGGCCATTTTACTAAAAAGCTCCTCTATTGTAGGTAGAGGGTGCACATCAACCATTAACGCTGGATTCACGGTGACTTTGTAGTCGCCGCAAATACGAACGGCTCCATCTTTTTTAGGGACAACGACAATCGGAGTACCCCATTCGCTTTGATCAACCTTCACAAGCAACCCTTCCGCTACTTGCCTTTCGAGTTCACGTTCCGTTGCATGCCATAGTGGAAAAGCCAATCTCCTCGCTTTAAAGAACCTTGGAGTCGCATTCGGTTTTAAATATAATCGGGCTTGCATTCCTATAATTTTTCCAGTAGATGGTTCAAATAAATTCGGAAATTTACTCACCATCCCTCTTAGATCATAACCATGTGCTTCCTCTCCGTGAATTTGGTTGATTTCATCTTTTTGCATAGGTGTCTGCAGATGATTAGTAAAGATTTTTATCCAATCCAACTTTACTTTTCGCAGCCATTCCCTTCCCAATAACGGCTTACGATCAGAGCGAATAAGGTATATCTTCACAGGTGCACTTGGGGTGTCGGTAGTCACGTTGACCCAGATATAACCTGCACAATCCAACGGCGTCTTACAGTAGCTGTATAGTTCTATGTCATTTGCATTGACTTTGAGTTTTGAAAAAAACTTTTTTGCATCCATCAAGCTCATTAGTGTTACTGGAGCACCTGTGTCGATTTCAAAATTAATAAATGTTTTGTTAACTTCCAACTTACAAAATATCTTAGCTCTGTCGTTTAATCCACTGCCTTTGTCTCCGACGTGGAAAAGCTCGTCCACCAACAGCGTACCTGTATTTTGCTCTTCTTCTTCAATTTTATTTAATTGTTTGTTGGCCTTGAAACAAACTTTTTGTAAGTGGCCTTTCTTTTTACAGAAATGGCAAACGGTGTCTTTGTGAGAACATTGATTAGCCATATGCGATGTCACGCCACATCGAAAACATTTCTTTGCTGCGTTATACTTGCCATCAGATTTATTATATTTACCGTACTTTTTGTTGGTCCGTTTTCCTTTGTGTTTTTCGTGCAATTTGCTAACGTAACCTTTCTCGCTCTCTCCCCCATACTGGTGAAGTTCAACGCCTCCTCTTTCAGCACACTCATATGCCGTAGCAGCATTCACCGCATCATCTAATGTAAGAGTTTTTTTCTCTAGCAATCTGCTTTGGATTTTTTGATTACGCAGACCAAAAACAAATTGATTTCTCATAGCGGTGTTCAAATATGTTCCAAAATTACAGCCGTTTGACAATCTGCGAAGGGCGATTAAGAATTCTGCGCAATTTTCATCGCTTTTTTGCTTTCACATGTAGAATCTATAATTCTCAAGAATCTCATTGGGTTTCGGATTGAAGTGGGCCTCAAGAGTCTCAACTATTTCCTTGTACTCAATTCGTTCTGGCACCTGGGGAAGTAATTTGTCGCACAGAACATCATATGTCTCCGCTCCCATGTAGTGGAGAATGAGTTGACGTCGTTTCCCAGCGTCGCTATTGTAAAGGTCCATTGCTGTCTCCAGGCGTTTAACCCAGCGAGCCCAAGACGTCACTTTCTGACTGAACGAGTCAAAGTTAAAAACCGTAGTTTGAGGAACTGGATCTAGTGCCATATCTACTTTTATTAAATTTAATTTTACTGTACAAATGAAATTTAATTTCTAGCACACGTGTAGTTGAATTGCCTCGTCGCCAATTAATGTATAAATATCGAGGTTAATTGAAAGACGGCTTTTGACTGACTAACATTTAATTTCATTTATAACTTAAAAGTAAATTCACAGAATTGACAGTTGTCACTTATAAAGTAATAGAAGATTATATTGTCACTTATGACAAAAGTTAAATAACTATTGTACGAAAAAAGAAGGAGATAAAAGTGTTTTTAAACGTGTTTTTATGGAGAAGAAATAAAATGCATATAATTTAATGTTATGGCCAAGAATTTGGCTTATTTTAAAGATAAGGGTTTGCCATTCTGTTTTAAAAACAATTTTGCAAGTGACAATCTCGGTTAGATCAAATAAATTCCAGCCGACAGCTTTTTGGAGCAATTGGGATAATATGTCAGCAATCACTCGAAGAATATCTATTCCAAGGCGTCATAAGCATAAAACAAGTGACAGCTTTCAAAAATACAAACTCTGAAAAAGTATTGACAGACTGAAAACCACACGTTTAAAAAAATTTCCATTACAATATTAAGAAAGTGATATACATCGCCCCAAGACAAATCTTAGGCCAACATTTCGAAGTTTAAAATTTTCATAAATATCATAAATATCATAAATGCTATTAGAGGTTTGTCTCTAAAGGAAAAACCTCACATATTTTCAGCTTCAGAGAACAACGGTATTGTGTTATTCAAAACTTGCTTATTTTTTTTAAGCAGATTGCAAGAAAAAAGTCCTTTTTTAAATAGAATCTATATTGTCTGTATCCTGAAGAATTTTGAAATAAAAGAACGGAATTCTCATAAGAAATTATTAAAAATTTTACTTAAAGAGAAAAAGGTATCTGATATATTTTATGAATGTTAAAAAATGCCTTCAAAAGCAACTTTTTCATTTTATTTTATTAAAAATAAGTCCTAAACATACAAAAATAGATGCATCGTTTAAATTTTCTAAATGTTCCTGCCAAGAAGCTAGTTGTTATGTATTAAATAAGGACTAATAATCCTTGTTTAGGTTGTGTAACATTCCAGGCGTCTAAGGTGTCAACCAACCCGAGTGGAATTTTTTATGCAAGGGTATTTTTGTCACAAACTTAATACTTTTTGGACCGACTTAATTGTACAATTTGCTTAATTCCTTTTTTCCAAAGAGTTCATTTTAGAATTAATATCATTTTCGGTAGATTTATTTTGTTTTGCCTTGAGCTATAAATACATTATTTGTAATGTAAATTATCAATTAATTTATTTTGTTATCAATAGTTTAATTTTTCATACACTTTTTTTTTGTAATAATCCGTCTTCATCTCGTAGCAAGTTCTTTAAAATGTTTAAGTTTTTCAAAGCTTTACATAAGAACCATTTAGTGTCTTTATGACTACTATTTTCAAAACAGTATTTCATATAGTTTTGCACGAAATTATGAGTTTTGGTCAAAACAAATATCGGACACTAAAGTTTTCACTAGTAGTTTTTTGTAAACCTTAATTTTTCGAAAACCATTAGGATAAAGTTTAATTTTTTTGGAAAACGAGTTGTAATTTAAAATTGAACAAAACAGACAAATCTTTGAAAATATTCAGCACTCAACCATATGTAAAACAGAGCTGTCTGCTTGTGAAACAATATTTCAAAAATAAGGAAACAAGAAAATGTGAGGAAATCTTTAATAGAAAATGGAATAGTATAGAATAGCTCAAGAAACAGAAGAGATATCGACTTCAAAAAATTTTGTTATACAGATAATAAGGCAGAAAGATGCAGAAAGGGCTCTCAAGAAAATTGCATGGGTGTTTTGTTTACCATAGCAGTTTAAAAAAAGGTGAAAATTTTGGTAAACCCTAAATATCTCATAAACCAATGACGCTAGGGACTTGAATTAAATTTTATATTATATATTGTAACGTGATACAAAACAAGTATGGTTTTGGAAAAAAATCGAATTAACGGTTTTTTTTATAAATCAAAAAAAAATGAAAAAAAAATTGTCACCTCGAAAATTTTACGACTAAAACAATTTTGTGTAACGAAGAATAATGTTTTTGACATCTGATAAAATTTTGAGAAAAATCTAATTGACAGTTTTTTTTACAAAAAACTAAAAACCGAAGAAAAAATTAACAAAAGTTGGTAAGAATTGATTTTCGACTCAAATATCTTTTCAAAAACTTTCAATTTTCAATTTTATTTTATAAGAAATATTGTTTTCAACATTCTGAAAAATGTTGAAAAAAATCGAATTGACAGTTTTTCTTACAAAAAAGAACCTAAAAAAATGTATAAAAGTTGGTAAAAATTGTTTTTCGACGTAAATATCATTTCAAAAATTTGAGACATTGGCTTCAAACTAATTTTGTCTTATAAGAAATATTATTTGCAACATTCTATAAAATTTTGAGAAAAATCGAATTGACCGTTTTTTTTACAAAAAATAAAAACCTAAAAAAAAAAACAATACTAAAACTTGTAAAAATTTACTTTCGACTCAAATAGCTTTTCAAAAATTAAAAATATTGGCTTCAAACTTATTTTATTTCACAGAAAATATTGTTTTGATATTCAGTATTTTTTTTTATCAAAATCAAACAGTCCCTTTTTTTTCATAAAAAAATAAAATCTACAAAAAATAGTACGCAAATTTGGTAAAAATTGATACATATAGACAAACTTTTAAGCAAAACAAATCGAATCGACAGACGGGATGGGAAGTTATCAGTGTGGGTCGCATCCCAGCCTCATTTTTAATTCTAGATTAAATTTGACATTTCAGTGAGTTTCAATTCATTTTATTTTCAGAACTAAACCTTTTCTTTAAAAATTTGGCATCAATATAAAATTTTACTTTGTAGTTAAATTTAAATCTCCAACGAAAAACAATAATATTCGATATTACCCACATAATTAAACCTAAGACCTACATGTTAAGAACTTTGTTATTTTAAAAAAGAATTTTATATCACCACCGTAAACGTTTTTTTTTAATTAGATTTTTGATTGCTTAGTTTAATATGCCTTTAATCAAAAACAACTTAATATGCAAAAGTTTATTTTAATTGCAAATAAATTTGATTGGAAGATTTTCTTCCTTGACAAAATACCCTGCATTTTATAACTCCTATACCCAATCCACTATTGAGCTTCAAAGGGAAATCTAATACTAATTGCTCAGCTCATGACAGAGTAATAAATTTATATCCCCAGAGATATCCCTGATATACATAAATGTATGATGTTCTTTAAATTTTTTGAATTGATTCCCCAACAAAAATAAAGAAAACCTTAAAAATTTCCACAAACGCTGAAAAAAAATATCCAAAAAGAAGACCACCACCACGACTAACCAACCAAAATCTAATTAAAAAACAAACAAGTGTTTACAAAGGCCTTGAAAAATCTAATAAAATTAATCCACATAAAGTGTGATGTTTCAAAAAAAAAAAAAAAAAAAAAAAAAACTAGGTACACAAACTTTTTTGTTTGTTTTGGATGAAAGTAAAAAATTCCAACGCATTTTTGGTACCTTCTCTAATGGAGGGCGTTTTTAGCATTCAAAAAACCCAAAATAGAAAGATACCTGTGTATCTATGTACTCTACAATCTACATACCTTTGTAAAGGATATTGTTCGTTTTGAATTTATTTTCAACCTTAAATTACATTCAGCACTTGATGTAATTTATTCCTTGCCATCATAGAAGAACTAAAGTAGGTACACGATTTTGAACCTCCTCCAACAACCAAAGAAATTTACTTGAATTCTGTTGAGGTAACTTCAATAAGAGAATGTTCCATCTTCTCTCCCTCCTTCTCTTGTTCTGTTTTTATTTGTGACATCGGAAATGAAAAATACAATTTAATGTATGTAAGGTACAATTATAGGTAAAGATGAATGAATAAAACCTTTTTTAATTATAAATATTTTAACATTTCAAAAGATGTGTTTTTGTTACTTTGGGCAAAAATTTTCTTAACATTTATTGAAATGCACGTTTGAAGTTTTGAACTAAGAATTCGGCATTAGGTGTTTCTTGAAATTTAAGATGCTTTTAATATTCGTTAAGTGGATGGTAGTTAAAAAGAATGGAAATAAATGCTCTAAGGGAAATAATATAATTTTGTATTACTGTACAATAAAAAAAAAGAAATGCAATTGAATTTGATTTGAATTTCTATTGGCTTTGCATTTCGGATTCATTTAATGCAGTCAAGTGAATACTCGTACCAAAAAGGAAGGATATGATTTTGCCATCTTATTCCAAGACATTTCTCGTAATTCAATTACCTATATTAGTTGAAGACAGTTTTGTGCTGCAAAGACTTTCCTCATCATCATCATCTTCATATTGCCAGTGCAGCATGATATGATTTTGGTGGAGTAAAAAGGATCCAAAGGAATTTCGACGTACATACATATTTAAATATAGTCAAAAGCAGTCGTTTTAATTAGAAAATTAAGCTGTAGACAAGATGGATTTATGAAGGTTACAAAATTAGTACGTGCCAATTGTGCTATGCTACGAGTTCAAAACTAAGCTCGAAATGAATTTTGTTATTTCTTTTGTACAAAATACGAGTATGTACCTTTTAATATAAAATTAAATCCCTTTTTTTTGATGATTAAAATTTAAATTAAAAGATTGTACATACGAGTACTTTTTTTAAAATGTTATAAATTAATTTTACGTTCAGTTAATTAATCAATCAATCATGAAATGGGAAACATTTTACCATTCTTTAAATAATTTTTTTATAACAGGAAAATTAATTAAATTCAGTTATTTTTCTAAACTTTAGTGGTTGCTTATAAAAAACATTAACTTAACATTTCTGAAATTGTTGAGATAAAATTATGCATTAATAAATTATAAACAAGAAAAAAAAAGGGATTGCTATTTCTTAAAATATTGATGGGTAAAAAAAGTGCTCATACGCCCAATCGTACAAATATGATTTCATGTTTGACACAAAATTGAAATAAATAATGTCTCCCAAAAATTATCATGTAGCTGGAAATGTTGGTTCAGAAAATTTTCTTTTAGCTGACATACAGTCTGGAAGACAAGATACAAACACTTTTTTGCGATTCAAAAAAAAACAATATAAGTTTTGTTTAAAGCTTCATTTAAAAAAAAAACTATTCTTGATTAGAGTGGAGTAATACAATTTAGGGGGACGGGGTTTTAAAATGAGCATTAGGATGTCGGTAGCTCGAACACTCGGGAATTCGAACATTTCACTTATTAACTTCCCAAAGAAAATTATTGTAATGGGTCCGATTTGTCAAATTTTAACATTTCTCGAAGTTTCAAGGTCCCTAGAGTCGAAATAAAAGATTTTTAGAAAGATGTCTGTGCGTGCGTGTGTACGTACGTTCGTACGTCCGTATGTCCGTACGTCCGTATGTCCGTACGTCCGTACGTTTGCGACGTTTTTTTCGTCGTCCATAGCTCAAGAACCAGAAGAGATATCGACTTCAAATAAATTTTGTTATACAGATAATAAGAAATGTTCCCAAGAAAATTGCGTGGGTGGTTTTTTTAACATAGCAGTTCAAAAAAAAGGTAAAAATTTTGGTTAACCCTAAATATCTCATGAACCAATAACGCTAGAGACTCGAATTAAATTTTATATCATATATTGTAACGTGATACCAAAGAAGTATATTTTTGGAAAAAAATCCAATAAACGGTTTTTTTTTATAATACATCAAAAAAAAACTGAAAAAAAATGTGTCACCTCGAAAATTTTACGACTAAAATATGATTTCATCTTCAAAATAATTTTGTGTAACGAAGAATAATGTTTTTGACATGTGATAAAATTTTGAAAAAAATCTAAAATATAAAAATATATAAAAAATAAAAACCTAAAAAAAAAAACATTACCCAAAGTTGGTAAAAATTGAATTTCGACTCAAATATCCTTTCAAAAATTTGAGATTATGGCTTCCATTTTATTTTATCTTATAAGAAATAGTGTTTTCAACATTTTGAAAAATGTTGAGAAAAATCGAATTGACAGTTTTTTTTACAAAAAATAAAAACCCCCCAAAAAATTAATAAAAGTTAGTAAAAATTAATTTTCGACTCAAATATCTTTTCAAAACTTTGAAACTTTGGCTTTAAACTACTTTTGTCTTTCAAAAAATATTGTTGTTAACATTCAGTAAAATTTTGAGAAAAATCGAATTGACAGTTTTTTAATAAAAAATTAAAAACCGAAAAAAAAATTAACAAAAGTTGGTAAAAATTGATTTTCGACTTAAATATCTTTTCAAAAATTTGAGCTATTGGCCTTAAACTACTTTTATCTTTCAAAAAATATTGTTGTCAACATTCAGTAAAATTTTGAGAAAAATCGAATTAACAGTTTTTTTACAAAAAATTAAAAACCGAAAAAAAATTTAACAAAAGTTGGTAAACATTAATTTTCGACTAAAATACCTTTTCAAAAATTTGAGATAATAGCTTCTTACTACTTTAAACTTATAAGAAATATTGTTTTCAACATTAGGAAACATTTTGAGAAAAATCGAATTGACAGTTTTTTTACAAAAAAATAAAAACCTAAAAAAAAATTATAAAAGTTGGTAAAAATTGTTTTTCGACGTAAATATCTTTACAAAAATTTGATACATTGGCTTTAAACTAATTTTATATTATAAGAAATATTATTTTCAACATTCTATAAAATTTTGAGAAAAATCGAATTGACAATTTTTTTTACAAAAAATAAAAACCTAAAAAAAAACAATACTAAAACTTGGTACTTGGTAACTTTCGACTCAAATAGCTTTTCAAAAATTAAAAAAATGTCTTCAAACTTATTTTATTTCACAGTACATATTGTTTTCGATATTCAGTAATTTTTTTATAAAAATCCAACAGTCCGTTTTTTCATAAAAAAATAAAATCTACAAAAAATAATACGCAAATTTGGTAAAAATTGATACATATAGACAAACTTTTAAGCAAGACAAATCGAATCGACAAACGGGATGGGAAGTTATCAGAGTGGGTCGCATCCCAGCCTCTTTTTAAAACTGCTATTACTGCTGCTGCTATTAATAATTAATTTTAACATTAATAATTAATTTTTTCCACATTTCCTACGATTTCTATAAAAGTTGCAAAAATTTAAAGTATTCTTCTAGAAAATTAAACACAATTCTTAGGAAAAGACGCATTGATTTTAGAGCAATAGGCTGTATGTTTAAATGGTGGAGGAACAATTATAATGACTATGTATACGTAAATGGTTTGTTATTGTTTTAAATTTAAGTTTTTACAAACAAACATTATTTAACTCCAACCCAGCTTACATTGCTTCCTTAAAGGAAATTTGACTATAAGATATCGAGTTAGGTCTTAAGGGTGTCGTATTTTATTTGGAAGATTTTGAGAAAAACGGTCAAAAACATACACATACCCTTATATACTTATCCTCATTTTTAGATACAGTTTAATAAAATAGTGAAAATGTGTTTATATCTTCCTTTTAGTATTCTATATTATGTTAAATGGTGTTAACAGCATCACCAAATTCGTCAAGCATACAATTTGTAAAATGTTTACTATAAACCGTTTCAAAGACAGAGGGCTCAAAGTGGGCACCGCTTAGCAATTTTTGAAATCAAATTATTAGTTACAAAAAAAAAAAGAGTTAGTACAAAAAAGGATTCTTACTTAAAAATTTCTTAGCTGAACTGGTAATATTAGGTCCGTTCGCGTACCCTCCTAAAACAGTCCAATTTTACGAAAAAATACGAAATTTAACCAAATCCTGTTCGCGTACTCAAAAATTTCTTAGTTTTTCGTAAAAGAGAGTGCTCACGAGAGAGTAGAATATTTCTCCAACCTACGAATTTTAGCCCAAGAAATTTCTTTGGGCTGATTTGTGAAAATTGTCAAATTTGATAGAAATTCAAATAAATTGCTCGCTTTTGCTGTCAGTTATAAAATTTAAAAACAAATTTTCAAAGAACAGCAACAAGACAGTAATATTGTGTGTAAAATTTGTTGTTTTCCCGTTCGCTTACTTTTTTGTAGTTTTTTTTTTGGTGAGAGAATTTTACCCCCACTCTTTAAAATATCTCTTTTTACGAATTTTGGTGCAGAAAGTACGCGAACGGACCTATTATCTTAACCATGCCTTTTTATAAAGGCAATACTGGTGTTTTATAATTTTGGTAAAGGTGTTAAATCCTTTGGACCTATAGAGACCTACAAATTTGTCAGTGTGCTAAGGGATAGCTTATACAATAGTCGAAAACATTTTTGGCGGGGTGGTGGCTTAAGAGAGATGTTTCTATTAGTTTTAGTTTAGTTTATTTCATCAATCTGAGATTAACATTCTCTTTTAGATTACATAAATATAATATAAATAAAGATAACGAAAAATAGTAACTTAAAGTTATAATAAATATTTAAAATAAATACAGAAAACATAAATTTAACATATATATATCACAATAATTAATGAAATAACAAAATTAACATTACATGTTTTTTAAAAGTTTCTCGTGAACTGTGCATACAAATATCTATTTTTTCAATTACAGCATTAGTTTCTCTGATGCAACGCATAATCGGTACATTTCTACCATAATTACTTCTAGAAAAAGTCTCCAGTAAATGAAAGCCTATATGAAGGCCTCTACTGGGAAAATAAAATTTTATTTGCTCTAGCAAGTAAGGACACACAATGTGACTACTTACTATATCCTTTATCATCATAATAGAAAAATACTTTCTTCTGACCTCAAGCGTTTGCATACCAAAAAGCAAACATCTCACATTATATGCGGGCATAATAATGTTCCAGTTAAGCTTAAAAAAACAATATCTTGTGAAACTTCTCTGAATCCTTTCAATTCTCAATGAATGATTTGCATAGTACGGATTCCAAACCACGCAACAGTATTCCAGGGTAGATCTCACAAAAGCCATATAAAGAGATTTAAGAGCATATGAATCGGAGAATTCTCTAGTGTTCCTTTTTAGAAAACCCAACATTTTATATGCTTTATTAACTATATAGTCAATGTGACTACTAAAAGTGAACTTCCTATCAAATATGACTCCTAAATCCTTCTTTTCAGTTACTTTATCTAATGTTATATTATTGATAGTGTAATCAAATACTATTGGTGCAATTTTCTTTGAGCATATAAAGCTTTGACATTTGGCTACATTTAAGAAAAGAAGATTTTTATTGCAATTGCACCATGATGCAAGTTCACATAAATCTTCTTGCAATAAATAACAATCACTTAGAGAATGTATAGTTCTGAATATATTTACGTCGTCAGCATATAATAAATACCTGGAAAACTGGAAAATGACAGGAATATCATTGATAAATAAATTAAAGAACAAGGGACCAATGTGACTTCCTTGAGGGACGCCCGAGGTTACTTTTATGCACTTTGAAACATATCTGTGTATCTTAACGAATTGGGATTGATCAGTAAGATACGAACGTATCCATTCTAAAAGTATGGAGTGGATACCAAGCTTGGACAATTTATATAATAATATTTCATGGCTAACTCTATCAAATGCCTTGGCAAAGTCGGTAAAGATGATGTCGGTCTGGAGACCACTTTCAAATCCACTAACAACTAAATCACACAAAATAGTTAGATTTGTAGCAGTAGATCTGCCGGAAACAAATCCATGCTGAGAATCGGATACTATTTGTTTTCTAAGAAAAATGAGCTTATCACACACAATTTTTTCAAAAATTTTAGGAATAATAGATAACTTACATATTGGTCGGTAATTACATATTTTTTGCTTTGCTCCAGACTTAAAAATCGGAGATATGTACGATGTTTTCCAATCATTTAAAAATTCACCTGTTTTAAGAGACTTATTGAAAATTAGCAACAAAGGTAACGCAAGGGACGTTGCACATTTTTTGATTATCTTGGGAGATATACTATCTGGACCAAGTCCTTTGTTTTCATCGATCCCATTTAACGCTTCAAGTACATCTGATATTTCTAACTGAATAATTCCTATATCAACTACATTAGATGGAGTAAAATCAGGAAGCTCGTTAGGAGACGTAACTGCGTAAACAGATTCAAAATAATCTGCAAAAAGATTACAGATAGTTTGCAAATCACTAGATATAGAACCCGAAAACTCCATACAATTTGGTAAACCACTAGATTTTCTTTTGGAGTTAATAAAATTCCAAAAGCTTTTGCTGTCCTTCTTAACTTTGGATTCAGCTGTTGAAACATAATTACCATACAAAAATTTATTTAAGACATCAAAAGACTTTTCGATTACAAGATAGTTCTGTCTGAAAACCATGTAAACCAGATGTAGTGTCTTATCAAATATAAATATTATGTTATTATATAAATCTAAAGATATGATTCTTGAATTCAAAATAATTTCATATTCCGAAACAAATGAGGCCTAAATAAACACGATATAATAACTTTCTTTTTTATACGCACTCGACCTAAGGTCAAAATAGGCCATCTCTTATTTAGTTTCGTTATGTTAAGAATGTTTTAAAAGTATTTTCTATCCAAAATCAACTCTAGGGGTGCTCCCGGAATAGAAAATCCTCCATTTAAAAGTTGATGTTTCTTCTCATTTTTATTATTACCTCCCAAAAATTTAAACAAATATATTTTAAAATTAACTCCTTTAGAAAGTAACATTATCTACAAAATTATATATTCGTATTTAACAAAATCTGTACGCGAATTGTCAAATCGAAGTTGGAAGAATTTTGTTGTCATTTTATTTCAAAAAATTAAGTGTTAATGTGTTAATGAGCCTTTTTACAAGCTAATGATATCGTAGATTTCGAAGTTCAAAGAAATGTTATTTTCTACTCTCAATGTTCTTTGAAATTTCTTAAAAAATTAAGGGTAAACATATTTGATTCAACACAAAAATCGAATTATATTTTTTTAACATTCCTTGAATTTTAAATTCCATTCAAGGAAATGTTTTGAATTTGTTTTATTTTCTTGACTTTTTATGTTCTCACAGAAATAAAGGGAACTATATTTTTTCAAAATTTATTTTGTATGCTTGCATATTACTAAGATATTTGGAGGCGGGCATCAGTAAAAGTTCCTTAAATTTTGGAACGTGACTATTGCCAAATGTATCCCTGTATACGTTTCTTAGATGAATAGAATTAAAGCTTGCAAGGAAAACTAAAAAAGTATTTGCAATTCAAAAAATCAATGAGTACAAAAATTCTGAAAACATCGGGTGTATTAAAAAAATGTATAATACTGAAATGTGTCCCAAATTTTCTCACTGAAATCAGTCAAAAAGTAGAAAAAAATGTTTTTTTTTGCATAACTTTGGAGTTTCTAGGTTTTCGAAAATTTGCAAGTATTACCATATAATGCAGTAAAAGCTTCAACATCTACTTGGTCACTTCAAAAGTAAATTTTCAATGTTGTTTGTGAATAATACAAAATTTTGACATCAACCACAAAAATAAAATAAATAGGAAAATAAAATCATATTCCACTAGGGTCCACTAAGATTAGTTATGTAAAAACTATACATACATACATATATTTATGTACTTCAGCTGTTTTTTTTTAATTTCATTTCCTCCATCTTCATAAAAAATGACAAAAACATGAAAAATATACAAGTTTTAAATTTAATTTCCTTTCATCCAACTGCAAAAACTATAACATGATGGTTCTTAATTAATCCATCAGATAAAACACAACATTCAAACAAAATTAAAAAAAAACTTTCTCCCAGAAAATTGAATCTACCCATGCCAAAAAAGCCTTCAAAAAAATATCTCATTTAAAGTTTGATATACAAAAACCGTCGCTCGACCACCCGCATTGCTATGAGTTAAAAGAGAGTCCTTGTGGTCCTTGTTAATATACAAATACAATACATTTTGCCAGAAATACCTCCTACTCTACTTTTTACAAACCCAATCCCACATCAATCAGCAGAAACAATTTAGTCTTTTTAATTTGTCCTCGCTCGTCATTATTTTCATCTATTTCCTTTTGCTTGTTTTTATACACCACCAGATGCTGCTGTGGACAATCCCGCCCAACACATCAAGTAATACCAGGCATCGAAGTCGGTTCACCCGGTGACTCATGGCTGCCTTACAAACACACCCGCGCCCAACCCACCGACGCATATGGAACAATCGAGTTCCAAGGTGGTGCTCATCCCACAAAGGCCCAGGTGAGTCAACCTACCTCTACCTACAATATAGTAGGGTAGGTAGATAGTATAATATAGTTGTCGCTTTTCACGTTAGCGCCAATTGACGTCTGACACACAATATTTCGACTATAAATTTGTAAACATTTATATTTTAACCTACCTCCAACTCCTGCCATCGTCGTCGTCCTTGCTTGGTGTTGATGCATATGCATATAGTATGTCCGGCTTTCCTTCGACACTAGACCTGAACTGCTGGTGCAACTTTTTAACAAAGAATGGAACCTAGAACTGCCAAAGTTACTGATAACTGTTCAGGGCGGCAAGGCCAATTTCGAACTGCAACCGAAGCTCAAAAAGGTAAGATGTAGAAGATGTCATATTTTTGAAATTGCATAGTTTTAGTTTGTTATGTGAGAGTGTATGAATGTCCCAGGATGTGAATTAATCATCTATTTTGAGTGTTGTGTGTTTCCGGATGTCCTTGTGACTCCGGGGAGATGAAGGGATGACACAACTATACCAACAAGAACGAATCCTGTATACACCCAGAAGAAGAACCGGAACAATTCTCAATTTTCAAGTGAAATCGATCGGATGTCGTGCCTTATCTGGGTGTGTTTTATTTTTTGTAATTTGAATTTGTTTGTAAGGATGTTCGATTTTGGCAGAATTAAATCCAAAAGCTATGTTTGGTGAGGGTGAATGAATTTGAAATCAAGAAGGAGCATGTGTTGTTGTGTTCTTTAAAATATTCATGAGTGTGCCATGTCCTGGATTCTTATCGAGAGCTTGTTTTGTGTGAAATATGATTTAGTAGCTACTTAATATAATACTTTGGTTAAAGTATTTTTAATGACATATCAAATTTATGTGTTCGTTTATACTTTATTATCATCCAGGAAATCAGAAAAGGTTTATTGAAAGCAGCTAAAACAACAGGAGCATGGATTTTTACCGGAGGCACAAATACAGGTAATCACATACAATTTAATATAAATGATGTTGATTTTGATGATGGTTTAAGTTGAAATTTACTTTTATTTTTTTAAGGGAAATTTTAATGTGAAAACAATATTAAAATATAGCAAAATATAGTTGAGGGTAAAAGTAATGCATTAACATTAAATATTTCTTAATAGAATATTAGAAATTTAATTGCGCTATTATTAAGTGAATTAAGGCCGAAATAGGGTTAGTTCACTGAAATGCATACAGTATTACCCGTTTAATTGCATTTGGTTTTATTCATTTTTCCTTACATACAAAATCAATAAAAAAAGTTTTTAGAATTTAGTTTTTCGCTTAATTCAACTTTAAAAAAGCATTAACAAACTCTAAAAACAGCTTAAAACAGCAAATTCTGGAACATTTTAATAAATTTGCTTTAAATTGGTAGCATTGAAAAAGGCAGCATAATAAATGACAGCTCGCTAAGTTTGCCTTTTGTGACTTCAAAATTTGTATTTTTATTTTTTTGATAAAATTATTACAAATTTAACAAATTTAATTGAATTCAAATATCCGACATTATAGTCACTGTATTTAAGCGGGTTATACTGTGCGTTATATTCAAGATAAATATATGGATTTTTGATGGAATATTATTTAAGTATTTTAGACTTTATCCCCTAAAAAATATATGCAAAAAAAAGTCAAAGTTTTTGATTACAACAGATTTTTGATTAAAAAATAATGAACTTTTTTAATGTCAGGGCTATGTTATATCAAAAGTTAGTGGCTTAAACTTCTATTACCATGCATTTTAATATAAAGGATTTACCGAAATGTAGATAATATTTAAATATTCCAATATGAGTTTTAATTTTGATACTTCACAAGTAAAAACTATGTATTAAAAAATTATTGAGAGTACACAGTCAAACTGAAGCAATAGGTCCACTAGTGATTTTATGGTCTAACCAATCAAACAGTTGAACAAATTTTAATATCGTTTTGGAAAAAGTAAGATTGTTGCACTTGATAGAGTATGGTGGCAACCTCTCTTATATTGATATTGGTGATTCTTTTCATCGTTGGATTAGAAATTACTTTTCTAGCCTTTCAATACAAGTTTTATTTGATGATTCCAAGTTTGAAATTCACAATACAAATGCAGGCGGTCCCGAGGGCTCTGTTTTTGTGTCTTAAAAATAGGGTGATTTTTTAAAGCTATAGGAAAGTTTTTTAAAAAAAAACACATAAAATTCAGAAAAGTGCATGAAATCTTTATTTGAACCGATAGTACGGTCCATATAATTTAATGTTTGAAGATTATTTCATGCAAATGTTGACCTTGACTGCGCGTCAATTGCTCCATCCGCTTAGTCCAATTTTGGCATACTCTTTCCAACATTTCGGCCGGTATCTCACGAATAAATGCTTCAATGTTGTTTTTCAATGCGTCAATTGAAGCAGGCTTGTCTGTATAGACATGAGCTGTAACATAGCTTCACAAAAAATAGTCTAAAGGCATTAAATCGCACGTCAAATAAAAGGGAGCTGGTCGAAATGCTGTATTTTAAAATACTGTATGGTCAAAATTCTGTATGATACTGTACGATACTGTATGATCATAATACTGTATGGTTAATATTCTGTATTTCAAAATACTGTAAATTTAAAATACTGTCTCTTAAAATGCTGTATTGTCAAATTACTGTATTTCATAATACTATATAATATTGGAAGTTTTGACAGATCAATTAGTCTGGTGCAATTGATAAGTGGCTCGATGCTGTGTATTATAGTGAAAAGCGCATCTTATTTGGAGGCCTTATTTACAGCAATATGAAGTATAGAATTTTGATGTACAGAATTTTTAAATACAGAATTTTGAGATGCAGTATTTTGATCATACAGTATTTTGTACATACATATTTTGAAATACATTATTTTGAGATACCGTATTTTAAATACAGTATTATGATCCATACAGTATTTCGACCCCAACCCGAAATAAAATGTTCACCGAACTTGCCTCTCAATAAGTCCATTGTTGCGCGTACTGTGTGACATGTGGCACCGTCTTCTGAAACCACATGTCATGCAAGTACAGCTGCGATATTTTCTTCAGTTCGCATTTTACGTAAGCGTGTTGGTGGTTTAACGTCCAACAATGTAAATTTGGTGCGAAATTTAGTCACAATAGCCCTAATAGCCGCTTCAGTGGGTCGATTAAACTGACCATAAAATGGAAGAAGCGCGCAATGAACTTTGTTAACAGAGCACGCATTTTTATAATAAAATTCAATAATTTGCAAGCGTTGTTCGTTTGTAAGACGATTCATGGTTAAATTATTGACCAAACTGGAGATGTTTGACAGTGAAACAAAACACGAAACGTGCGTCAGCTGTTTAAACCAGTGTTGCCAAAAAGATAATAGCTAAAAAATCACCCTTTATTCATAAACGAACTCTTTTCTGCAAAATCTAATCCATTGAACTCTTTCGCTAATGATAGTACCCTTAGTCTTACATATTCGTTTCTAGATTCATACCCTTGTCTTTCAGATACAGAACTTCAACGGCAGCGTATGATGAGCTCATTAAATTCCGATCTCAACAACATTATTCAATGGTGGAATTATTAAACCACCCCAACGCCGCTATCCTTGAACGGCACTTGCATTAAGAAATCTAACTTTCTAACAACTTTCAGTTCTATGTTTATCATTATCACAGAACACCTCTTAAAGAATGATCTCATATTCGACATTTCTCTGGCGGTTGAATAAATTTGTTCACCCCTTTCATCTTGCTGTGATTTACAAAGCCTTCATTAGTCCAAAACTTAAATATGGCTTAAATATTTCGACAGGTGTCCTTAAAACAAATTTAATTCAAAAAAGAGATATAAAAAAATGTTCTGTCGAATAAGCCAGTTTAATTGCCTGAAACAATTCAGCTTTAATACATGCACTTCCAGGAATGCTCATCAGTTCCGCCCTTGAACTAAATTTCTGACGTATTGTCAAGTAAAGAGATTCTGTTTTTAACCGCACATCAAGAATGTTTTACTAAATTCTGTTAACCACTTTTAGGTTGTCGTATCGTACCTTCTCTACCGTATTTTGAATGACGACAGGTCTTAATGTTTCCAAAGATCCAAAGATACGGATTTTCGTTGAAAAACTATCTTCAGTGATGAACCCTATTTTTACCTCAGGTCTACGTTAATAAGCAGAATTGTTGCATTTGGGACTCGAAAAATCCAAGAATGATTGTTGATTTATGATTAATGATTTTTCATGTCGAAAATTAGAAGATATTGATTAGGGCTACACTTTTTTTCAACAAGACTGCACGGCACAACTTGCAATACAAGCAACGAAGCAATAACAATTCTGTAAAAAAAAGTTCCCTGGTCATGTTATTTTTGAAGAAGTAATCCAAATAGCCACCGAGATCTTGTTAATGAATAAAATTTTCCTTTAAGACCACGTTAAAGATAAAGCCGATGTCAATACTTTAAGATTTAATTCTAGAAGCATCCAATATATTCGTTGCCATGGAAAATTTTACGTAAAGGATATAGGGCTTTGATCAAAGCCGTTTTTAGCAATTTGACTAATATAGTTTATCACATATTTTCTTTTCTTTAAAATAAAATAAACATCCATTAATTTTGTAGGAATGTTTCAAAATCGGGACTTTTTTTCATTTTTGTATGTCTATTAAAATTCGCTCAACATATTCTTCTTTATGCTTATCAAATATGTTCTAAAATGAAGCATGCGAGTACCGGCGCTGAGCATAGCTAGTATTACATAAATCTTCACTTAAACTTATTGAGCTAATTAAATAAAAACTGCAACTTATTAAAGATTAGATTAGATTAGACAGCTTTTTATTTACTTGCAATTATTTGTAAAGTTTCATTAACAATCTTTAAAGCATGGTTTTGCCGTCTGCCTGATTGACAACATTTTAACTGTATTAAAGTTTTGTAATTAATTAAGTTGCAGCACCACAAAAAAGGAGACTGATGAGTGCAAAAGTGGCAAAGCATCTCTAATTCTGCTTCTATAAATATGTGCTGTTTTGCAATATATAAGCATTTTAGACACATCTACTTCATTTAAGAGAGCTAAAGTTTAGTTTTCTGATAAAAAGTCTCTACCAAGTACATTTCTTCTAGTTTCTCTCAGAATTGGACACCTTCCGACAAAATGAAAAATATCCTCTCGTTCAGCCATGTTGCAAATTTTACATAGCAGTGGAAGATCTTCGCGATGTGGAACGTAATTTATATTTAGCAGTTCACCTCTTAGCCGAAACATGTTGGAGATTAGAAATAGTTTCTTTCATTAAGATTATAATTCAGCCTGCTATAGATCATCCGATGAAGTGAGCTGGATGCCTGTTCTGTGAACACATTTCTAAAATTTTCATCCAGACGCCTTATTACCTGGTTCAGTGACGATTTCCATGTACTCTGTTCACTGAGATTTAAAGTTACACCTGTATCTTCTGTTAGCCCAATCCACTCTTTAACCCATCCTGTTTTGCTTTGTATCGCTTGTAAAGCTGCTTTTTTGGTAAGCGATTGTTGGGCATATGCAGTACTTTCAGGATGTAATCGACTTGCAGCTTCAAGGTTTTTATGAAGAGTGGGGATAAGCCTGTTTCTAACATTATCATGTAGTTTGGGGTACATGAAGGAAGGCGGAATGTTCGTTTTAAATAAAATCTCAGAAGTTTTTCCACAGTCTCAAATTTCTTTGCTTCCCACACTTGGGCTGCGTAGAACAGGATTGATTAGTATACTGCTTCTAAAACTTTATATTTATTGCTTTGCGCAGTGTTTTTGTTGTTGAAAAATACTTTCCATGCCACGTTAATCGCGGTTTTAGCCTTAAGAAGTTTTTCGTTGAGGTGTTTTTCCATACTTAAGTTTTGAGTAAAATATACTCCTAAGTATTTGTATTCTTTCACTCTTTCTATGTTCTCATTGTTGAAGTACCATTGTTCACTTGAGCTTAACCTTCCTCCACCTTTCTTGATAACCATCACTTTCGACTTGTTCAGGTTCACTACCAAGTTCCATCGTCTACAATACTCCGAAAGGCGATTTATCATAAGTTGTAAGGATTGCTGTGAGTTTGCCAGCAAGACTATATCATCGGCGAAGATTAAGGCTTTAATGACCTCTCCAGCATATCTAACACCTCCTGGTAATGCGTCAGTGATGTCATTTATAAATAGTGCGAACAAGCTAGGACTGAGAGCACAGCCCTGTCTTACTCCCGACTGCGTCTATAACCATTCAAATACCTGCTTTCCATTCCATACCGCTGCTCTCGCGTCTGCGTACAGGTTCTGAATAACTCTTGAACATCAACTTGAACATCAATGCGTTTCGATCAACTGAGTCAAATGCAGCTTTAAGATCCCCAAAAAATAGTGTATAGCTTTTTATTTTTTTCCAAAAATGACTCAGCATCGATGGTCGAGTAACCCGACCTGAATCCGGCTTGAGACTCACATACAAGATTATTCGAGTCTATCCACGTATTCAGCCGCTTTAGTAGAATCACAGTAAAGATGTTATAGGAAGCGTTCTAAAACGAGATTCCTCTATAGTTGGCTGGATCTTCGATGTTGCCTTTTTTGTGTATCGGAAAAATCAAAGCATCTTTAAACTGCTGAGGGATGATTCCAGTTTCAAAAATTTTATTAGTTATACTTATTAAAGATAAATCTAGCAACTATTTTTGAAAATCTTCAAAGTGCAACTTTAAAGTTTAAAATGTTGTATTTTAGTCTAATTACCGTCTGAAATATATTTCGTTATTTAATCAGCCTAATATATTTGAAAAAAGTTAAAGTATGGTAATCCATTATTTAATGTACTTAATCAAAAAGCTTAAGAACCTCATTCACTTTATGTTATTAGCAAAATAAGAAAAAAGAAACATATAGTTATCTTTTCATAACATCAAATATAACTTTTGTGTTATTTGTTACTTTGGCACATTACCGTAAATTATATCTATTTTACCAAGTCATCATCATTACCTCTAGTACCTATATTACTCCTGCTACTGCATTCCTATTTTCTACATACGTAGGAAGTTTTCCTTAATTCCACACCAAAGGAATCTTAGCTATTCCACCCACTTTTGGACATTGTTCCTGCAGCTAACACATAATACAATTGGTCAAGTGAAAGCATGTCACGTAGGTGCTTAGCAACAACGTGACATGACCATAATCATGCAGGACACTTCCTAAAGTATGTATATAGTACTTCAAAAGAAACGATCACACTTTAACAGACACCCACACATATAAGAAAAAAAAAAACAGGAAAAATCCCTTAGGTCGTCCTTCTCGAAATTTTAAGTCCTGTTGAGCAGTAGGGAGAAGGATACTGACTATCCGACCCGACTAAGGTCAGAAGCAGGGATTTTACAAGGATTAACGTAGCATCACTTTATCTCTGTGTCTTTTTTTTTTCTTTTTTTTTAGGCGTCACAAAACAAGTTGGCGACGCATTACTGCTCGAGGGGCAACAACGAACTGGACGGGTTGTTAGCATAGGTATTGCACCCTGGGGCATTGTGGAGAGAAATCACGAGCTTCTGGGACATAACCGTGAGGTCCCTTGTCACAGCATAAGTTCGCCAAGGTAAGAATAACTTAAAGAAAATAAATGAATACAAAAAAAATACTTAGAATCTTTTGCTTTATCCTGTATGAGACTTGCTACAGTATAAATTGTATACATCCTGTTATCATAACACGAGTCCTTACATATAAAACATATATACAACTTTTTTTCTTCTTTTTCATTATTCTTACCTCGTTATTCGATATATCCAGATCGAGATTGGCTGTTCTGAACAATCGTCATGCATACTTCCTGCTCGTCGATAACGGTACTCAAGCCAAGTACGGTGCGGAGTTGATCCTTCGAAGGAAACTGGAAAAATTCATTTCGAATCTGAAACTTCATCCTTGTAAGTAATTGGGAGTATTTTGTTTTTGTTTTTATTTCTTTTCGTTGTTGCTTGCTTTTGTGTGTACGAGTGGGACGAGTTCGTTTATATGTGGCACAGTAAACCTACCTACATACTTATAAGAAAAGGAACGTTGAGGAGGGTTTCAAACTTTTTCCAATATATATTTTTTTCAAGAGTAATTTTTGATTTTTATTTAAAAGACTATTTTTTTGTTTTCTTGAAAATGTCCATTTTATTGGACCATTCAATGGTTAATGGTTATGGAGTGTGAGAGAAGCTCTTTCCTCTTCAAACTTAAGAAGTTTGGTTTCAGCTTGGAAGCATTTTATATAAAGTGAAAACACAAGTAAAGTTTTATTTATGAAATTAGTCTTTTTTTATTTTTAACGTGAAAGCATCAAACTGAGAAAAAACTATATAAGCAAGGATAAAAGAGTAGAACCTGTGCATAAGAGAGGTCATAACAATTCGATGCGATAAGTTATCCTTTCCCAAAATAAAAAAAATCCTTAAAAAATGGGGTGAAGATGAAAGTTGGCTGAGAATAAATGAATAATAGAGGTACTCGTATAATGTGGGGCCGTGGAGGTAGTCAGCATATTAGTATCGCTTGGAAGAGCTGAGCTAAGCCAGAAAGAAAAGTTCACAGGTTGTACAAAATAAAATGTATGGCTCTGGCTCTGGTCCATATTAGTTTTTTATAAAAAAATTCATAACCAAAAATATGAGAACATAATTTTGGAACTCCATCTAATTTATTTATTAAAAGTTAGTCTGAGTGGAAAAAAGCATTAAGAAAAATGCAGTTTTTTAAATATTTTGTTTTGTAACATTTTGAAATGAAAATTGTACCAATATGTGGATTGAAAAACAAAATAGTTCTTGATGACTTGTTTCGTGAATAAATTTATATTTTCACATTTTTATGAATTTCATAACAATTTTCTGTTTTTAAAGTTTTTCAGTCTTTTTTTTTTTGATTTTTTTTACATATTTTTGATTCAACAATTACTTTAATTATTTTGGTTAAAAATTATTGTTTTTTTTTCATGAAACTGAAATCTAAGAATGGAATGTTAATCTACAATTCTTAAAAGTTTGTGAAAAACTAAATCAAAAAAATTGTACATATGTGAGATCCCAATAGGAAAAGTATCTCTTACAAATAAAAATTATTACTAAATATTTCTCAAGAAATGTAAATAAAATTTATAGCTAGAAGTTTTGGTCCTAATTAACCTTGATAAAAGTGTACTGTCAAACACGTTTCTATTTTTAATAATTTACAACAATTTTTCTGTTAAAAAAAATTTGATAAAAATAAAAATTATCTGCATTTTAAAAAAATTAATTACAACATTTATTTTTGTTTGCATTAAAATCAAATGTAAAGTTAATGAAAAGAGAAAAGAGGCTGGGATGCGACCCACACTGATAACTTCCCATCCCGTCTGTCGATTTGTCTTGCTTAAATATTTGTAGATTTTTGTGTTGTGTTAAAAAAGTTGTCAGTTGAATTTTTCTTAAAAATTTCAAAATTGCAAACAACATTTTGACTGTAATGAAATACTTTTATTTCAAAATCTAGTTTTGTTATCGAGAATTTTAGTCGAAACTCAATTTTTACCAATTTTAGTAGCATTTCTTTGAGAGATATCGAGAACCGAACATCAATTTTTACCAAATTCACATACTATTTTTTGTATATTTTATTTATTTATGAAAAAACGGACTGTTGGATTTTTATACAAAATTATTGAATATCGAAAACAATATTTTCTTTGAGATAAAATAAGTTTGAAGCCAATATTTTCAATTTTTGAAAAGCTATTTGAGTTGAAAAAAATTTGTACCAAGTTTTGTTAATTTTTGTTTCGGTTTTTATTTTTTGTAAAAAAAACTGTCAACTCGATTTTTTTCAAAATTTTCCGAATGTTGAAAACAATATATTTCTTATAAGATAAAATTAGTTGGAAACCATAATCTCAGATTTTTGAAAAGATATTTGAGTCGAAAATCAATTTCTACCAACTGTTGTTAATTTTTTTTTAGGTTTTTTGTTTTTTTTTTTTTTTTTTTGTAAAAAAAAAAACTGTCAATTCGATTGTTCTCAAAATGTTGAAAACGTTATTTTTCGTTGCACAAAATTGTTTTGGAAATAAAATAATTTTTTGTTTATAAAATTTTCGTGTTGACAATTTTTTTTCTTCAGTTTTTTTGATTTATAAAAAACAACCTTAGTTGGCATTTTTTCAAAAAATATATTTGTTTGGTATCGCGTTACAACATATAATATAAAATTTAATTGAAGTCTCTAGCATTTTTTAAATTGCTATTGTAAAAAAAACCACCCACTCAATTTTTTTGAGAGTCCTTTCTGCATCTTTCTGCATTATTATCCATATTACAAAATTTATTTGAAGTCGATATCTATACTGGTTCTTGATCTATGGACGACGAAAAAAGCTTTGCGAACGTACGGAGGTACAGACATAAAGACTTACGAACGTACGTACACTACACACCCACGCACAGACATCTCTCTAAAAATCTTTAATTTCGACTCTAGGGACCTTGAAACTTCGAGAAATGTCAAAATTTTCAATTCGAAAAATCGGACCGATTACAGTAGTTTCATTTGGGAAGTAAATAATAACAAAATACAAAGTCTTTTCTTGATACAATTAAATCATTTTAGTATCTTACCAAGTTTCTGAAAATGCTCATCAGTTATGAGTATCTTTATTTGACTCTATTATGGAGTTTAGGTAGTACCCGTGGCATGATGGTTAGTGCGTTGGACTGTCATGCCAGAGGTCTTGGGTTCAATTACTGCCTGTGCCATCTAAAGTTTTTTTCATAGGTACTGCCTTTTGCGAGGAACTGACAAATAGTCCAAGAGTAATTCTTGTCATAAAAAGTGCTTTTTCAAATTAGCCGTTCGGATTCGGCTTAAAGCAGTAAAGTCCTCTTTATCCATGACAGCATTACTCGATCACCGGTTGAGAGTTGTAAGTCAATAGGCTATAGTTCTCAACGGACTGTTGCGCTACTTAATTTATTTATTTATTTATTTATATGAAGTTTAGAGAACTACTCATACTTGACTTTTTTATACTTTCATAGTTTTAAAAAATGTTTAGTACTGATTGCGAATCCAACCTTTAATTTTAACTATTTGCTCAAGTTTTAAAAATACCCGTTTTCAACATTATTTTTATATATTTTAATATATTTCAAAAACTTGATATATGTATGTAGTAGAATTGTTTAGACAAAGTATTCGTTAGAAGAACAAAACTTGCTTTCAAACTGTTCTGCATTTTTCTGTTAAAACCCGTTTCATCATAAAGATTTTTGTAAATTTATGAATATTTACAAATATTTCATTTAAATATTGAAGAAAGAGATTATCGATTTCGAAAACCATCACAAATTTGATTCAAAAAAAGTTACTTCATAGATAGCCCCAAAAAGCCTTATATACGTGTTTTTTTCGAATTTAAAAAGGTAATATCGCAAAAACCTAATGTGATACATTAATTTAAATGTCGGATTTGAAATTGTATTGATTTGTTGACCAGTGCAATTCAGAACTTAAAATTTCGTATACATTTGATACTTAATACATATGTATTATTTAAACAAACAAGTTCCATATTAAAAAATTAAATGAAAAGTCAAAACATTTTTTGAAAACATGTTTTGAATAAAATTTTTCTCTACACAATTTTTTGAATTTTGCATTGATTTATTTTCAAAAGCAAATAATTTTTATTTTTCATAATTTTTTTTCTATTAAACATTTATTTTTAAACTTATTTCAGTGAAATTTAACTTACTTTGAAATGACATTTTCGATGTCGTAGTTATGACTGCTTTCGCAGTTCTCGAAAATGAAAAAATATTCTCAAAAAATAAATGTATATCTTTCACTATTCAACGATTTTTATTTTATTTATTATTATTCTTTATTTATTTTCTTACATTATATTTCACAATACAGAAGCAAAGCACTTCTGTACTTTTCAAAAATATAAGACCATAAGCGATAAACTGTGAATATTACTACACACCTTGAACTACTTTCAAAAATTAAAAAAATTCATGTTAGAAAACTAAAATTTGGTGGAAAAATAAAAACTGTCAAATTAGAATGAATGTAAATTACATGCGGTGTTGGAAAGAGAATTAGCACATAATAAAAGCACATTAGTAACAAAGCCTTACACCGCAAATGTTGAAAAAAGAATTTCTTAAAAAATGTCCTCACTTTATCAATCTGAACAGTATCATCCTGTTATTCTAGGAAATTTACAGTGTAATACTTCGATAAAATTAGATCGCCAGCGCTGAAGTTTATGAGGCCAGCATATACGAGTACATATAACAAATTGTTAACATTGTTAAGTTTTGTTTAATCTGAACAATTTTGAAAATTGATAGTGATTTGATTGGTTTCATAAAAAATATTTATGCTAGACCTTAACTCGCTAGAAATACGGAACAAAATCTCATCTATTTTGGAAAAAAATTTCCTTGGAGCCATGGGTCCAAATTTAACCGTTTCAGTTCCTATAGAAAGCGTGATGATTAGAGTCAAATAAAGCAGGAACTTATACAGGCTGCACTGTAAAGACTATTAAATATGGGGGGAGGTGTATCATGGTGTAGGCTGCGTTTTCGTGGCACAATGTACGTATAACCGGCTAATTGTTCAAAAAAAGCAACAAATGGACAAACATCAGTACGAAAGCATCTTTAAAACCATTATGGTACATTCTGCCGACGATAATTTGCAAGTATCGTAGACACTGATGTAGGACACCAATCCTAAGCACACTTTGCAGCTGGTGCAGTTAGCTAGTTTGCATTCCCATTAAAAATCTATGGAACAATGAAAAATATCAGGTTGGATTGAGGAAACCAACAAATTTAGAAGAAATTTGTGAACCTATTAAAGAAGGCTGGAACAGCATTCCTATTAAGGTGCCAACGCCTAGTTGAGAAAATCCTTTTTTTTTTCAATAAATTACGTTTCAAAAACAAGCAAAACCGATCTTCTTGCTTATTTGAATTCTATACATTATTGCGTGATAATTCTCTGTTCAACACGTACATATATCCACACAGACATATGACTTAAAAGGATACATTAAGATACTCTACAACGTTAAAGAAAATGTCTATATTTAATGTGCACTGTGGCGTATGTGAAACTTTTTCAAGTTAGTGATAATGTGAAAAATTTTCGTATCGCTTTTTGTATTTAAGGAGGAATTATGTCCTGTTTACTTTTTTATTAAATCATGTTTTGTAACATCCATCAGACATGCATATCAAGAATGCTTAAAAAAGAGCTTAAAAAAGTTATTTACACACACACGTTTTCTAGTTAAATGAGTTGAATAAATATATATAAAAACCTCTTTTTTGTTTTAATTTGTGTATCAAATTAACATAATTCAAATAATTGTTTATCCTTGAAATCTAATATGTATATTAATAGTTCTTTTGGTTTATTGTACCGAACAGTGATGTCGCTTAGGTATACTAAATATTAGCGTGTGTTCATTAGTCCACAATTATTCAAACAAACTCACCTAACTCTATATTGAAAATCAAAACACCATAAAATAATAAAAATGACAAAATACGAGTAATTTTATTTGAAATTCAGTTATATTTTGTTGTTCAGTAGGATTTTATGTTGAATTTGTGAATAGATATATTTCATACATATTCAAATTCAAATAATTTTATTTTGCTTCAATTAAGCACACCTGAAGTAAAATATGGAAATCTCTTGTATGTTTTGTTTTTGTATATTCTCAAAAACCCAATTAAAATTTCAAAACAAATTTGAACCATTGCATATCCTTGTATTTTAAGCTGGAACTGATGGTGGTATAAAACAAAAAACAACAACAAAAATAAAGTTGAAATTATAAAAAAGAAAATATTTTATGCACTTGGATAGACTCAATTATAATATATACCATCAGTTTTTAAACTTATCATTCAAACATATATATTGTTGTCATGGTTGTCATGGTCCTATACACACATTTTTTGGTTTGTTTTAAAATTATATTTTTTTAATAGACCTAACAATGAAATTTTACTATTCAACAGAACATACATTCAACTACAATACATTTAAAAATTCAAATACTCCTAAAAATTTAAGGACTCTTCACACAAATAAAAATTAAAACAAAAACAAAAAAATCAAAGCTACAGTAAAGAAATTTAAAATAATAAGGGGTGTCCCAAAATTAACGCAAGATTTGAATTAAATAGAAAACGCCGTTTTTAGTCTTTTGATAGTTATATTTTTATTGACTCGTAAAGTACATAGGATAGGGTTATGTATGGAATAACACATCGGACAAATGGCCTCCACGGCTTTGCATGCACATGCGCACTCTTTTGTTGAAATTTTCCATGACCATTCTGCATAAATGTGGCTGAATTTCGTTGATACAGCGTTGAATCTCCTCCTTTAATGCACGGGTGGTTGTGGGCTTGTTGACATAGACTTGTGATTTCAAATAACCCCATAAAAAGAAGTCTAATGGTGTTAAATCACACGATCTAGGAGGCCAATTTTGATCACCGAAACGAGAAAGTACACGACCTGGAAATGTCTCATGCAGTAATTGAATTGTTTCACGAGCTGTATGACATGTGGCACCGTCTTGTTGAAACCACATATTGGACACATCAATATCATCCAATTTTGGCAGAAAGAACTGTGTAATCATGTCTCGATATCGAGCACCAGTAACAGTCACTGCTTGACCAGCATCATTTTCAAAAAAATATGGCCCAATTATGCCTCCAGCCCAAAATCCACACCATACAGTCACGCGTTGTGAATGCATTTGTTTTTCGACAATCACATGTGGGTTCTCCGAACCCCAGATACGGCAATTTTGGCGATTGACAAAGCCATCAAGATGAAAATGTGCTTCATCGCTTAGGATGATTTTGCTCGAAAAATCAGGGTGGATTTGTTGATGTTCAATAATCCATTCAACGAACTCTCTTCTCTGTCCATGGTCATTAGGCTTCAATTGTTGTGTTAATTGAATTTTGTAAGCATGAAGACACAGATCTTTGGTGAGTATACGCTGTAGAGAGGTTCTTGAAATTTGCAATTCTTGTCCACGACGTCGAATTGAGGTTCCTGGATTGTCAGCAACACTCTCACGCACTGCTTCGACATTCACATTTGAACGGCTTGTTTTTGGACGACCAGTGTGTTTGGCGTCTCCAACGGATCCAGTCTCCATGAATTTTTCAATTAATCTCTTCACAGTTGACGAAGTTAAAACACTATTCCGACCATATTTTGTATGAAATTTTCGAACTGCAGCCGCCAAGCTTTCACTATTTTTGAAATATTCTTTAATAATGAAGACACGTTGTTCTATCGTGTAACGCTCCATTTTTAATAACCCTATACTGTTAGCTGTCAAATTGCTTTTTTTTCAGGGTTGCCAACACTTCACTGCACAAATTCAAATCTTGCGTTAATTTTGGTACACCCTTTATTATTTTATACGATGTATGTCTGTACGTATTTCTCTATACACAAACAAAAAACAAACATACATATACTACACACTAATTAAAATTGAAGTGCACCCTTTCAAATAAAAATAATGTAAAAACGGGCAAATTTACGAAATCTCAATTTTTAACTTCCCATAGGGTCCGATTTGTCAAATTGAAGATTTTGACGTTTTACGGGCCCTAGAGTCGAAATAAAAGATTTTTAGAAAGATGTCTGTGCGTGCGTGTGAACGTACGTTCGTACGTCCGTACGTTCGCGAAGGTTTTTTCGTCGTCCATAGCTCAAGAACCAGAAGAGATATCGACTTCAAATAAATTTTGTTATATAGATAATAATGCAGAAACATGTAGAAGGGACTCTCAAAAATATTGAGTTGGTGGTTTTTGTTACCATAGCAATTTAAAAAAAGTAAACATTTTGGTTAACTCAAAATATCTCACGAACCATTATATATTGTGACGTTGTACCAAACTACTATAATTTTGAAAAACAAAATATCAACAAACGGTTTTTTTTATAAATAAAAAAAATATTGTCACCTCGAATATTTTACGAACAAAAACCGAAAAAATAGTGCAAAAAATTGGTAAAAATTGATGTACGATTTTCGATATCTCCCAATAAATGAAGGTATTGACTTTAAAATGATTTCATTAAATTTTATTAGAAAAATCCAATCTGTATTTGTTTATATAAAAAATAAAAACTTCCAAGAAATCCTACTAAAATTGGTAAGAATTGGTTTCCGACTAAAAATCTCGTTAACAAAAATAGATTTTGAAATCAAACTGTTTCATCATGTATGCAAAATATTGTTGGTAATTTTTAATTAATTTTTTTGAAAAATTCAACTGACAACTTTTTAAACAAAACACGAAAAACAACAAAAAAATTGATAAAGAATGGTTTTCAACTCAAGTATTTAAATAGCAAAAGAAGATATTGACTTCAAATTATTTATCTCACACAAAATATTGGTATGAAAATTTCGTTAAAGTTTGAATCGACAGACGGGATGCGAAGTTATCAGTGTGAGTCGCATTTCAGGCTATTTTTTTAAATTTTGTTTTTAAACCATTTGCCTCAATAATTAGAATTAGTTAAATATACATATATGCATACATTTAGCTTAATTTTTTTTTTCATATTCATTAACCTAAAAAAATAACAATTAAGTAAATTAATTTCGGGTTATATGTTTCCAAAACTTGATATTTAATTCAATTTCCAAAAAAAATTGTTAAATTCATTTAAATTTTAATTTTCAATAAGTATTACTGATCTGTGACAGCAAATTATCCAATACACATGAAGCATAGTAGGTAACTTATTGTTCATGAAATTGCTAAATTAAATTTGTTATAAAACCAAAAAAAAAAAGTTTAAAAACACGATTTAATTATGAACAACAATAAATAACGATTTACCTCATTATATTGATACTCTTGATACACTTAAACAAAAGATCATCAACAAAAATTTTAACCACCAATAAATTAAATTAAATAAATTTGCTCACTTTGAATTTATTAAATTTTTCATTATCAGTAAAATTTATTTATATCTAATTTTCGTTTAGATTTGTCAAAACGTCGCTTTTATTTCATTTGTATTCCATTCCACTCTGAAAATCTTATTTTTAAAGCGATAATTGGAAAGTTTATGTTGTATTCTTAAAAAGTAATATAAGAAAAAAAAAATTAATAGTAAAATATAAACATGGAAGAGAGCAACGAATTTTTGTTCGAATTAAAGTAATATTTTTAATTAATTTGTGCATAAAGTGCTCAAGAGCCGAAACTGTTTGTGTAAGTATTTCAAATATGCGTAATATTTTAGTAGACTTTCATGTTGCTTTAGCTCGCTGACTAGTTCCTTCGGAAAAAGCATCAAAACTATAAATATCCAAACATTTTAAACAAAGATATTTGTTGAAAAAATATCACATAGCAATTTCTATCAATACTTGATTGTTAAAAAATATGAAATGAGAGGCAAAAGCTGGAAATTGGGTTTTACCTATATTCAGCAAAAAGTTTTCTAGAAAATTTTGGTCTGCGGTGTTTAAAGATTTCGAAAACCTTTTTCCGCGATTATTTTCGTTTCTACAGCTCCAATGATGTTAAAACCTGTTATAAAATTGTCAACCATAGAATTGTTGTTAATTATATTAGAATATTCTGTAATTGAAAAAATTTAAATAAATTAAATTAGGTGGCGCAACAGTCCGTAGAGAACCAGGGCCTAGTGACTTACAACTCTCAACCATTCCTGTGTGCGTGTAATGTTGTCAGTGATGGAGGGGACCTACAATTTATATGCCGAATCCGAACGGCTAATTTTGAGAAAGCACTTTTTCATGACAAGAATAACTCTTGGAGAATTTGTCAATTCCTCGCAAGAGGCAGTACCCGTGAAAACTCTTTTTTTAATTAAGGTGGCATAGGCAGGGATTGAACCCAAGACCTCTCGCATGACAGTCCAACGCACTAACCATCATGCCACGGGTACTACAAAAATTTAGTTTTTTTTATTGAATTCCTGAAAAATGTTTGAGATAAAAATCATCATCATTTGAGCTGTAAAAGCAATGATTATAGCACGAGACTTTCTTGAACTTAGATATTAAATTTAACTCTCCTACAACTTAATTTTTGTTTGGCTCTCTAGCAACTCTGGTCATAAAATCCGGTCTCGTCAGTCTTTTCGGGTTTTATAGTCTTAGCATATTTTTTATATTGTTTAAAATTATTGTTATAAATTATTTACTTATTTGTTTAATCATTAAACATTAAAAAAAAGCGTTTTTAAATTCCGTTGATAAAATTTTCCAAATTTAGAAAGCATTCAACTTTTGGATAACCTCATTTAAAAGAAATAAAATGCACGAATTTGCTCATGTATTTAAACTGTCTGTTTAAAAAAATATTTTCTGTATTTTAAAATTTAAAAATGTTCCTGCAAATAAAGTTTGTTTTCCAAAAATTTAAATGCCATATGATTTTTTATTTGAAAATCGTTAGACGTTTTCTTAAATTAAGTTTTTATAATAAAAGCTTCAAAATGTTATTAATATGCAGTTATTTAGAGCTTATTAATATATGTTTTATGTTTTAATTTCGTAAAAAAAAAAATAAGTACACATCGAGCCCTTCCCGCCATTTTATCGTAAGCGACATTTCCAATAAAAAGACAACTCAATTATTTTAATTTGCTAGTAACACAGAGCCTTGAAGGCTATTAATAATTTCCAATACTAACTTTGGGTGCTACGAGTTGTTTCAAAGATTAGCAGTAAGCTTTTGATTTATCGTTAAATTAAATTGGCGGTAAGGGCTCGACTTTTCCGAGACATTGAATATCGAAAAAAAAAAAATTATTTCGTTTATTGAAATCGGTTAATTAATTCTTGAGAAAACTTTAAAACAAAATAACGGTTCTATACCTTTCTGGAGCAATAGAATGTAAATATAAAAATATTTTTCTTATTGAAAGAAGTCAAATTAAAAAAAAAGTCTATAAGTTCCTTTTAAAAAAATTCGAATTTTAGATTATTGACCAAAAAGTTTGAATAGTGATAGTAAAAAAAAATGAAAAAAATACCTACCGCGAATTGGCTTAAAACCTTCATTTCCAAATTTGAAGTAAACCGACCCAATGGTTTAGCTGTAGGAGTAAGGACAGACAAATAGACGGGATCCGTGGACCCACTTGCTATGTTTGATTAAAATCTTGATATTTAAATTTTTCACGAATGCAATACTTTGCCATATAGTTCTTATATATGTCGCAAGTAAAAATGATATACATCAAATTCAAATTATGGTCCAGGTTGTTATTCTATGTCATAAACCGTCAATTTAAATTTAAAAATTACTCCAAGTGTCGCTTACAAAGCTTTATTAAAAAAATCAACATAAATTTATTAATTGTCATTCATATACATACCTATGTATCCTTTTTTCAAATATTCATTCAAAATATTATCATTCCACTTGAGTCAAATCTCAAATGCTTTAACAAAATTGACGAAACAAAAGCATTGCTACCACGAGACCGAGACTGATGTCAGTTGTACGGGACCGAGACTATACCGAAATATGGCTAGATCCTGATGAGAACGAGACAGGATTATAACAAGCTTTAATTAGGAAAAAGATCTATTTACCATTTACGTAATTTTTATTTTTAAAGAATGTTTCTTGTTTTTAAACCATTTTTTTATTTGTATGTATTTCGTGAAACCCTATAGAAATTTAAATCTTATATTTGAGTGTCATTAGGTTAGGTAACGAAAGAAAGCTTACTAAAACTATTACTGCAAGTTCTCCTTCTGCATCAGTTCAAACTTCCTTACCAAACTCCTCGAGTCAACCATTTGAATTACCTGTAGTAGAGCGACCTGCAGTAGGGCCACCTGCAGTAGAGCAACCTGCAATCGAAGATAATAGATACGAATCTACTATTGTACATGGACTTACAGTTGTTGAAGGTCAAAAACAAATTTTTATTTCTAAACTTGCACCATCTACAAATGCTTTAGATATTAAAACGTATTTAATTCAGAAAATTGGTAAACTAGAATTAATCACTGTGGAGAAAATGCTTCAAAGGAACTATTCCAAGTATGCATCATTTAAAATAAGATGTCCGGACTCGATTTTCCATTTACTGAATTCTCAATCATTTTGGCCTAATGGTGTAATCGTACATGAATTTGTGAACAGGAACTCAAAGATACAACCACACCATTTTCGACAGTAACTGACAACGCTAAAACCCAGCAGCATGTATTAATTTACTATCAAAACGTTAACGGCTTACGGACCAAAACCAATATAGTCTATACGAACTTAACCAACCTCCCTCACGATGTAATTTTTTTAACAGAGACGTGGCTATGTTCATCAATAGCTAATTCTGAACTTTTTGATAGCAACTACCAAATCTACCGACGTGATCGTCATTGTAACTATGATTCAACCGTGGTTGGCGGAGAATTTATTATAGCCGTACAAAATTCGTTAATGTGCTCTCTCGTCGATGACTTCCGACAATCCTTGCTTGAAATATTGTGCATAAAGATAAAAATGCCTAATGGTTTCCTCTACGTAGTGTCTACTTACATTCCGCCTTGCTCCAACAGTGATGTATATGATCAACTTTACGACTGCCTGGATGGCATAACTGAAAACATTGACCCTAACGATAAAATAATCATAGTTGGCGATTTCAATCTAAGTGATCTAAACTGGATTAATTCTAATGATAGCGGCGAATTTTTGCCTATTAATCTGTCGTCGTCCAAAGAAATCTCCCTCATAGATTTGATGGCTGCCCTTTGTTTAAATCAAATTAATGGAGTTCCAAACAATAACAATAAAATACTGGACCTTGTAAACTCTTCCGAGTCTTTAAACACGGACGCTGCTGTTACACATAGTGATGTAAAACTTGTCATCGAAGATCGTCATCATCCTGCTTTATCGATATTTTTGAAGTTGAATGTTTGTAACTTTTCGAATGCTTGTAATGTTGTTGAATTCAATTTTAGAAAATGTAACTTTGATGAATTGTTTAATCTATTAAATCTCATTGATTGGGATACTTTGCTTAGTGGTTCAAACCTAGATAATAAGTTATTTAAGTTTTATAAAATAATATTTGACTGCTTTTTAGAAACCATCCCTTTACGTCATGTTAAAACTAAAGATAACTATCGCCCATGGTTCGATCGGCATTTGAAATCCTTGAAAAACAAAAGAAATAAGGCCTGGTTAAGGTTCAATCAAACTAAAACTGATAGCGACCTACTAAATTATATTGATTTTAAAAACGAATTTATCAACTATTCAAACTATCTTTACAATGAATTCCTAACCAAAACTGGAAATGATTTTAAAATAAATCCTAAAAAATTCTGGAATTTTGTTGATATTAAAAGAAAAACTGATGGCTACCCAATATGTATGGTGTTTGATAAATTTTCTAGCCAAGATCCTAAAGTTATATCCAACATGTTTGCGGAGTTTTTTATGAAGTCCTTTGAGGAAACTCTCCCATCTGACCCTCGATCCCCTCTGACATCTCAACAATATGCCCACTTAGGACTAATAAATTTTTCGATTACTGAATCTACAATTCGTGAACAAATTTTAAAACTTGACGACAGTCTAAGTTCTGGCCCTGATGGTTTACCGTCATTCATGTTAAAAAATGTGCAAATCATTTATCTTACCCACTATTTATTCTTTTTAACCACTCAATTAAGTACTCTACATTTCCTGATCTAGGGAAATATGCTTTTCTTAAACCTATTCATAAAAAAGGTCCTAGTCACTTAGTTACTAACTACCGCCCCATAGCCAAAATCTCTGTTATACCTAAATTGTTCGAATTGTTAGTTTGTGATGTTTTATCTTTTAATTGTTCTTCTATCATTAGTGAAAATCAGCACGGATTTGTTAAAAAGAAATCAACTGTCACTAATTTATTAGAATTCACAACGTTCTGTTTTGACGCTTTTGAAAAAAATCTCCAAGTTGATTGCATTTTTACCGATTTTAGCAAGGCATTTGACAAGCTTAATCATAGTATTCTTCTAAATAAACTGTCAAGATTTGGACTAAATGATTCTTTTATCAATTGGTTGTCTTCTTACCTCAGTGATAGACATTATAGTGTAATTTTCAGACATAATCACTCAAATAAGTTTGTAGTCAACTCCGGTGTACCTCAAGGTAGTCATTTGGGACCACTATTATTTGTCTTATTCATAAATGACCTTCCATCTTTTTTAAAAAACTCTTCTTCATTAATGTACGCTGACGATGTTAAAATATTTCGGAAAATAAATTCATTGAATGATTGTAATCTTCTTCAAAATGACCTACTATGTTTTTGGGAATGGTGCAACAACAATCGTTTATTTTTAAATGTTGACAAATGCAAGACAATGCGTTTCACACGCAAGCATGATTTCATTGTTTTTGATTATATGTTAAACTTCTCTAGTTTACACGTCCAATCCAGCTTTTCTGATCTGGGTATAATTCTAGATTCAAAGTTATCATTTACTGATCACTACGATTCAATAATCAAAAAAGCTAATAGATCACTCGGTTTTATTAAACGTTTTGGAAGTGAGTTCCGTGATCCCTTCGTAATTAAATGTCTATTTTTTTCGTTTGCCAGATCTGTATGGAAATATGGGCCCCTTATTACAATGTTCACACAAATAGAATTGAAAATGTCCAAAAGAAATTCATAAAGTTTTACCTTCGATTTCTTCCTCGGTCAAATTTAATTGAATGGCCTTCCTACCCTCAGAACCTAATTCTCTTGAATATCCCATCCCTTTCTGCTCATAGAGAGTTTTTACAGCTTTGCTTCATCGTTGGATTAATGAATGGATCTATTTCCTCCTTCTCAGTTTTGGGTCGTTTGATCTTTAACACGGCCCGTGTTGGGTTAAGAACTAGCTTCCCAATACGTCCCAGTTTTAGCAGATCGAACTATGGGTCTAACAGTCCGATTAATCAGTTAATTAATATTTTTAATAAACATTATAACTTAATTGACTCTGTCAACGTAAATATTAAATCAAAACAGTTTAAAATTAGATTTTTCGTTAATTTTGCTAATTAAAAATTTAATTGTGTTATTTTTTTTATTTTTTTTTTATATATACATTCATTTTTATTGTTATAGTTATTTATATTTATAATTACCTGTAACGTTAGGATTTTAACGTGCTCAATAAATCAATGATGATATTGGCTTGATTACACACTTTCCTTTTGTTAAGCAGATTTTTAACTGCATAAACCAATAGTGCAACTTTTTTTGTAGCCATACACTATAATTTTTAGATATTTTACAATACAATCTCATTTTATTTAAGGTAATATGAAAGAGTAATTCTTATATTCTCTTTTTCACCAAATTTTCGTTCAGTGTAGCCATTTTTAACACACAATAAAGCGCAACCCTCTTTAGTTGAAAGAGGACACTCCATACACGAGACAGGACACACGTAGTAGGTACACATGTTCTATCGTTGATATACTATATTTAAGTGGCTAATTAGAACAAACAGTTGACACCGGACCAACAATTTGCATCCTCATCGTTGTTTTTAATGGTATATCGTCCTCAATTTACGCTCCGCATTCCAGTCAAAGAATATAGAAGTAAAAATGGAACTCGCCCCACCACATCCTGGATTCCTTTAAACCTACCTTCTCCTACCTAACCTATACTATTTCTGTCATTTGACTATAAATGTCTCTACTGTATATGTGGATATTTGTCGTATATGAGTAGAACAAAATGTTTATATATCTACTATATTTAAATTTTTCCATTACAGTTACACATTCCAGCACACCAGTGGTTTGCCTTGTCATTGAGGGTGGAACGAATACGATACGTGCAGTCCTTGAATACGTGACAGATACACCGCCTGTTCCGGTTGTGGTATGCGATGGATCCGGTCGTGCAGCCGATTTAATAGCTTTCGTGCATAAGTAAGTTCTATGTTGGCTTTTTAACTTCAATTCTAGTTGTTTAAGGATTTCGCAATACTACCAACTTATATAGTATACATCAGCTGATAATGCGGGGATACCAATGAGTATTATAGAGGGTTATTTAAAAAGATGTTATATTCGCAAGGATAGTAAAAGAGGATATACCTACATTCCCTTTAAGCGGTTTTTCTATGCGATAGGTCCCCGTTTGCTGGTGTAAGAAATACTAAAGAAAATGATATGGATGGAAAAAAGAAAGGGAAGGAAAGAGATAATATAATATTACAAGCAAAATTAAGTTCAAAGCAAAAGCTAAATAGCAAGGTCGACAAAGTAATAAAACTAAACAACGCAGATTTAAAAAATTATCACAAGTAAGTATAGTTAAAAGATTATGAGTTCTGCTGGAAGAAGATTTGAGGGAGAAGTGTTAATTAAATTGGTGTAATATCGTTCTTTGCCAAGTCCTTTTCAAAGCCCTAGACAACTCTAATAGTTTGAGTTTGCAGTTTTCGTTGATTCGAAAAAAAAGCTTAAGAATCCCATCGTACTTCAAAACACTCTTTGTCTTTGCTATTCGAGGACTCATGTCTGTGAGGACTAAGGTTATGCATATCTTCATTTAATACTTTATTATAAAGGGTTTTCCAATAAGAGATTTGAGTAGAATTATTGAAATCGATTAGAATAAGGGTGAACATTTTGCATTTTTATTCACAGCTCACAAAACTAAAATACTTTTAAGTCGGAATGAAGCATCAGCCAACAATATTGAAATTGGTGGAAGAACTTGGGCTGTTGTTGCAAGTTGGTGATTTGAAGAATGGAATAACAGCTGAAGACATTGCCCTCAGTGTTGACGAAATTTTACATAGCTTTTCGTATTTCTAGCCGATATTTGGAACCAAATGGCACTAAGCTGTAAATAAAGCAAAAAGTAGTGGACTTAAAATGCAGCCTTGGGCAACACTTCTCGATGTTCCAAACCATTTTAAGAAATTCGTTCCATTCCATACTGATGCACTCAATGAAACAAGAAAGTAAAAGTACATCATCAAGAATTTTCGGGAGATTCCTAGCGTTGAGAGCTTGTGCATCAGACCTTTTCTATTTATCTTGTCGAATGTTGCTTTGAAGTCGATGAAGCAAGCGTATAGTTTTTTTTTTTTTTTTTCAATTGACTTTCTAGCAAAACTTGTCAACGCAAATATATGTATGTCCCATCGTTGAAAAAACCGGCTTGAAACATGTTTTAAAGGTCTCTGTCTTCAATCCATTTTGTAAGCCTTTCGTAGAATATTTAAGCAAGAATCTTCCTTAAAACGTTTAGAATATAAATTCGTCTGTAATTTTCTGTTAGGTTTGCACTTCCGCTTTTGTAAATTGCAAAGATAACTCCATTTGGAACACATGATTCGGTATATAATTTTTTAAAGTATATCGAAAGATAATTTTTAAATTGGCCGGTACTATTTTTGTAGAATTCTACTTCAATTCCATCTTTACCTGGCGCTTTCGTATGAAGAGTTGAATCAAGTTCACACATCTAGTTCATCAACAATAACGTTGGAGAAAGCGTAAGAGAAAGTATGGTGCTTCACGTCGTCAGCCGGCAAAAGAGTTTTAAAGTGTGCTGCTAGTGTCTCAGCTGCGAGAGTATTTACCATATTTTGTTTACGTCCACCTACTTCTTTACCATATCCAAAATGTCTTCGAAGTACTTTGTACTCCTTCTTCACTTGTAGGTTAGTATTTTTGAAAAATAAGGCATCCGTGGATCGAAATTGTTTGAGATACACAAAAGATAACTGTCGGTGTCTTTTAGAATCATTTTCGAACCATAAGTTCCATGGGGTAATTGAATGGGTGTTGGTATTATGAGCAAATGGAGCAATTATTTTGAAGTCAATATATTTAATGGTTCTTGAGATGGACGACGATAAAAGGTGTCACTAATGCAAATTTACACACTCATGCATACACACAAATCTCTCTTAAAAACATGGATTTAGATCTTACTGATCTTGAAACGTAAAGAAACGTCAAAATTTTCAATTTGACATATTATTATAAATCCCATTAAAAAAACTGTATAGGTTTTAAGTTTTTGTTATTTCTTAAACTTCAATTTTGAATGCGTAAAATTTACAAAATTTGATTAAAAAAGTCGTAGAATAAAACAAAATAATGCCCAATTTCATAAACAACTTTTATACATTTAACAGGATTTTAAACTGTAAAATGCGATATTTTGGTTTCACCAAGCGTTTTTAAAGTAAACAAGCTTTTAAACACCTTTTAAAACTAAATGCCCATTTTTGGCTCATTACATTTTAAAAGTGTCATTAAAAAATGAATATGACAGATTGACAGCTGATGTTTTGTTTTGTAAAATATGTATTCTCAATATTTGGAGGTACAGAATGAATAGGTAAACAAATTCGACATTGCATTTATAATATCATTTTTATGATTTTAATTTTTAATTAGAATATTAGATTGGTCATCTTCATCTGACGAAGAAGAACAACATATAGTTATTCGCCGCTCAAGAATATTCCGCGTGCACAAGAATCCATTTTCATATTTTATTTTTGAACGACACACTATTTTTGATTTTGAAGAAGTTTACACTGTTGTGTTTTGCGATTCTTGTCATTTATTTCAACATATGTATAATGCTTTCTCATTTTTTCTCACACAATTTGCTTAATACTCGTAGAAAGAAAAAAGGGGTTTTATTTTTACAGGGTTGTGAAGAGAACTCTATTTTAACAAAAATATCCCCAAAATTTCCCATTTCAAGCTTGGTGAAACTGAACAAATTTAAAGGCCTGATAAAATTTAAAAAGCTTTTGGATAAAAGTGCTTTTAGTGTTTGTTTATGAAATCGGACATAAGTCTTACATTTTCGAAACCTTATTTGTTTTTCCACTATTCAATTTTAAAACAGATTTAAATCAATGTTCAGAATAAAATTAAAATATGTAGTACTTTAATAATAACATGACAGCACTGGTATAGTAAAAATTTCGCGTGTTATGAATGAACAGTTGACAGTACCAAAGTCTGGTTTGGAATAAAATAGATGAATTGAGTAACAGAATTATGATGTCAAGGCTGTCATGAAGCAAATATTTGCCTCCCGATTGCCTTTATAGACGGACAAGTAAGAGAGAAGGAAAAGATATAGGTCCGATCCATAAAATTTGTATTAAAGTCGTACTATGATGATTTGTTTCGAGTATCCCTTAAAGTATGATCAAAACTAAATATGGTGATAGGCCAGGTCATGACCTTTCAAAATGTGTTAACTTTTTTACCCCCAATTATAATGGTTTTCGAGTAACTGCTGTTTTAATGTCATTTTGAAAAACACCTACATATTTTTAGTTAGTGTTTTAGTCTCCTTTTCAGAAATTATTTTTGTTTTTAATGTTTTTGTCATTTTAAAATAAATGTCGGGACAATAGAACTTAAAAAAAATGTTATGGGCATTGCCATTTCGCTTAAATTAATAAATATATTGTGAGATTTATATAATCGAGCGCAATTTTGCAGTTCAATCTATGTATAATTTTGTATGCAGGTAAAAATTTGTATGACTTAATACATTTTTGTTTTCGGCATCCAAGTTCAAAGTTAAAGTGCAAAATTGTAAGCAAAATTGCAATTTCTATACAATTTGTGTACTAACCATTAATTGCCATGACATGTGGTTATTTTAAAAATTCAAAAACATTACCCTTGTTTGTTGGAAAATCTATCCATAGTATAGTAGGATTTTACACGAATAACAAAAACAATATCCATAGTATGAATAACACCGATAAAACTTAGAGTAGCATCTTACTATGGATGGGTTTTTGACATTTATACGAGTCTCGAATGGATCTTATGTGATTTCGTTCTCAAATGTTGGTACTATTGATACTGCATTTGTATCTCAATGGCTGTGTTCGTTGATTAGTTGTGCATTTGGAATCATGTGTGTTTTCCATTGGGGACGAAAATCAATCTATTACTGTTGATATTATTTAGTTTTGTTAGTGAAAATGGACCAACTGGTCTTATTTTATCTCAGTTTAGATTAAATAAATCTTTTTTGGTGTTTCCACCGCACAAGAAGATTTAAAAATGATTAAGTTTGACAGCACTTTCTAAAATGCAAATGGTGTTTCGAGGTTTCTTATGAAGTGCAAGTGAGATAGTTTGATTCGTGTTAAACAATGAAAAACTAAATAGTTCAGCACCATATAGGAATATGCTACCTACTCTATGTGCAATTTTTTTTTAAATTCGATTAAAACAAAACTATATTTTTTGTACACAAACATGCAAATAAACAGACCATAATGCATTATCTGTTAAACCAAGTCCTCCACACAGGTTTTTCTTCACAAATTTCCGATCCCCGACCGGAATCGAGCGAATCAAGCTCATTTCAACTCGATTCAGGTATATAAAGAATTTAGGCGAGCTTCAAGCTCGCTTCAACAGCACATGTTAATGTAGTAGTCTACGAACAAACCCCCTTCTTAAAGTTTTTATTTTATGTCAAATTGTTTGGTTAAAACTTTGAAATCGACTTTCACATTACACAGACGTATTTTCTTGATTTTGATAGTCAACTATCAAAAATCAGCTTACACGATTTCCCCCCTGGTCTGAATTTCGCTATTTTTTTTTTGGAATTTTTTGATAAATTATTCTGGCAAATATTTAGTTGTATCAACTTTCAAATATAAAAACTGGACTACTGCGGATCGTTTTGTTGGCAATTTCTCACTTTACTTTATATGGAATACGAAAAAAAAAAACGCACTTATTATCATTTGTAGACAGGGTAAGTAAAAACCGACTAAAAGGAAGCGTTTTTCAAAATTTCTTTAAATCGGTCGTTACTCCAAAACTGTTATGATTCAGGATGAATAAGCTACCAAATTCTGAAAGGTCATAATCTCATGTATATTCAGGTTGGACAATTATCTACGACACACCTTGTGTGTGTTACGAAACCGAAAGTCCGACAAAATGCTGATTTTTTTCTTGTTGTGACGGATGCTATAGAAATAGCGCCTGATTCGTTGACAATTTTTGACAAAAAAATTTTAATTTGATGGATAGGTTTTTGTTTTAAAAATGTCAAATTTTAAAATCAATTTGTCAAATCAACTCAATCATGAAAAAATTAACATACTGTATTCAAGTTTAGGCTATCAACGTAAAAGGATTTTACTTTAAAAAGTGCGTGTGTTCAAAAGAACTCCATGTCCTAATTTAATTCAAAAAACTCTTCAATTTCTCCGAAATTAATGTTTTTTTTTCAAAATTTCCACTCATTACTCTTCATTTGAATTTAATTTGTTTCATTTGAAACTTAAACAATTATTTTGTTTAACCTTAAAAACCCCGAAAACAAAAACCAACCAAAGTGGTGAAATTCTCCTTATTTCCACCTACCAAATGCGATTTGACTTAAGTCCATTGGTAATATCCTCTTCCATGTGCTGACCTATTATGAAAACCAGTGGTTACTGCGGTAATTATTGGCTCCCAACTCTGACCTCTGTATTTGTATATTTAGTAGAGTGCTCTTTCCCAGTTGTCAACATCATTGTCAACCGAATTGACCATTCCAACCAAATGTCGACTTTAATTATGAATTTCAATATCCTGTTAAGCTTTGCCAGGTTTTCCACTGAAGCTACAAGCACAAGGAATAAAATTTCTCTGCCTTCCACCAGAGTGAGTTTTTAGCTAACGACGACAACTACGACAGCCGTTAACCAACGACAACAACAAGTGTGGTTAGAATAAATTCTTCTGCAAATACCAAAACAAGAGACTCTCCCTCTCAAACCTTAGTAAGGCCAACTTTATACAAAGGGGGTTCTGATTTTGCAAACAAGTGCTTCAAACTACCTACATAGATGCTACATACCTCTATTATTTAATTTTTTACCATCATGTTATCCCTGTTTTTATTTGTTTTAGATACGCATCCGATGGGGATGAACAGCCCGTTCTGGAATCGATGAGAGAGTACTTAATTGGAACAATTCAGAAAACTTTCGAAGTCGGGCAGGAGCAGTCGGAAAAACTTTATCACGAACTTCTGCAATGTACCCGCAACAAAAATCTGGTAAGTAAAAGTTTTATTTTTAGGTTGTTAGTATGAAAGTTGGATTGGGTTTGAGATTGGGATTTTCGAAAGGTGGTGCTGGTTTGTTTGTGTTGTTTAGTGAAATATTTGTCCTGCGGTAACTAGGAGCAGGAAAGCCTGACGCTGGCTGGCTGAAATTGAGAGGACTTTTTTGTTGGAATCATTTTCGAATTGATTGGTAGTGGCTGGTTGTTATTTGATTTTTATGCTCTGTTTTTTTCTCTTTCATTCTGATATGCTTCGGTGGTTTTTTTTTAAAAGATATCTATGTTCAGGTGGGTGGGTACTGGGTACTGGGTAAGTTGAAAGGAAAAAGCATCTGCCGTTATATGTATATTCAATATCTAGTGCAATAAGGAGAAAACAGATTTAATGAAACGGAAAAACTATTTGATCGTCCAGCAGCAGCGGCAAAGAATCAGGATGAATAATAAAAATATTTAAAAAAAGGAAAAAAAGGAAGAAGAACTTAATGCAATTTAAGGACTTCAATCTGGTAAACAAAAATATAAAAAATTGTCGTCCCAAGCAATTTCTCGTCGATGTCCTTGAAAAATGATAGATGAAATAAAAACAGGATTCTATAACAAACCCAGTCTTGTAATTATTTTATTTTCTCTTCTATTGAATTCTTTATAGAAATTTGCTTCTTCTTGTAAATATATGTATAGTTTCCTTTAAGCTCGTGATTTTATGGTGTCTGGTTTATGATGCCGGCCGTAGCCATATTCTCTATGGCGGATGGTAAAAGTAAAAGTCCTTGAACAATTTAGGGATTTAGTTGGATAATGAGGGTTGTCTTTCATTCAAGTGAACTGCGGCGGACTCTTCACTTGCTCAGGCTCACTCAAGCATAACTTCTTAATGGCTGAATAAATTCAAGGGATATATCTTGAAGGCTTTTTAGGGCTACCTAACCTTTATACTACATATATACATAGATACTTAACTGTTTCCACACTAATATAGAATAATTGATGACATGAGTGCCAAAAGGCGTTCATAAAGATGTACCCATCACTATTTATATTTATATAGCTATGTAATGTTTGTTCACTTGATTAGTTTGGGAACTTTCTTCATCTTTTTTATTTTATTTTACTGACTGAGTTAACTTTATATACAAAACCAACATCTAACATATTTTGTGATTTATGTGGAAATTTGATGTTAGATGTTATAGAACTTGGTTTTATGTTTGTGGCAAGTGTGTGTGTGTGTTAAATTTCAAATAAACAACTGATAGTATAAGCTTTTATGATATATGGTTTGTTTAAGTGGTTGAAACAACATTCAATCTTTTGTTGCTAGAATTTAAATACTCTTCAAATTGATGGATCAGCATACAATAAGTTCTTAAATTAAATTGTTTTATCAAACTTTATAGCATAGATTTTTATCATCAAATATTCAAATCCTTTTTTATAAATTTTATAAGTACATTTACACATCCACAAGTGTCGAATTAGCATAGAAGTTTTCAACAATTGATATGTTGTTATATGAATAATTTATCATTAGTTATTTAGTATATATAGTTATTTGTTGAAGTTTCTTAATAGTAAAAATACAATAAATATTCTACATTATTTACACTAATATTATAAAGAGGAAAGATTTGTATTTTTGTATGTAACGAATAAACTCAAAAAGTACTAGACCGATTTTAATAATTCTTTTTTCATTAGAAAGCTACATTATCACTGAGTAACATAAGCTATATTTAGTACTAGATTACTATAAAAATCTTTAGAAATTCCTATTAAAACCAACCGAAGGTGTTAAAAAATTAGCCATAAAATGTCTTTCATCGCATACGTTGCAAAGTGTATTAATGATAGGACAAAAAAATGTTTTCTAATTTAGTGATTCATGGTCGTTTTAATTAGCATGCTTATAACTTAAATATCTGTACCTATTTATGTCTACCCGTGCGAACACGGGACGGGCCGCTAGTAATACACTGCCGCTCATCTGAATAGGTTCATACATATTTTCACCTCACTGTTGGCCTCCCTGCATATGTATTGCAATGACTTATCTTTTTTATATATGTAATAAAAGAGCATAATTATGTGCTTGTTTTGGGAGAAAAAAATTTGTCTTAAAGCTTACCGTTATTCCACCACGGTAGCTAGACTAAATGTATTCATAAAAACGAATTTTTTTGGCTCATCTGAATAGGTTCACCGGATGAAATGGAATAAAACAATACAAATTATTTGAATTCAAAGATTTATTTTACCTTTTTGCATTGTATGATTATTTAACAGACGTTAATAATGAGTGTTGCCACCTCTTTTTAATATAGTCTCGTAAATTCGATTTGGAATGGAACAGGTATTGATGCGAAATTTCTGACCAGGCTTTCTTAATGGCTGCGATTAATGACTTTTTGTCTTCGAATTGCCTCCCTGACTCGTATACTTTACGTGAGAGAAGTCCCCACTATGTCAAGGTCAGGGGAGTATGGGAGCCACACCAGCATCTATGCAGCCGACTTAAATAATGCTCCTCTTTTCGAAGGTCATGAAAGTAATAATTATAGCCGTCAGGGCCCTCTAAATTGGACTTTTTCTCATCTGAAAAAATCACTTTGCCACTCTGACTTCCACGACATGTATTTCTTACAGAATTGGAGACGAATTTCTTTCCTAGATTCGTTAAGTGGTGGTAATCTCAGATTTTTTTCTTTTCAAATGAGAAGCACTTTTAATTACGCGTTTTACCGTAGCTAAACTGCAATTGACACCGGTTTTTATATTTATTTTTGACGCGGAATCATGAGAATTTGAAGCCGCTCTGATGATAGCACGTCTATCAGCCATTGATGTGGCCGTATAAGTTCCTCCTTTCATGTTTTTTCCATAATTTTGGATATTTCGCAAGTAACTGCCTAACCAAATTTTGACTTCTTTTAATTTTCTTCGGTATAAGTCGTTGGCTTAGGCCTGATTCCCGAAATACTTCTATTTTGCCTTTTTCTTCCTCGCTTAACGATTTTTCGAAACCCATTTCACCGTTAATATAGGAAAAACAAACTAATTTTATTGACAGATAAAATTTCGATTACAATTAACACGCAACTCAACGCAAATTGCAATTTTTGCTGTTGAACCTATTCAGATGACCCAAACAAAAATGCTTGTTTTTTAATACATTTAGTCTAACTACCGTGAGAGAATAACAGTAAGCTTAAAGAAATTTTTTTTTTCTCCCAAAACAAGCACATAATGATGCTCTTTTATTACATATATAAAAAAGATAAGTCATTGCAATACATATGAATGGAGGCCAACAGTGAGGTGAAAATATGTGTGAACCTATTCAGATGAGCGGCAGTGTATATAAGATCCAGCAAACATTGTCTATATTGAACAAAAAAATCCACAAATGAACACCAAAAATTAAGCGTTTAATTAAATCCAAGTTTTAACTTGTTTTCGATATCACAGAATTTTCCAATAAGAGGTTTCATTTTGATATTGAAAAGAAAGTAGTATGTTTTAAGAGAAATCGGTGGATATTCATGCCATTATAATGTAGAGGTGTCTAATAAATTTCGGATCATTGGATTTGGGTCCCCCGAATCCGTCTGTCTGTTTGTTGATTAACTTCAAATTTGGAAAATAAGGTTTTGAGCCAATTCGCGTTAGTTGTTTATTTTCTGTTTTGTTTGTTTTCAATTATAAAAACAAGTATTGCTCCACAAGGGTGTCCCCATAGGACTGTTATTTTGTTTTAAGTTTTCTCAAGAACTAATCAATTTCAATCATTTTTTATCTGCACAATAATATTTGATGATCAAGTATGTCATTGTTTTCATTTTTGATTTTTAAAAAATATTCAACTTTTTTTTTAAAGTTCGATATCTCGAAAATGGGTCATCATTTTTTTACGAAATTCAAATTTAAAATGTATATTAGTAAGTTCTAAATTACTGCATAGTAAAAATATTTTAAATTTCAAATTAAAAAAAGGTATATATAAAACATCAATTTAAAAAAGCACTCTAACGATTTTCAAAAAAATATTTTGAAAAGTTAAGGTGTTTTTGAGAAATCAAACGTCAAAAAAAAAGTTATCTGCAAATAAAGTTTATTTTCAAAAATTAGAATACCACTTGATTTCTCAAAAAATAACTTAATTTACAAAACAAAAATTGGAAAATCATAAAACCATTTTAACATTGATTTTTTGTTTGTATTATTTTTTAATTTTAGATTAAAATTATTGATAGAATGCAGATATTTAGGCATATTACATTTGATTTTCTTTAAAAAAGTTGACCCGTTTTCGAAATATCGAAATAAAAATCAACATATTTTTAAAAATCGAAAAAGAGTGTTTGACATTTTTGATTATCTAAAAGTATTAAGCCAATATAAGAGCTTGTGCAGAAAAAATTATTAAAATCGGTTTGTGAGCTCCTGAGAAATTTCAAAAACAAAATAACAGTTCTATGGGGGTACCCTTTTAGAGCAATACAAAATAATATTGGTTTTATTTAAAGAAGTAAAGTTAAGAAAACAAATTTAGAGAATATTTTAGAAGAATCTGTCGATTTGTTTTTGGTCTTAAAAAAAGGGGAAAAACGCCTTACGCGATTCTGATTCCAATCACCGAAACGAGAGAGTACACGACCTGGAAATGTCTCATGCAGTAATTGAATTGATTCACGGGCTGTATGACATGTGGCACCGTCTTGTTGAAACCACATATTGGACACATCAATATCATCCAATTTTGGCAGAAAGAACTGTGTAATCATGTCGCGATATCGAGCACCAGTAACAGTCACTGCTTGACCAGCATCATTTTCAAAAAAATATGGCCCAATTATGCCTCCAGCCCAAAATCCACACCATACTGTCACGCGTTGTGGATGCATTTGTTTTTCGACAATCACATGTGGGTTCTCCGAACCCCAAATGCGGAAAATTTGGCGATTGACAAAGCCATCAAGATGAAAATGTGCTTCATCGCTTAGGATGATTTTGCTCGAAAAATCAGGGTCCATTTGTTGATGTTCAATAATCCATTCAACGAACTCTCTTCTCTGTCCATGGTCATTAGGCTTCAATTGTTGTGTTAATTGAATTTTGTAAGCATGAAGACACAGATCTTTGGTGAGTATACGCTGTATAGAGGTTCTTGAAATTTGCAATTCTTGTCCACGACGTCGAATTGAGGTTCCTGGATTGTCAGCAACACTCTCACGCACTGCTTCGACATTCACATTTGAACGGCTTGTTTTTGGACGACCATTGTGTTTGGCGTCTCCAACGGATCCAGTCTCCATGAATTTTTCAATTAATCTTTTCACAGTTGACGAAGTTAAAACACTATTCCGACCATATTTTGTATGAAATTTTCGAACTGCAGCCGCCAAGCTTTCACTATTTTTGAAATATTCTTTAATAATGAAGACACGTTGTTCTATCGTGTAACGCTCCATTTTTAATAACCCTATACTGTTAGCTGTCAAATTGCTTTTTTTTCAGGGTTGCCAACACTTCACTGCACAAATGGCGGCAAATTCAAATCTTGCGTTAATTTTGGGACACCCTTTATGTTGCAAGTAAAAAGGTATATGGTTTAGATTTAAGGGTCCTTAAAACGTCGTCGTTAAAAAGGTCAAAAAGTCTTTTCCAGAAATAACTCGGTCCAGAAATGAATCTTGCAAAATTAATACTGTTTCATTTCCAAAAATCTAAGGTCCAATCACTCCAGCTGATTAGTTTTTACATTGATTGAACTTTGAAAGCCTTAAAACCTACGCGTCTATACAAAATACGGTGTATTGTCATTTGCTTTGTGGAATGCCTTATGCCAAAGTTCGAAGAGGAATCAACAAAACTGGGTTTTTGTCAACACAACGAACGGCAGCAGAAATATTTTCAGTTGTTTATAACTGATGTACACAGTTTAGATTTTTCAAATTACTGACTTGTCCCAATAGCTCAAATTTTTAAACTATTGCCGGTAGAGAAGTTGCTTCATGATGCAGACGTCCAGACAATTTAAATGAGTTGTTGAAGTGAATTTAGTTACATTTAAGTAATTCCATAGTTAAAGCTTGTCAAATGTCAAAAGATGACAGTTTTAAAAGTGACAGCTGTCAAATAGCGGGCTATTCAAAATAAATATTCTTTTGAAAAACCCTTCATTTTCTACTTTTCGCATGAAAAATATAAAATTTTCAGAGTCAATTAAAGGAAAGCGTATTTTTGTGTATAACTTTGACTGACATAATAACTTCCTATCAATTTCAACTACTTTTCCTCTCTGATACATTTTGCAAGAAATCAAATCAAATCCACAATCATAACAAACTCAAGTATAAACATAAATACCTACCTACCTACCTATCTACTGAGCTACCTAGAACACAATCACAATGTTAAATACCACTTAAAACAATAATATTGATATTCAATTTCAGATAACTGTTTTCCGAATACAAGAAAAACCCGAAGGCGAAGCCCAAGAATTGGATCAAACTATTCTAACAGCCCTCTTTAAATCGCAACATCTCAGCCCACCCGAACAATTAAGTTTAGCCTTGACTTGGAATCGAGTCGATATAGCACGTAGTGAGATCTTTGTCTATGGTCAAGAGTGGCCAATCGGTAAGTCTATCTATAGGTTTTCTTTACCCGGGCGCCATTTTATATACATACATATATATTTCATTTCAACCGTAGCTATTCAAGAGATTTTTCACTTTTCTTTTTGGTATATTCTTCTTTCATTTGAATTTCTTTCTTTTTTTGTATATTTCTCTTCATCGTATCCTTTGGGTTGTGAACACAGGTGCTCTTGATGAGGCCATGATGCAGGCACTCGAACATGACCGAATCGACTTCGTTAAATTGCTCCTGGAGAATGGTGTTTCTATGAAAAAATTCTTGACAATACCTCGCTTGGAAGAGTTGTATAACACAAAGCATGGTCCTGCAAACACGTTGGGGTATGTTATGCATCCTATATTCATTTCTTCATGTCCTGCTAATGCACACTGCAAAGCACATACAAGAAAGCGTGTTTTTTATTCTCTCTAATTTTTTCTACTTCTCCGTCTTCATCAGGTACATTTTGAGGGATGTGAGGCCGCATATACCAAAAGGATACGTTTACACGTTGCATGATATAGGATTAGTAATCAACAAACTTATGGGTGGTGCATACAGGTAAGTCGTAATGCAACTCCTCGAGAAGTGAGTTCAATTTATTATCCCCTACCCCTTCTCCCCTCATATTAATTATACGCTATTTTTCCTCTTAAATTTGTAAAGAATTCAATCAATCAAGTACTTTGAATGAGTCGTTGAATGAGATTAAAAACAAATCAATTCTATTTATATGAACGAGTGCGAATACGAGTACGAGAAGGTAGAACGAACCATTAAGGAAATCAAAATTCAAGCTTAAGTACACTCGAGATGAAAATATTTATTACATCACAGATTTTGTTCATGACGACGATTATCTGCCACGAACAGAACCAATTTAGCAGATTAAGCAGATTTATAGCAACTTGAACACATTAAATTCAGTCACTGACAATCCTGTTGACTTGCACAACAATTTGTAAATGGTTTTACTTTTTATAAGCGCGTATAATACGCGAAACGTAGTCGCGCGTCTACACACTCACCCTTAGATTATGTCAAGGAACGGGGAAAAATGATTGATTGGATTTTTATTTTTTCCTTATTTTTCGTGGAATTATGGCAAACAATAGAAAAAAGCACACTTTATTTATTCAACAACAGCACCACATTTTCAGGGATGTTTATTTTGTTTGTTTTGTTTTCACGTTTGAAGCTTAAAGTTGGTGGTGATTTAAATCGATTGGGGAATATTTATGGGGTATGCCTTCGCTTAAAATCAGCTTTGTCAACTAAGATAACAAGTTCAAACGAAACAAAAAGATGATTTATCTTTGAATTTTAAACTTTTGTAAGATATTTTTCTGGGAAGTGGACAAAATTTGTCTGGTCCATCATCGTCGTCGTTCTCGCGTTCGTCATTATAATTTAAAAAATTTAATTAAATTTAAAATTGCTTATTTAAATTAGGTTGCCCAATATAAAGTCAATAATCGGCTTTTGTTAAGATTGGTTAGTATGCAGGTTTCCAATTTTTCACAAATAAATATTTGTAAGTATAAGGATATACAAAAAAGCTTAGTGGTTTCTTCCGGGATTTTCGCTTGTTCATATATTTTTTTGATAAACTTTTCATAAACGTTTTTAAATTAAGTTTGGTAACGTAATTGAAAACTATGGACGACAAGGTCTTTCTAACTGAGAGCCAAATTTCATTTTTTAAATTCGACTTCAAAATCACTCTACCAATTCAGTTTTTTCAGATAGAACCTTTAAAAATAAAAAAAGGATTTTTGAATTTATGAAAATTCATGAAGTAACACTTTGTTTCTGTAAAATTACGCAGTTAATTTCTAAATCAATAATACCTATACATATCTTTAAATTTACTTAAAATTTACATAAATACATAAATCTACTTAAACGGTCTTCAACGGAAAATAGCAAAACGGTTTGATTTTTTTTGTTTTTGAGTCTATTAGTTATTGTAATATGTTGTAAAATAATATTCAAAACGAGTGTTTCCTAAATTTGAGTAAAATTAAAACTTAGATAAAATTTTTCAATTTCAATTACAAATCAACACCAAAAATGTACTCTAAAAAGTATTTTTCAAAACCATGAAAGTAAAAGACCCAAAGCTTCAATGAAGGCTAACTAAATTCTTGGCAAGCAGTGTTACACGAAATGTACTTGGGAAATGTAAAAATAAGGTAGTATAATTTTGATCATTGGAAGTTTGATGAAAAGCCTTAAGAAAAGATTCAATTTTGTTCAAGTTTTAGTTTTGGCCATTACTTTGGTTGTAAGAAAAATACATTCTGTTGAATTTCTCGTGTATTTTCAAGTTCATATCTAATATTTTAAGATGAATTCAATTATAATTGTAATTTTTTCAAAAACTTTATATTAAGAAAAACACAATTACATATTCTGCAATTAATATTACTTTTTTTCTAAGGATACGAGTATTTAAGCCACAAGGTAATTATTTGTAGTTTCTAACTTCCCATAGGAAGTTATTGCAATGGGTCCGATTTGTCGAATTGAAAATTTTGACATTTCTCGACGTTTCAAGTCCCTAGAGTCGAAATAAAAGATTTTTAGAAAGATGTCTGTGCGTGCGTGTGTACGTACGTTCGCACGTTCGCGACGTTTTTTTCGTCGTCCATATCTCAAGAACCAGTAGAGTTATCGCCTTCAAATAAATTTTGTTATACAGATAATAATGCAGAAAGGACTCTCAACAAAATTGCGTGGGTGGTTTTTTACCATAGCAAATTAAAAAATAGGTGAACCTTTTGGTTAACCCAAAATATCTTACGAATCAATCAAACGCTAGAGACTTGAAATCAATTTCATATTATATATTGTAACGTGATACCAAAACAGTATATTTTTGGAAAAAAATCCAATTGACGGTTTTTTTATAAATAAACAAAACTGAAAAAAAATATTTGTCACCGAATATTTTACGAACATAAATTTATTTTATCTCCAAAATAATTTTGTGCAACGAAAAATAACATTTTTGACATCTGGTAAAATTTTGAGAAAGATCGAATTGACAGTTTTTTATAAAAAAAATAAAAACCTTAAAAAACATTACTAAAAGTTGGTAAAAATTGATTTTCGACTCAAATATCTTTTCAAAAATTTGAGATATTGGCTTCAAATTCATTTTATTTTATAAAAAATATTGTTTTAGACATTCGGTAAAATTTTGAGAAAAATGGAAATAATGTTTTTTTTTACAAAAAATATAAACATTACCACAAGCTGAAAGAAATTGATTTTCGACTCAAATATATTTTTAAACTTTGAGATTATGGCTTCAAACTAAATTTGTCTTATATAAAATATTGTTTCTAGCGTACAATTTTGAGAAAAATCGAATTAACAGTTTTTTTTTACAAAAAATAAAAACCTAAAAAAAACATTACGAAAAGTTGGTAGAAATTGATTTTCGCCTCAATTATCTTTTCAAAAACCTAAGATATTGTGTTCAAACTAATTCTATCCTGTAAAATATAATATTGTTGAATTGACAGTATTTTTTACTGAAAATAAAAACCTAAAAAAAAACATTACTAAACGTTGCTAAAAATTAGTTTTCGAATCAAATATCTTTTCAAAAATCTAAAAAATTGGCTCCAAACTAATTTTATCGCACAGAAAATATTGTTTTCGACATTCAGCAAATTTTTTTATAAAAATCCAATAGTCCCTTTTTTCATAAAAAAAAAATAAAATCTAGCAGTAAATAAAATACCCCAGTACAAAAGAATTTGTACTGACTAAAAAGACTAAAACCAGTTAAAAGAACTACCCAGTTAATTAACTTTTAGTCAATTAACTGCTTTTTTTAACTGCCAAGTCAGAAAGTAAGTACTGACTGGTGACTGTTTTTTTTTTGCAGTTAAATTTCCCAGTCGTAGTATTAACTTACATTCAAAAAATTAGTTAATTAACTGCGACTTAATTGAATGCATTACCCAAAAGACTGCAGTCTTTACAACTCTGATATTTCGAATACAATTTTCAAATATGAAGAGAATCCTGGAAATCTTTATGAACATTAAAATTCTTTTGAAAAACATCCAAGGCATAATTTAAAAGCTTGTAAGTGTAATTTTCATGCATTTTTAAATTTTCGAAGGATGTTTATAATGGGTGATTTTTTAAGAGCTTGAGAAAAAAACGCATAAAATTTGCAAAATCTCATCGATTCTTTATTTGAAACGTTAGATTGGTCCATGACATTTACTTTTTGAAGATAATTTCATTTAAATGTTGTACGCGGCTGCGTCTTAGGTGGTCCATTCGGAAAGTCCAATTTTGGGTAACTTTTTCGAGCATTTCGGCCGGAATAGCCCGAATTTCTTCGGAAATGTTGTCTTCCAAAGCTGGAATAGTTGCTGGCTTATTTGTGTAGACTTTAGACTTGACGTAGCCCCACAAAAAATAGTCTAAAGGCGTCAAATCGCATGATCTTGGTGGCCAACTTACCGGTCCATTCCTTGAGATGAATTGTTCTCCGAAGTTTTCCATCAAAATGGCCATAGAATCGCGAGCTGTGTGGCATGTAGCGCCATCTTGTTGAAACCACATGTCAACCAAGTTCAGTTCTTCCATTTTTGGCAACAAAAAGTTTGTAAGCATTGAACGATAGAGATCGCCATTCACCGTAACGTTGCGTCCAACAGCATCTTTGAAAAAATACGATCCAATGATTCCACCAGCGTACAAACCACACCAAACAGTGCATTTTTCGGGATGCATGGGCAGTTCTTGAACGGCTTCTGGTTGCTCTTCACTCCAAATGCGCCAATTTTGCTTATTTACGTAGCCATTCAACCAGAAATGAGCATCATCGCTGAACAAAATTTGTCGATAAAACACATTTCGAACCGAACACTGATTTTGGTAATAAAATTCAATGATTTGCAAGCGTTGCTCGTTAGTAAGTCTATTCATGATGAATTGTCAAAGCATACTGAGCATCTTTCTCTTTGACACCATGTCTGAAATCCCGCGTGATCTGTCAAATACTAATGCATGAAAATCCTAACCTCAAAAAAATCACCCGATATTATTTTTGTTTGCCATTTACTATATTAAAAACATAACTTGTTAACTTCACACAAAAACATGAAATGCTTGAAGGTTCGAAATTGCTTGATAACTCATTTTTTGGAATAAAAGCATATTTTAATATATTATGTAACTATGTATGTGTTTGAAATTATTAAATAGAAAGAAATTCCTCAGACATTCCTCGTGACTTAAAGAAGCCCAACAATAGCGTAGCTAAAGTCGAACTCAAACAATGTTTACAAAATAAAATTCTAACAATGCAAGGCTGTGCAATTTTATAATTTTCAAATGAGACAACTTTCATTACAATTATCATTAAAAATTCCTTGTTCTTGTCCTTCATCAATCTTTTTCTTTTTATTCTTTCACTTCGACTATGAAAAAAAAGACTTTAAATTAACCATTAACCATTTCCATTCCAGCCATATCATAGTTAACAAGCTAATTTTTCTGCCTCTGGTTCTTTTCGTTATGTATATCGTTCTCGATAGTTAAAAGCAAGTAGTTTAGTTCAGGAGCAAAGGATCTTTTGCACTTGGCGACATAAAGCACGGGTAGCATAGAAACTAATTCATTATTATTCAAAAACATTTCTACCGTCGTCGCGTCGTCGAGAGAGGAAAATTTAAATCAAAAAGACAAACTTTTAGGTAAAATGATTTAATACGAATAAGATGATTAAAAGGGTATAATTTTCCACAACCATCATCTATTACATTTCACCCTCTCTTCTGATCTGAGATGCCTTAGCAAAAACAGAAGCAGAAGAAATAGAAGATTTATAATACATTTTCACCATTTCTCTTTCGTCTTTTTGAATCATTTTATTCAAGCCTAACGCAATTAATTTACGAGTGTAGGTATACGTTTGGTTGCCAAAAAATTAAATATTTAACGTCTAAGTTGAAAAAGTCGTTGAACGCTTTATTGAACTCCATCTTCAAGTTTGAAAAATTAAACTTAATCACAAAACTCTTTTCTAAACCAAAACCAATTATGAGCTTTGTATAATTTTACTTCTACCATCATCATCAACAAAAAGGACGATTAATTGCTGATGATGATGATGATGAAAAAGGAAAGGCATGTCATGGAATTTTCGATATAACTTTTACTTCCTTTCTCATCAAAAATTCTGACATTAGACATCAACATAATGTTTTCGATTCCAATTTACTTTATCGATTTAAAAGAAAGGAACAAAATATTCAAATAACAACTGGCAACGAATTGCGATGGCGGGCGCCCGGGCTGGGAATGGAGTGAGAAAAATGAGAGTGACTATGTTGAAATTGCTACTCGCGTCGTTGGTCGGCCAGTTCAATTATGATTTTATTATTATTTGTTAATTTACCGGAAAATGTTCATATAATTGGGCAAGGCATACATGTATCTGATTTTGAAAGCTTACACGTCCAAAAAAGTGTTATTAATGCATAAGGTATTGTATTCGTAACTTGAATGCCTATATCATGTCCTTTTTCTATAGTTTATACTCGTATCATTGAATGTTTATCCCAAAAAGGAAGAAAAGAAAAATTGTGTTTTATCTTTAGGTTAATATATTATGTAGATTTATGTTTATTCCTTTTTCAATGTTGTTAAAGTAATACCTACCTTCTACTGCTAAAGTCCAACCCCCCCCGCTATCCTTTGCCCTGAATTAATATATCACAAGGACTAAAATATTTCATTCGAAAAAGAAGGGTCAGTGGAAAGTTATGGTAATTTTGTGAAAATGGAATACACAGAGACCCAGACGCAACAGAGAGGCTTTATATGTATGTATATCCTTAAGTGTTTGTGGTTATTGTTCCAGATTATTTTGTTGGAGCTCTTGTTGAACATTGTACAATTTTGTTATATACAGGTTGTTTTCATTCAGATGCCCCCCACCACCGCCAAAGCATCGAGGAGTGGAAGAAGTGTTTTGTAAATGCGTTTTATTGCAGGAATAGTAAGCTTAGCTTAGGTGTAGTGTAGTAAAATTGATGTTTTGGAATGATAGTTTTTGAGAGCTTAATTTTGTGTGAAAGGTAGAAAATATGTAGTACGTACATATATACCTGTGGGATGAAAATTCTAATTTTAAACTTGCAATAGCTCTTTGTAACGTTCATCCTATAAGCATTGTACATAATAGGGATTGATTTTGTGGGAAATTCATTTCTTACTATTATTTATGTTGTTAAAACGATATGAGTATATATGTACTTCTAGATGAACTATCACAAATTGGACGGAATTTCCGACAGATATTAAGTAGTTTTAAGTTAAAAATAAAATTAATAAGGAAAATTAATATGATGGGTCTTCGATTTATATTTAACTGAAATTTTCCTTTATAAAGTATTTTGTTTAAAAAGCCGAGGAAGGACCCTGTAAAATAATATGAATTTATTTTTTCAAAACAAAACAAAATTTCGAAGTTTAAAAACAAATCAGGATATTTTGTTTCTTCTCATTTAAAAAAGGTTTTAGTAATAAAACTTTCATACTTTATCTGAATTTGAAATTAAATTAAAAAAGAGGCTGGGATGGACCCACACTGATAACTTCCCATCCCGTCTGTCGAATTATTGTCTTGCCTTAAAGTTTGTAGGTTTTTGTGTTTTGTTAAAAAAGTTATCAGTTGAATTATTCTTAAAAAATTAAAAATTACCAACAACATTTTGCATATACATAGTTTGATTTTGAAATGTCTATTTTTGTTAAAGAGATTTTTAGTCGAAAACCAAATGTTGCCAATTTTAGTAACAATTTTATAAAAGTTTTTATTTCTTATATAAACAAATACAAATTGGATGAATAAAATTAATTTGAAGACAATATCTTCTATTGTTCACGAGATATCGAGAACCGAACATCAATTTTTACCAAATTTTGCGTACTATTTTTTTGTAGATTATATTTTTTTTTATGAAAAAAGGGACTTTTGGATTTTTATACAAAACTAGCTGACCCAGCAGACTTCGTACTGCCTCAATTGATAATATTATGGCTATCAGATAGCATCCGATCCAATGCTATTTTGAACATGTTTACGTAATTTTTATTCTGATGAAGAAACATTTGTAATTCTTGGACAATGGTTCTCTTCACTGTTGGATTGTGAGCACAACGATTATCAACTTCCGCATCTGAATTGCCCTTAAAATAAATTTGTAAAAATTGATGATCGGCATCAGGTAGTGGTAACAGTGCCCCCAGTAAGTGATAAATTTGTCCTTGTATCTGTAATATTTTAAATGTTGTCCATTAATTATTTCATATATACAGCGTGTAACGGAAGGGGGCTATCAACCCTGAAGGAGGTGAATGTGCTCATGAAACTCAACAACTTTCCCCAAAGAACATAGGTCGAAATATGAAACAAAAATTTGGCCCTCCCTTACAAAACTGACTACCAGCTGATTGATTTACTATGGGAGGGCCAAATTTTTTTTTATATTTCGACCTATGTTCTTTGGGGAAAGTTGTTGAGTTTCATGAGCACATTCACCTCCTTCAGGGTTGATACCCCCTTTCGTTACACGCTGTATATATATTTTAGTACAAACTTGAATATTATAAAAAAATATTCTGGTATAATACATACCTTGAAAGTGGGCATGAAATTGTCCTGTATAATATGTGTAGCGCCAAATGATGTCATCTGGAAACAGTTGTTATATTTCTGAATGTTGGCAATTTTACTTTGCCTCCAGCACAACATAATCCAGTAGATTCACCAGTGTATTTTAACGCCTTACAATATTTACAAATTATTTTCATTTCCCCAATTGTTACCGATTTGTCAGCACAATAATCAATTGCCGGATCATAGTGGAATGCAACTCGTTCAAGAATCACAGGAGCACTGCGGATTCGCTCAATTTCATTATTTCGTGCTCGCTGTTGTTGTGTTAGATGTGCACGAACTCGTTGCATTCTAAGCCTATCCACTTCATTGTCACTCACTAAGTAACGCAATTCTTCGCACATTTGATTGACTGCGACGACCTAAGTCAGGTCGTCTTCTCCTCGGCATCGTAACGTAATTAATCAAAGTGATGAAATTTCTCGCTCACTTAACAGTAACTTAACAGTAAAGTGTCACTATCACAAAATATCAACAAAAAAAGAGCACACTACTTGGAATGTCACTATCACAAAGGATCACAAAAGTAAAGAAAGTTCTCGCGCACGTAGCGGTAATCGTCACTCACAAAGATAGAAGGATGCACTCATAGAATATCGTAACCATGATCGTAACACAATCTCGTCAATCGTAATACTTTTTTCCGTGTTCTGAATTTTTTATTTATTTTCTTTTTTTGGAGTTTACCTTTAAGCCATAAATCTCCGTGTTCTGAAGTGCGACAGAATGATTGACATATTAGTTGATTGTCAAATCTAATGTCAAATATTATGGTTGTGTTCAGAAACTTAATTTGTGACAAAACTTAAGATTTATAAAACTTAAAAAAATAATCTGATACAGTTACAACTGAAGTCGCTAAAATTAAGTTTCGCGAAGATGACCAAACTAATTAGAAATCAGTTCGCGATTCACTTTTGTTTATTTTCGGAACGCGACATTAGATCCTCCAAATTGAATTGATTGATTGAATTTGAACTTTATGCAGCGGTAATAAATTGCAAATTGACTCTTTGACGTTAGGAACACACCTAAATTGCTTAGACAACAGTGATTGATTATAATTTAATATGAACTTTATTGAATAGCAATAAAGTTCAAATTAACTCTAGAAAACGTTTGTATGGGAAATAGAAAAGGGCTGTTTTTAGGGTTTTCCTGGAAATTATTCGATTTTTTCTCGCCTTTTAAACCTTCCCTAGACCTCCACGAACATTTCAAGACTAAGATAAGATAAATCCGTTCAGCCGTTCTCAAGTTTTAGTGAGACTAACGAACAGCCATTCATTTTTATATATATAGACCAGCTGCCCGGCAGACTTCGTACTGCCTCAATCGATAAATAAAAGACCTAAACTTTTGTATAAATTAATTTGAAAACAAACAAAACGTATTGAATAAAAAAGCATTTTTTTTTAATGAAGCATGAAGTTTTATTATTATTTTCGACACATCATGTTGCTTACTTAAAACACAGAGTTTTCCTGAAATACTGGCTATTTATAAGGTTTAAATCTTTGTTAACAGACACACACTGTTATGATACAGTTTGTTAATCATTTTAAAGCTTTCTCATAAACTATATTTTTTGTTTTGTTCTGTGGTGCGTAAATAAACAAAGAAGACGGTCTTCCGACGCGCGAACACGCGACGCGACATATAATTGTCCATGCGCGAAACAGGGAACTCCAAGTTGATTCCGCAAACTTCTAAAGACTGTCCTTGCGATTTATTTATTGTCATCGCAAAGGCCAGACGTACTGGAAATTGTAAGCGTTTAAAATCGAATGGTAAATCCGTTGGAATCATCGGTATTCGCGGGATCAAGACATCCTCTCCTTTGTATTTTCCTTTTATGATTGTTGCCTCAATGACGTTATTCATCAGCTTTTTCACAGCCGAGATTGATTAATGTTACGCAGCATGATGACAACTGATCCTTCTTTTAACTGAAAATTGTGAGGTCACAATCCAGGCAATTGCAGTGAATTTAAAAACTCCGTGGGATAGTTGACTACGTCACCCTGGTTCATAACGGTGTCGACTGATTTGAAGGAAACCATCTGTCCTGGAAGAAAATTCTGAATGGTCCCATTGAGATCCTCGACATCTTTATTTTTCGCTGCCAATATTGCTCGTTCACCCAGCCAATTATGGTTATTGAACTGTTGCGCCATATCTGGGAAAACACGGTGAATAAGCTCCTCTTTTGAATCTGTGATGTGACAGAAATCTGTGGGTAATGTGATGAATCCGGTCGAGGTGTCCATTGCAACTTTATTATTTCCAATATCTAACAACTGCTTCGCAAAAACACATTTGCAGTTTCATCATGTTGCAAAAATACTCGCATGTTAGTTGTTAATTGGAGTGTCTTTACGTACTGCCACAAATTCGACGATTTTAGGCATGCATTTAGTTCATCAGCAACAGTTGATCGGGGAATAACTGGAAGAGTCTGACGAAAATCACCTGACAACAGAATCATGGCCCACCAAAAATAATTTGGTGTTTCGGTTATTTGCATGTTTAATGGTAATTTCAAGGCAGAATGCGCAGTTCGTCCGCCTTCTAGCAGAGTCGCAGCTATTCCAGATGAAGCCAACGCTAGAGCAACATCATTTCGCGATCTGATCCTCGCCAAAAGCAATGAAATTAAGAACGTTTTTCCGGTTTCTCCGGGAGCATCAAGGAAATAAATTCCACCAGATCCACTGTTCACAGCTTCTATCAAAATGTCGTACGCAATTCTTTGTTATTGATTTAATTGTGGAACATTTGTACGAACTGTTTCGGCCAATGCTTCAATGTCGTACTGTTGTTCCCTTTGCAACTCCAAAGCGCACGCGAAGATTATTTTCATAGATATGATTGAATTTGAACTTTATGCAACGGTAATAAATTGCAAATTGATTCTTTGACGTTAGGAACACACCTAAATTGCTTAGACAACAGTGAGTGATTATAATTTAATATGAACTTTATTGAATAGCAATAAAGTTCAAATTGACTCTAGAAAACGTTTGTATGGGAAATAGAAAAGGACTATTTTTAGGGGTTTCCCGGAAATTATTCGATTTTTTTCTCGCCTTTTAAACCTTCCCTAGACCTCCACGAATATTTCAAGACTAAGATAAGATAAATCCGTTCAGCCGTTCTCGAGTTTTAGTGAGACTAACGAACAGCAATTAATTTTTATATATATATAGATTTTGGAGCCGTCAAAGCCTGTTGTAGTGCAGTTTCTTCTGTAAAGTAAACACGCTGTCCGTTTTCAAGATGCACAGCCAAATGTATAACAGCAGGATCCCTTTCATGTATAGAGAACGTAAAAATGCGCCAAATAGCTTCGTTGCTACTTGTGTATCGACCCATTTGATAACGTGTTATTTCGTCATTGTCGTTAACATTTTGAACAGCAAATATAGCTTTATCACTACCCTTGTGAACATACTTACAAATGTATTTGATAGACTTCACCGAACTGCACATTGTCCAGCGGACAAAATTGTGAATCTAAACCATTCTCTGATCCCCTTGAACACACACAAAAAATTTCATCAAAATCGGTCCAGTCGTTTAAGAGAAGTTCAGTGAGATACACACTCACAGAAGAATTATATATATTAAGATTTACTGAATATCGAAAACAATATTTTTCTGTGAGATAAAATAAGTTTGAAGCCAATTTTTTAATATTTGTGAAAAGATATTTGAGTCGAAAGTAAAATTTTATCAGCGTTTAGTAATTCTTTTTTTAAGTTTTTATTTTTTGTTAAAAAACTGTCAATTCGATTTTTCTCAAAATTTAACTGAATGTTGACAACAATATTTTTTAAAAGATAAACTTAGTTTAAAGCCAATATATTAAAGTTTTGAAGAGATATTTAAGACGAAAATCAATTTTTAGCAACTAATGTTTTTAGGTTTTTATTTTTTTGTAAACAAAACTGTCAATTCGACTGTTCTCAAAATTTTGACGAATGTTGAAAACAATACCATAATTTCAAAGTTTTGAAGAGATATTTGAGTCGAAAATCAATCTTTACCAACTTTGAGTAATGTTTTTTTAGGTTTTTATTTTTTATAAAAAAAAAACTGTCAATTCGTTTTTTCTCGAGGTGACATATTTTTTCAGTTTTTTTGATTTATAAAAAACCGTTAGTTGGATTTTTTTCCAAAAATATACTTGTTTGGTATCACGTTACATTATATAATATAAAATTGAGGGGAGAGTACGATAACTTTGGCGACAAAGTTTAATGACGGATTTGTATAGAACAGTTAAAAACAAGCATTTCTTACTATGGGAGGGGGGGGTCTATCTCCCCCCGTTTAGGTGGTAGCGGCAGTTTAAAAAAATATGTACATTAAATGGAAAAAAAATAATTAAAAAATAACGGTAATACTTACAATTATGTATTATACCTTTTTTTAAAGCCAACACTTTTGCCTATTAGCATGTTTTTAAATCAAGTCAAAACTATGCATAGTTTTTGAAAAAAATTGTTTTAAAGTCAAAATTTGTGCAAAAAAAAGTTAAAAAAAAAGGTTTAAAGTGTAATTTATCAAAACTTTTAGATTATCTACCATTTTTTTTTATAATTCATTGCTCTTATTTGTTTTTGATCAAAAACTGAAAACTAGATGACTTGATGTCTTCTAGTTCTTGAGAAAATTGAAAATTACCAAAACAAAATATTTTAATTAAATTACTTTTTCCTTGCTTAAGTATCCGTTTCCATCTTGGACAGCCACTTCAACCTAACCTAACCTAACCTAACCTTAAGTATTAACGTAGTCTTATTTTGATAGTAATAATCGATAAGATATACCTAGGGTAAATTAATTTTTCTTGAGTTTAAAATTAAATTTTTATTTTCAATTTTCTCAAAAACTAAAAGGCATAAAATCATCTAGTTTTCAGTTTTTGATCAAAAACAAATAAGAGCAATAAATTCTGAAATAAAAACAATGGTAGATAATCTTGAAGTATTAAAAAAGTAACACTTTAAACCTTTTTTTAATTTTTTTTACTCAAATTTTGAGTTTAAAATTAAATTTTAAAACTGGCTAATAGAACAGAATGTTGGCTTTAAAAAAATGTATACAACTTAATTGTATGTGTCACCGTTATTTTTTAATTATTTTTTTCCATTTTAAATAATAACTTTTTTAAATTGCCCCTCCCGCCTAAACGGGGGGAGATAGACCCCCCCCCTTCCCATAGTAAAAAATGCTTGTATTAAGACCCTCTACCAAAAACCGTTATTATATCTTGGCGCCAAAGTTATCGTACTCGTGCCAAAATTGATTTCAAGTCTCTAGCGTTATTGATTCGTAAGGTATCGCTCTTAAAATCTTTTATTTCGACTCTAGAGACCCAGAAACGTCGAGAAATGTCAACATTTTGAATTCGACAAATCGGACCGATTACAATAACTTCCTATGGGAAGTTAAAAATAGATAGATGATTTATGCTCATTTATTTATTTTTATATATTTTAAAAATTAAAATAAATGTCAATATTTAATTTCTTATGAGTTCTTGTAAAAATTTTGTGCATTCCAAGCTATAAATATACCTATTTATAATACACTACATACAATTTGTTTTTGAGTTAGTTCCATTAAATTTAAAGTTCATAATAAAATCAAATTTTCCATTTGGGTAATTTCCAACTATTCTTTAATCTAAAGTTAGAATGGCAAGGTATTTAAGACTAATACTTCCTAAATAGAACTAAGATTAAGAAGAGGGCTAAGATGCAACATTTATTTCTGAACATCAAACATTGACCATAGACTATTGAACATGTTTGATGCAAATAATTCGATGGACTATGCTCGATGAAACACGTTGTTTGAAAGATGTTCCATTCTATATTTTCAATGCAATTATGATCTATGCAATATGTTTGATGCAAACTGCTTGATGCATGATTAATATTTTTACAATATTGAAAATATTGATGCACTAATAATGCTTTCCCTGCAAGAGGTCCAGACTTAAGCCCACAGATACGGACATTTTTTTTCCTTAGGACCTTTCATGTGATATAGATCTTAAAGCGTTACAACTAAATAAAACAGCTATTCCTCCAAAAAGACTTAATTCACTGTGCGCTGCTCCTGCTTGTTAAGTAAATTTAAATTCGATTATGAAAACCACCAATGAATATATTTAACAGTTTTTCAGACACACCTAAAACTCATTTTAACATGATGTTGTGCATAATGTGCACCACTAACAAGCAGATTAAAATTTACCACCAACCTTTCATACACATTTTGAATAACAAATTAAAATATCTAATTACCTTAATGCAATTTAATTTCATGGATGAATAAAAATACACATCAGCTTAAAGGTAGGAAAAGTTGTTAACAATATGTAAGCATCATTAAGAACATATGCATACTGTTAATTGCATATGTATGGCTCAAAAACTTTTCAACATAATTACTCAATTTAAATTTCATACTTTAAAGTTTCTTGAATTTTGAACGATTAGATGTGATACAACTTAGTGTGTGACATTTTAAGAGGCACTTCAAAGTCATATTTTTGAAGTTGTTCGTCTTTTGATACCTTTTTTTGATACCTTTTTTTAATATATTTACACACATTGATGAAAACGGTTGTTTTTTTTTTATAAAACAAATAAAACCATATAATTTAGTCTTATAAGAACTTTGCTTTATTATAAAAATAAGGGTTTGCCATTATGTTTCAAAAATGATTTCGGGCAATTGGTCATGGCGGTTGGCTCGAATAAATTCCAGCTATGAGGCCCAATTTTTGGCAACTTTTTGCAGAAATTTGGGCCGTACATATGTCAGCAATAACGTGCCGAATATTTTCCTCAAAGGGCTTATCTGCGAGACAAGCAACTTCAAATAACCCCACAAAATAATAGTATAGCGGTTTTAAATCGCGTGATCTTAGAGGACAGGACACATTCCAGCGACGCGAGTTAATTCGCTCACCAAAAGTTTCCTTCACTAAATTGACTGTTTCGTGGGATGTATGAAACCGAACTACCATTTTGGCAAATGAAACTGAAAAAAAAAATCAAGTGACATATGTCAAAAAGGACCAACTCCGAAAAAGAATTTCCAGATTAAGAACCACACCTCTTAAAGTGGTTTATTCAAATCTTAAACTTAATTTTAAACTGTAAACCTTAGAATTAATTACTTTTATTATTTGGTTCAAATAGATATATACTCTTACAATCTGATATGTACTTTGACAAGCATACATACATGATATTAATACAATACCTTCTTTGTTGAATAGCTTAGGTTAACTCAATCGTTGTCTAATAATTCAACCAACCACGACCCCTAAGTTCAACAATCATGATGAACTATTTTGGACACTCACCACAAAACGTTTATTGTCTTCTTGGATTTGTACCTCAATTGACCTATGGAAATTGACGTAAAATTACATTAATTGTGCACAGTCTTCAGATTTCCTTAACCCCTCAGAAATGTATGAAAACTCATCGATCAGGGATTCGAAATCTTGAAGACAATATGAGAGAAAATAATGATGGAATTAAAACGAACACCTACCTCCAATAAGCTCATTGTTGTCCTTGTTCATCTTTATAATGTACATACATATGTATATGCAAAGATATGAATACTTCAGAGTAGCCTTAATTAGGTGATTAGGTTTTCGATTCAGAAAATATTTAAACTTTAAACAGAGTTTTAGAATCTGAATAAATCTACTTTTTCGCCTATTCCCATGTTGTTGCTGTAGTTATGTTCAGCCAAACTCGATTGTTCTTAAATTTAAACAAAGAGCCTGGAATGCGATCCACTTTGTGATAACTTCCCAAATTGTCATTTAAAGAACTTCAAAAAGGAACAAATTGAAGTTATTTATAGCTGTTCTCGATTGAGCTTAAATAAATTAAAAATTTTTTTTGTCAAGGTATTAAGGGCGTTTTTTTGGTATTCCATATATAGTATACAGTGAGAAATTGCCAACAAAACGATCCGCAGTAGCCAGATTTTTGTATTTAAAACTTGGTACAACTGAAAGAAGATCTGTCAGAATAATAATAACAAAAAAACACACAAATAGAAGAAAGTTTTGTGAAAATCAAATGTTAAAATAAACTTAGCAAAAAAGAAACTTACTAAAACTAATAAAATGGACAATTTTCAAGAAGAAATGGTAAGGAAACATCTGGAAATTGAGATTCTATAAAAAAAGTTCATTTAACAATTGCTTCAAGGAGGGGGTTTGTTCGTAGACTACTACATTAACATGTGGTATTGAAGCGAGCTGGAAGATCGCCTCAATTCTTTATATACCTGAATCGAGTTGAAATGAGCTTGATTCGCTCGATTCCGGTCGGGGATCATAAATTTGTGAAGAAAAACTTGTGTCTAGGAGTTGGTTTTACAGATAATGCGTTATGGTCTGTTTATTTGCATGTTTGTGTACAAAAAATATAGTTTTGTTTTAATAAAAACAAAATAAAATAATAATAATAAATTTAAAAAAAAAATAAAAACAAACAAAAAAATGGACATGGAGTAGGTAGCATATTCCTATATGTTGCTGAACTATTTAGTTTTTCATTGTTTAACACGAATCGAACTATCTCACTTGCACTTCATAAAAAACATCGAAGCACCATTTGCATTTTAGAAAGTGCTGTCAAACTTAATCATTTTTAAATCTTCTTGTGCGGTGGAAACACCAAAAAAGATTTATTTAATCTAAACTGAGATAAAATAAGACCAGTTGGTCCATTTTCACTAACAAAATTAAATAATATCAACAGTAATAGATTGATTTTTTTCCCCAATGGATAACACACATGATTCCAAATGCACAACTACTCAACGAACACAGCCATCGAGATACAAATGCAATATCAATCGTACCAACATTTGAGAACGAAATCACATAAGATCCATTCGAGACTCGTATAAATGTCAAAAACCCATCCATAGTAAGATTCTACTCTAACTTTTATCGGTGTTATTCATACTATGGATATTGTTTTTGTTAATCGTGTAAAATCCTACTATACTATCGATAGATTTGCCAACAAATCACGGGTATTAATACCTGTAAAAATTACGATCAGTTAAAGTCAGTGTTTTTATTTCTTCTAAAGAGATTCGATTCGAAAATGTGTACCAATTCTAGGAAGTAAACGTATTTATTAAAAGTTAATATTTTATGTAAAAGAATTTTTAGTTGGACACTTCAAGAAATTTATGTTTGATACATAAAACTGTTTTGAATTTAAAAGCCTAATTTTTGTCTTCGGTTTGATTATATAAAAAAACAATTTAAGTTGAGTTTTTGTTTTTACATTTATACCAATTCTCTATGGCGCCATAATATTCATAAAATAAAGGGTGATTTTTAAGCTATTATCTTTTTGGCAACATTGGTTTAATCAGCTGACACACGTTTCGTGTTTTGTTTGACTGTCAAACATCATTAGTTTGGTCTATAATTTAAAAATGAATCGTCTTACAAACGAAAAACGCTTGAAAATTATTAAATTTTATTATCAAAATGCGTGCTCTGAGAAAGTTCATTGCGCGCTTCTTCCATTTTATGGTCAGTTTAATCGACCCACTGAAGCGGCTATTGGGGCTATTGTGACTAAATTTTGCACCAAATTTAAATTGTTGGAAATTAAATCACCAACACGCTTACGTAGAGTGCGAACTGAAGAAAATATCGCAGCTTTATCGGCTAGTGTTAATGATGACCATCGATTATCGATTCGTCGCCGTTCGCAGCAATTGGGCTTCTGTTACAACGTGGAAAATTTTGCGGAAGGATTTAGGATTTTAGGTGTGGTGACTTTCAAAATACAGCTGGTGCAAGAATTGAAGCCGGACGACCTACAGCAACGTAAATTTTTTGGTGAAAGGGCTCTTGGAAAGTTGGCCGAAGATCCACCTTTTTACCGAAAAATTGTGTTCAGCGGCAAAGCTCATTTTTGTCTCAATGGGTACTTAAAGATGATGCGAATCGTAACATAACTGTGAATGGTGAGCGCTACCGTGAGATGATATCCAACTTTTGTTTGCCCAAAACGCAAGAGCTTGACTCTCATGACATATGGTTTCAACAAGACGGTGCCATATGCCACACAGCATGCGCAACAATGGACTTATTGAGAGGCGAGTTGGGTGAACATTTTATTTCACGTTCGGGACCGGTCAATTGGCCGCCTAGAGCATGCGATTTAACGCCTTTAGACTATTTTTTGTGGGGCTATGTTGAAACTCATATCTATACAGACAAGCCCGCTTCAATTGACGCATTGGAAGACAACATTGAAGCATTTATTCGTGAGATACCGGCCGAAATGTTGGAAAGAGTATGCCAAAATTGGACTAAGCGGATGGACCATTTGAGGTGCAGTCAAGGTCAACATTTGCATGAAATAATCTTCACACATTAAATTATATGGACCGTACTATCGATGCAAATAAAGATTTCATGCATTTTTCTGAATTGTATGCGTTTTTTTTTTGAAAATCTTTCTTATTGCTTTTAAAAAATCACCCTTTAAATAATAAAATTAAATTAAATTCGATAGCTTTTTTTTAACTTTATATAGAAATTTGTCGTAATGTTGCTGGGATACTTTTTTTCGTATGCCATATTCGAAAAAGAAATAAAAATATCGAATATCAATAAATTTAGTTTTACACATAAATTACATCATGTTTGGAAAAATCCATTGGGTGTTAATTGAAATTTAACCGTCTCCTTAAAACCACAAGTCATGCAAGCATGCTCTTCCATTTTGTTCAAAACAAAGTTTGTTATCAAAACAGGTCACATCACCTTTGAAGAAATACGGCCCAATGATTCCGCCATCATATAATCCACACCTAACAGTGAAAGTGTTGATAGCTCCTACAATGCTTCTGGCTTCTTTTCACTCCAAATTGTACCAGAAATGAGTTTCGTCGCTGAAACAATTTTTCGGAATAAAAGTGGATCTTCCGCCAAATTCTCGAGAGCCAATTCAACAAAAACTTCGGAGCTTTGGTAGGTCGTTTGACTTCAATTATTCCACCATGTGTATATCGAAATCCTTCACACTTATATTTTTGCACAAAATTTTCACGGTCATTATTAAGACGTGATACAGCTGCGATATTTCCCTGAATTCACAGTCTACGTAAGCCTGTTGATGGTTTAATTTCAAAAAATGTAAATTTGGTGCAAAATTTAGTCGCAACAGCTTGAATAGCCAGCTCAGTAGGACGATAAAATTTACCATAAAATATTAGAAGTGCGAGATCATTACGCATTTTGATAATAAAATTGAATAGTTTTTGTTGTTCGTTTGTAAGACAATTCATTCAATATTTTATTTTATTCAAATTTATTATTTTATACAAAACTGAAGATGATTAACTAAGGCATCTCGAATGTACATATGTACAACGTACACGCATAAACGCAGACGTCTCTCTAAAAACGATATATTTAGAATATAGGAACCTTGAAACGTCGAAAAATTAAAAAGAAATCAATTTAAAAAAACGGATCGATTACAATAATTATCAATGCATAGAAATTAATGGAAAATTTCAAAGTATTTCCAGATAAAATAAATTTATTAAATCACTCTGCTTTTTTTTTAGGATTGTTAAACTATTAGACAATTTAGCTCCACTTTATCATCATTTAAATTTTGTCCTACTTTATACCCTTTTCTAAGATTATTTCGGTTTTGCTTAAGTGCAAGTGCAAGTATTTTTAACTAACTTCAATACAAATCACAAAGAAAGCTTTATCCTAAGTGGGTTCATCATGGTACTAACCATTCACTCTTAAGTCTGCCATCACTTATCCCAAAAGTGAAGATATCCTTTCAATTATGTCCTAGAAAAAATTGCTGTAACTGTCATCAAGCATACAAATATTCCTATGATTTCCTCTTGTGAATGTGCTATGTTAACTTGGGAAAATTTTTCTTATCCTAAATATTATAAGTGGCAGTAAGCTATAGAGTGTAGGATGTTAAGTACCATCAATTGCTTCAATTTGTTCTACTTAAATTCTTCTTCTCCTTTACTACGATTAATAGTATTTTTCCTGTGAGTCCCAAAGAAACAAACAAAAATATCTTGCAATGGATTATAGTTTGACAAATTCCCAAATATACGAGTACGAGTGTGCATTTCAATTAAGGTTTCAAAGTAGAAAAATCTTTTGACCCTTTAAATATTTTAAGTCACTTACCTTCATTTCCACTTTAAAATCCACCATCATAAGGACGAGAACAAAAATTAGCCATACTTTATGTACATATTCGTCCATTCATCGAATAAATTTCTTTGAGTAAGTACGAGTACCTATAAAATTCTTTGAACATTAAAAATACAAATTTTCCGTTATAAACGTTTTACTGCCCATAACATAAAAAAGGAAAAAAGTAAGCCCAAAGGCAATGGGTACCTATTTTTTTTTTAATGTAAATTTCTTTATCACAGCCACCAACCTTGCTGTTAACTAAAGGCAACCCTCATGCTATTGTCCTGTCCCAGTTCCGTTTCCTTCCTTATTCCCTATCCAACTTCCAAAACACTTTTATGTGTATTTATTTAGGTCTGTACTCGAATAGTGAAGGTACCGTACCAAGTGAGTTGAGTACAATATCTTTGTTAATGATACAATAAATACAAAGGATATAATGAATTCCTTAGAAAAAGCTGATGCGTCAAGGATTAAGCATAGGCATCATGTTACTGCGGCTTTGTTTATAAAATACTGTGACAAATATTACACCATCGCAGATATCCATCAGAAATAATATTTACCCGTATTTGTGCTTGTTCTTGGTTTTCTTCATTTCGTATGATATCCGATAAAAAAAGGGAACAGAAGTAAAAAAAAGAAGGGGAATTACCAGGAATAACATCCCATGATAAGGACTTATGCCATTGAATTATGCGATTGAATATATAAATGACTTTATATGAAGCTTAGATGGCAAATAAATTCCTGTTGCTGGTGCTTTAATAAATTTCAAGATAAAAACAAAGTCTTCAAACGGATTTTCAAATAAAAAAAAAACACAAATAGCAAAAGTGGCTGCTTACTTATTATACATGATATGACTTTCATCACATTGACTTTTGTGGGTTCTTGGTGAGTGAAAATCGATAAAGGTCCTTAGAAATATTAAGGACTTCAACAAAAGGGAGAAATTTACTGGCGTGTGTGGTAGCTTTGAAACATAGACTTTTAGACTGTCTGACTGATAATTTTTATTCTTTGTGCCTAAACTGATTTTCTTTAAAGATTGGAACTAAATTGTTTTCGGGTGATTCTTTAAAAGGGAAGATGACTTTCAAAGTTTTAATAACATTGCATTTCAAAGATTTCAATTTCTTAAAGATTAATAGTGTTTATTATTTTTTTTTGAAAACTTCAAGTATACATACATATATCTATGTCTTCAGAATGTAATTGAGGTTCAAATCAAAGATGACATTACGACGGAAGAAAAGTTGAAAAAAGTGCGTGACCGGATTCCTTCTGTCTAGTCTGTCTGTCTATCCTCGCCCTTGCAGCCCAAACCATTGAGTCGACTGAGTTCAGACTTGGAAATCAAGGTTTTAAGAAAATTCGCGTTAATTATTTTTTTATTAAATATTTTTAAAGAACAAAAATAACTTTAGTTTCTATACAATTTTGTTGGTAAAAAATCGAAAAATCGAATTTTCTCAAAAACGAACCGATAGATTTTTATTAAATTTTCCTTAAATTTTTCTTCCTTAGCGTGGCTTCTTTCAATAAAACAAATATTTTTGTACTGTTCAAAAAAGTACCTTCCATAGAACCCTTATTTTGTACATGAACAAGCTCTTATCTGTCTTAATAATATTTGACGATCAAAAACGTAAATTTGTTTGGTCTTTAAAAAAAATGTTATTTGGTTTTTTTTTCAAAATTCGATATCTCGAAAATGGGTCATCATGTTTTTACGAAATTCAAATTTAAGACGTATATTTTTAGTCTCTTAATATCTTCATACTTAAAATATTTTTAAACTAAAATTGAAAAAATTGTATTATATAAATTATATTAAAAAATAACCGCTCTAACGATTTTCGAAAATAAAAATTAATAGATCAAGTTTTTTGTAATAATTAAATAACATTAAACTTTTTTTTAAAAATACATTTTTGAATTTTAAAATATACCTAAGTACTATTTATTAAACAGAGTCTTTGGATACAGGAGCAGGTTCGTGTGAACAATCGTGCACTTTATAGTTTTATTAGAGAAGCGGCTGTTTTTCAGTGTTACCGTAAGTTTGGGATATTTTCTCTTGTTGTCTGAGGAACCAGTAGAAATATCGACTTAAAATACAGTTTGTTTTTCAGGTATCAACATTAAAATGCGCAGAAATAATGTTGAGAAATATCCATTTCTATTTTTAAATATTAAGAACTTAATTTAAATTATATGTAAATTTGAAAAAAGTATCGAATATTTTAAAAATAAAAGATAATATTCAATCTATAAATAAATAAATTGGGTGGCGCAACAGTCCGTTGGGAACTAGGTCCTAGTGACTTACAACTCTCAACCATTCCTGTGTGCGAGTACAGTTGTCAGGGATGGAGGGGACCTACAGTTTATATGCCGAATCCGAACGGCAAAATTTGAGAAAGCACTTTTCATGACAAGAATTACTCTTGGAGAATTTGTCAATTCCTCGCAAGAGGCAGTACCCGTGAAACTTAAGATGGCATAGGCAGGGATCGAACCCAAGACCTCTGGCATGACAGTCCAACGCACTAACCATCATGCCACGGGTACTACATATTCAATCTATAATAAAATAAGTAATTAGCGCAACAGTTCATTGAGAACTAGGACCTAGTGATTACAACTCTCAACTATCCCTGTTTGCAAGTATAGTTTTAAGCCGAATCCGAACGGCTAATTTGAGAAAGCATACTTTTCATGACAAGAGGATTTGTCAATTTTTCACAAGATGCAGTATCCTTAATGGCACATGCAGGGATTGAGCCCAAGTCCTCTGAATTGACAGTCCAACACACTAACCATTAGTCCACGGGTACTACTTTTAAAAATAATAATAATTGTTTAATATCACGAACATTGATGTTTTAGACATTTTATAAAAACGAGTATCTTGAGAAAAAATAAACATTTAATTTTATGCACAATTTTGTCGTTTAAATAAAAACAAATTGACATACATATACATATGTAAAGGGTGATTTTTTTGAGGTTAGGATTTTCATGCATTAGTATTTGACAGATCACGCGGGATTTCAGACATGGTGTCAAAGAGAAAGATGCTCAGTATGCTTTGACATTTCATCATGAATAGACTTACTAACGAGCAACGCTTGCAAATCATTGAATTTTATTACCAAAATCAGTGTTCGGTTCGAAATGTGTTTCGCGCTTTACGTCCGATTTATGGTCTACATAATCGGCCAAGTGAGCAAACAATTAATGCGATTGTGACCAAGTTTCGCACTCAGTTTACTTTATTGGACATTAAACCAACCACACGAATGCGTACAGAAGAGAATATTGCGTCTGTTTCTGAGAGTGTTGCTGAAGACCGTGAAATGTCGATTCGTAGCCGTTCGCAGCAATTGGGTTTGTGTTATCGACCACATGGAAGATTTTACGCAAAGATCTTGGTGTAAAACCGTATAAAATACAGCTCGTGCAAGAACTGAAGCCGAACGATCTGCCACAACGTCGAATTTTCAGTGAATGGGCCCTAGAAAAGTTGGCAGAAAATCCGCTTTTTTATCGACAAATTTTGTTCAGCGATGAGGCTCATTTCTGGTTGAATGGCTACGTAAATAAGCAAAATTGCCGCATTTGGAGTGAAGAGCAACCAGAAGCCGTTCAAGAACTGCCCATGCATCCTTAAAAATGCACTATTTGGTGTGGTTTGTACGCTGGTGGAATCATTGGACCATATTTTTTCAAAGATGCTGTTGGACGCAACGTTACGGTGAATGGCGATCGCTATCGTTCAATGCTAACAAACTTTTTGTTGCCAAAAATGGAAGAACTGAACTTGGTTGACATGGGGTTTCAACAAGATGGCGCTACATGCCACACAGCTCGCGATTCTATGGCCATTTTGAGGGAAAACTTCGGAGAACAATTCTCAAGGAATGGACCGGTAAGTTGGCCACCAAGATCATGCGATTTGACGCCTTTAGACTATTTTTTGTGGGGCTACGTTAAGTCTAAAGTCTACACAAATAAGCCAGCAACTATTCCAGCTTTGGAAGACAACATTTCCGAAGAAATTCGGGCTATTCCGGCCGAAATGCTCGAAAAAGTTACCCAAAATTGGACTTTCCGAATGGACCACCTAAGATGCAGCCGCGGTCAACATTTAAATGAAATTATCTTCGAAAAGTAAATGTCATGGACCAATCTAACGTTTCAAATAAAAAATCGATGAGATTTTGCAAATTTTATGCGTTTTTTTTTTTTTTAAAAGTTCTGAAGCTCTTAAAAAATCACCCGATATATTCAACAAACACAATAACTACAAAAATGTCTGTAAGCTGCTTTTACATTCTTTTTGAAGTTTTTGAAATGAACATTTTGCTTTTCAAGGGCACCAAATGAAAGTATTTTGATTTGTAATAGTTTAAAGAAAGTGTTTTCATTATTTTTTTGTTATTCATTTTCTTTTTTCTTATTTGGGTGTGCTTTGGTTTCTTCTATGTGCCCATTTTATGCAACCCATCAGAAGTAATCGTAATCGGTGTTAAAAAATAATCTAATAATCCATCGGCAAAATGAGTCAATCGATTTAGTAAAATGGAAAAGTCCTTTTGGTAAAATACTGACCTTAGAAGATGATTTTGCCAGGATTTTAGCATGTGACTATATTAATTAGCATGTAAGCTAAGTTAAACTTAAAAAATGGCTACCCTAAATTTAAGTGATTTAATAAATCTACAAACTAGAAGCTTTCGGGAATTTTTACTATTTAGTTATTTTGAAAAAAAAACGTCTTAAAAATAACTACTTAAAATGTAATATCTCAACATTATACAGCCTTTAATTTAATGAGCGCATATTTTGCATTATTTTATTGGCCTTAGTACTCAAAATCAGCTGCAGCTACTTAAGCTTATTCGACAAGAAATAAACTTAAAAAAGCTTGTTATTCAAAAATTTAAAATTTTAGAAACCTGAAATAAAATATGGGTTGAGCTTATATAGAGTTGAAAATTTTAGATAATTTTCTTTGTTTGCTTCGAATTCGACTTATAACTGTTTTTTTTTAAATATTGATAGTTTTTCTTTAACTGGCTTTAACTTTGCCAAATTGCAACGCATTTCAGTTTTTTTTTTTTTTTGTTTAATTTAAAAAAGAATTGAGAATTATTTTATTGTAACTTCAAATATTTCTGTACACAGAACGGGTTCTTGTAATTTGTGAAGATAAGAGCTAGTTCCAAAAGAATGGCGAAAATCTTCTTTACTTTATTTTGACTCAACAGCCCACTGTCTTCTTCTGTGGAGTGACAGTGGGTTATCAGGAATCTTAACAGTTTTGCATTTATTCTTTACATTTTTTTTTCAGTACTTTATTAGGATATCTGACCTTAAGACAAGTTATAACGGAATTTTGGAAGGAAATGACTTCAAAATCAAAAAAAAAGAGGCTGGGATGCGACCCACACTGATAACTTCCCATCCCGTCTGTCGATTCGATTTGTCTTGCTTAAAAGTTTGTCTATATGTATCAATTTTTACCAAATTTGCGTACTATTTTTTGTAGATTTTATTTTTTTATGAAAAAACGGACTGTTGGATTTTTATAAAAAAATTACTGAATATTAAAAACAATATTTTCTGTGAAATAAAATAAGTTTGAAGCCAATATTTGTAATTTTTGAAAAGCTATTTGAGTCGAAAGTAAATTTGTACAAAGTTTTAGTATTGTTTTTTTTTTAGGTTTTTATTTTTTGTAAAAAAAAACTGTCAATTCGATTTTTCTCAAAATTGTTTTTAATGTTGAAAACAGTATTTCTTATAAGTTAAAATTAGTTAGAAGCCATTATCTCAAATTTTTGAAAAGATATTTGAGTCGAAAATCAATTTTTACCAACTTTTGTTAAATTTTTTTTTTCAGTTTTTAATTTTTTGTAAAAAAACTGTCAATTCGATTTTTTTCAAAATTTTACTGAATGTTAACAACAATATTTTTTGAAAGATAAAAGTAGTTTAAAGCCAATATCTGAAAGTTTTGAAAAGATATTTCAGTCGAAAATCAATTTTTACCAACTTTTATTAATTTTTTTTAGGTTTTTATTTTTTGTAAAAAAACTGTCAATTCGATTTTTCTCAACATTTTTCAGAATGTTGAAAACACTATTTCTTATAAGATAAAACAAGTGTGAAGCCTTAATCTCAAGTTTTTGAAAAGATATTTGAGTCGAAATTCAATTTTTACCAACTTTGAGTATTGTTTTTTTTTTAGGTTTTTTTTTATAAAAAAAAACTGTCAATTTTTCTCAAAATTTTATCAGATGTCAAAAACATTATTCTTCGTTGCACAAAATTGTTTTGGAGATGAAATCATATTTTAGTCGTAAAATTTTCGAGGTGACAATTTTTTTTTTCAGTTTTTTTGATTTATAAAAAAAGCCGTTAATTATATGTTTTTCTAAAAATATACTTGTTTTGTATCACGTTACAATATATAATATTAAATTTAATTCGAGTCTCTAGCGTCATTGGTTCATGAGATATTTAGGTTAAACCAAAATGTTCACCTTTTTTTTAAACTGCTATGGTAAAAAAAAACACCCACGCAATTTTCTTGGGAGCCCTTTCTGAATATTTCTGTCTTATTATCTGTATAACAAAATTTATTTGAAGTCGATATCTCTTCTGGTTCTTGACGTATGGACGTACGTACACACGCACGCACAGACATCTTTCTAAAAATCTTTTATTTCGACTCTAGGGACCTTGAAACGTCGAGAAATGTCAAAATTTTCAATTCGACAAATTGGACCCATTACAATAACTTCCTATGGGAAGTCAACAATGTTGTTTTTTGAGCATATTTCAAAAAAAAAAAAATGTTTGTGTGTATCAAAACTGCAAGTGTTTGAAAATTAACTGGCTCTTACGTTTTGCTCTATTGAAAATATTGGAAAACGTAGATACATAGATACACTATTGCACTAACGGGCTTATATATAAAAATTATAGACTTCTCGTAAAAAAACAGCATTTTTTAAATGAACTCTTAAAAAATTTTTCAATTGTAGGACTCTCAAAGATTCTTTTACTATTTGTTATTCTGTTTTTTGAATTTTCGTAAAAACTTTAATGGGCATTTTTGTCTTTGAAATTCAAGCATTTTCCTCAGGAATTTGAAGCAAAAAGTGAATCCTAAAAGTCATTTTTGACCTTAATTTGATTTTTATATAATTGATAATTTATATAAAAAGCTAAAAGCAAGTTTAAAATTTAACAAAGTATAAAAATTGGACCCACATAAAAAAACATTAAACAAAACTTAAATATTCTGACATTTCCGAAATAATTTCTTGACAGTGTTTATGCAAACGTCTGACCTTTTTAAAAAGCGGAAATTTATCTCGTTACATGAATTTCCTCGTAGTGTGAGTTAAAAATGACGAATTTTTTAAGTTTCCGTTTTGTATCTTAAAATAAGAAACATTTACTTTACTTATTAACTTAAAATTAGCATATTGTGAATTCTGTTTTCAAACAAAGCCTTTTGTATTAGTTAACTTCATTTATAACTTAAAACTTATTAAAATTACATTTAAACTCGGCTAATACATTTGTGCTTACATAAAATCATTGTTCATCCCATAATACAGTACAGATACAGACATAGTAAATATTTCGTACACCATTTTTTTTTTTCTTGTTGACTTTGCTTAAATTATGACATTTACATTAATTGGAAAACTTTTTGTTAATAAATTACCAAGAAATACTGTTGCTTTCGGTCATTTTTTTCGGTTCAAACAACCCCCTTCCTAATGAATCCTCCTGTCGTTTAGTAATTTAAATTTATTCCTGATGGAAGCGACTTTACTACAGAATTACCATCCAGACATGATTCGCCTGAATTGCCTTTAAAAACATTTGCCTATAATCAGACCCTCGATTATCCTCGTACCTAGGTAGGTTAGTTAACATCCGTCGTCGTTGTTTAAAAGAGTTTACCCCTACTCCAGTCCATATATAGAAGAAACAAAATCTCTCTCTGTACTCTATGAACCTTCATCCGTATTTTATGTAAATTGTGCGATCTGTTCCACCTGGACCTGGGTGTTGGCAGTCTATGGCTGTTCACACAATTATATTAAATCGCTTCATCCGTCCGTCGTCGTCCCCCCAAATTTGCGCATATAATAATCCCGATTTTCTACCCTTAGAGATATTTATGTATATTTGTTTTCTTTTTTCTTTCTTCCTATTCTCATTGGACGCACACACACACAAAACGAATATAGATCTTATTATACGCGCCGAAAATTTCGACCAATTTATGCCAAAGTCATGAACAGCTATGCAAATGCTCACAGGAAATCATGCACAACTTACCAACGGTACGCGGGTGCGAACTCGCTCAGCTTGGTAACCGGACTCCTGCCTTTTACATCGGAAATGGCGCTTTTTGAATTTCCCTTCAATGAACTGCTGGTAAGTTAAAATTTTGAGAGTGTAGTATTAAATTAATTTGATCCTAGAAAACGATAAGAACCATAAAAATGTTGTTGGGTCTTTATATTATTTCTTCAACATATTGGCGCGTTTTTTAATGAGGATTTATTTGTATTACTTTTCCTATTTTATTTTATTTTTATTCTATCCGAAACTCACATATGTTTATGTAGATTTGGGCAGTCCTTACCAAACGCCAGCAAATGTCCTTGCTTATGTGGACACACGGCGAAGAGGCCTTGGCCAAGTCACTGGTTGCATGTAAACTTTACAAGGCCATGGCTCATGAGGCGGCCGAAGATGACCTGGATACGGAAATCTACGATGAATTACGAGCCTATGCCAAGGAATTCGAAAGCAAGGGTTGGTTTTCTGTTGCTTGATCTTTAATTTAAAGGGTGTTTTTTTCCTTTCTCTTTATAAATTTTGTTTTGATTGATTTTCTTTATTTCTTCCATTTTTTTCTTTTGGTTTGTTTTTGGTGTTGTGTGTTTCGAAACGAAAAACGAAAAACAAATAGGTATTAAGTTACTAGACTTTAGCTATCGGCAAGATGCTGAAAAAGCTCAACGATTACTCACATGCGAATTGCATTCATGGTCAAATCAAAGTTGTTTGGGATTAGCTGTGGCTGCTAATCATCGAGCTCTTTTGGCGCATCCTTGTAGTCAAGTTATTTTAGCTGATTTATGGATGGGTGGATTAAGGACAAGAAAAAATACTAATTTAAAGGTGAGTTCTCTTTGTTTTTTGATATGAGGTAAAATTAGGTAAACCTACAGTGAAATTCCTTTTGAAAATTTTCTTTATTTGAAATTCATTGGACACTGATTTAATTTTGAATTTCACTTGAAGAAAATTTTGTCCGAAGGGAATTTTCGATTTTCAGATTATTTACTCGAAAGAAAGAAATTCACTCACTTACAAAATTATGTGTGAAATAAATAAAATAATGTTTCAAGTGAGAATTTTGTAATATTTGAAAAATTTACATTAAACAAAAAAATAAACAATATTGGATTAAAGTTTTCATCTTGTTTTTGGCATTATGAGGGTACCTAGAACGCCCCTATTGTAAATTCTTCAAAAATTGTTGAAATTTCAATACAAATCGATACCTTCCCGTAAGAATGTATTAAGCGACATTTTTAAAATTGTTCAGGAAACAAAAAAAACGTCTCATTTAGTTATTTCTTTATGTATTGTAATGGAAGGAACAGATTTGGAGAGGGATTCTCAGAATACAAAACTTGACATCATTGCAAAACCGAAATTTTAATCAGATAAGAAGTTTTTGTCGCTTAGTACATATTCGTGATCAAGACATTGGCGCTTGATACAATGGTAAATGGCGCTTAAGACACAGTAATGGTCACAAAAAATAAAGGTTTGAAATAAATTGTGTCGTTTAATTCATTTTTATTTTTTTCTCATTAACAATAAAATAAATAAATATCTACAGTTACTCTCAAAATTAAGCGTACACCAGCAAAAAAAATGTTTTGCTGTTTTAAATTATTCAAATATTGTGTTTTTGGTATGTTGTTTTCAATTTTCTTTTTTTTAATATTTTATGTTAAATAAACAAGAGGAAAACAACAAAAACAATAAACAAAAAATAATAAAAATTAAAAAAATCATCAAATGCATGGCACAAAATTAAGCGTACACTTGGAATTCAAAGCATACAAAAATGTTAATTAGTGGTCAAATTTAAATTTTAATATTTTGTAGGGCCACCTTTAGCCGTAATCACATCTTAAAGTCGCGCGCGCACCGTGGCATTGATTCAACAATTTTTTTAGTAAAAAACGGGGATATATTTTCCCAAAATTCCGTGATCTTCGCTTTCAATTGACTTTTGTTGGTTGAGTTGCAATTCTGCAACCTTCGCTTTATTTTTTCCCACAAATGCTCGAAGGGGTTGAGGTCCGGTGACTGAGGTGTGCTGTTTTCTGGCATTATACAGCAACCATTCCTTCACAACAAATGATGTGTGTTTTGGATCGTTATCTTGTTGGAAGTGAAAGGTTGCTGATAAGTTAAGTTTTTCTGCAGACTGACGCACATTTCTTTTAAGAACGTCCAAAAATGTCCACTTCTTTATGATTGTGTCAATAAATTCAAAGTTCTCAGTCCCATTTGCCACCATTGACCCCCATAACATAACATTTTCTCCCCCATGCTTAACAGTGGCAAGCAAATTCTCTATCTTGACCTGAGTATTGGGCTTTCGCCAAACAATTTGCTTTCGTCCGAGAACAAAACATTGTTCCAGAAACTTTGGGGTTGTTGAGGTGCTTTTTAGCGAACTCAAGACGTTTTCGCTTATTAATTTTGGAAATAAGAGTTTTTTTCCGAGAAACTCTGCCGTTAAAATCATTCTTCCGAAGAAAGAAATTACTCAGGTTTGTTTAGGATCGTAACTTCATATCGATACTTGTTAAGTATATTTTTGGGCCGTTGAATGTGTTCGGCCGATGATTTCGCCAATTTCACGTAAGGATTTCGGTTTCTTTTCTTTTCTCTGCCATTTCCACAAAAATTGAGGAATGAATATTGAAACGAAAATTATTTCTGCGGCGAACATTGGATTCAAATTCATTTTAAATAACAAGTAAATATAGCAGTACATTTTTGGAATACTTGATTTAAGAAGCCAAAAATACAAAGTGTACGCTTATTTTTGTGCGATGAAATGTTGAGATAATGAAGTTTTTTTTTTTTTTTAATATTACCTTTTGTTTATTGTTTGAGTAATATTTTTGTATGTATTCGTAAGAAAAAAAATAATAAAACATAGAAATTAAAAAGAATTTTCTAAAAATATTGCATCTTAAATAGGAAAAATAACAAATAACTAATTTATCAATTGAGTGTACGCTCAATTTTGGGAGCAACTGTATATAAAAAGTAACATAACATTGATTTCAAAACTAAAATTCAAAAAGGACACTTTAGGATTACTGATCAAAAATATAATACATACAAATCTATATAAAAAGCAACATAAATTATATTTAGGGATAAAAACGGAAATTTTAGATTTATGATTATAATTTTGATTTTCAGACAAATCATCTTCTTCGTCTGTCTCTCCTAATTCGTCTTGTTTCTCACCGACTGTATTTATTATATCCTCGTATTCTTGTATGTATCGTTCAGGAATAAACTATCTTTTGAGCAGACTCTCTAAATCCTTTCGTTTTGGGCCTGATATTGGCAGTTTTGAAGAATATAGACGGTCAGGTTTATTGAATTCTTCAAGGCATTTCAGTAGCCTACTTCATAGAAAAATATTCAAAATAAAAGAAAACCATATCTGGTGGAGTGTTATAATTATAACCGACAAAAATGGAGCAAGTTCTATTTGGAAGAGTGTGCTAAGCGACAATTTCGGTTAAACTATGCGACATCTAACAAAATTTTTTTGTAGACGTTTGGTTGCTTAAGACAATAAGGTTTTTAAAAATTTAGCATAATTTCACTGGCGGATAATACAAATTTCAGGGAGCAACATTATTCCAGTGAGAAAACTTGGCGGTTGCTACAATTTTATTTCCTCTTTAGTTTCTTTTGTATACATGATAGGGCAGCGAAACCCAGGCCGAAATGTGGCGCTTAAATTCTACTATAGTTCCACATTAAAAAGTCATTTTCGAAAAAAGTGCCGCTTAATACATTCTTACGGGAAGGTATCGAAATTAAATTGTCACAACATTGAACGCAGAAGCATACGTCTTACTAGACTGAAAGGAACTTACCGGTAGCGAGTCGTTTGCGTTTTTTGAATTTTATTATTTGCAGAAATTTGAAAACATAACTGTGAAAATTTTAATTTTAAAAAGCAGGTTTGTAATTCATATTTAGACATAAGCAATAATTTTACTACGTGAATGTTTGTTTTTAATTTAAAAAAAAAATACCAATATAAATAAATGGGTTCCCAGTAAGAGGTTTCATTTTGAAGAGCATTTTATGTTGGTGAATTACACTTTTAAAGCAGTAATATTTAAACATTTAACAAGTAAAAATGATGCCATTGTTGAAAATAGTACAATAGACTCTAAAATAACGCTTTGGAATTATAAATTTAAGGTGTAAAGTCAAATTTATGATGTGAAAATTGAAACTATGTTCATCGTTTAAGATCAATTGAGAATATTGCTGCTGTAGTCCTTAATGTCGAAAAAAAACCAGGCTTGTCGATTTCTTATTTATCTTCGGAATTAGGCATTCCACAAACTAACAACAATTTGTTTAAAGACTTAGGTCTTAAAGCTTGCAAAATTCAGAAATTGTAGTTAGAAAGCCTATTCTACCCTATTTGCACTGGCTACTAACTTATTTTTTCAAAAAAATATGCTACTGCAACTGTTATAATGATTGAATCTCGTTATCGAGCTGATTGACTGATTAATGATATTGTATGGCCAAAGTTGAAATGCACTGCCAACCACTAGGAATCGGCCACAAATTTGGCAGTCCATTTTCGCTTTTTTCTACCTAGTGGTGTACACGAAAACGTTTACTATCTTTGAATAGGTACGTACATATTTTCCCATTACAAATTTATAAAATTAAAGGTTGGTAACGAGCGTTGGAGTTTCCAAAGATCAAAAAATGAACTACTTCACTAGGATGCGGTAATATTCAAAATTTAAGAAATACGAAAATGTTTACATTTTTGATGGTTTTAAAACACTTAGTTATAAGGTTATTTTTATCATTAAAAATTAATATGTCCTCAATTAAGGCGGTTAGGAGTAGAATCATATTTTTTTTAAATAATCATAGAAAATTCGGGTGAAGGCGGGTCTATGAAATAACTCCCACGAAATAAGTCCCACTTTTAAAAACGAAATAAGTCCCACCAAAAATTGCTATTTTGAAAGTGGGAGTTATTTCGTTTTTAAATGTGGGACTTATTTCGTCAATTGGTGGGACTTATTTCGTTACGCGTTTTTATTTTAAGTGGGACTTATTTCATTTTGAGTGGGAATAAATTCGTTTTGTAAAGTGGGAGTTATTTCATACCCCTAAATTTATATTTTGGTGGGATTTATTTCGTTTTAAGTGGGACTTATTTCATAATTTCATAATTTTGCATTTTAAGTGAATGCTTAATAATTTTTGCCGTTATTTGTTGCTCTTCACGTTGTTTCTCATTGAATTTCATAATGTTCTTCTTGTTGCTTTTAAAAAAAAAATGATTGTATTGTAGAATATGCTATGGTATTGTTTCAAATTTGTTGTTAAGTGTGCTAGTTTACTAGACCTTATCATTATATTGATTAGTTAAGTTTGTGAATTTCAATAGTGAACATGAGTGTGACATACGAAATAATTGCAGGGAAGAGGAATAACAGCAAGCTTCTTTATATTTTTTTTTGAGAAACAATTATATATAGGGTGTGTAAAGTCGCCAGACAGGCGCCTATATCAACAACTTCTTTCAATAAAAGCACCTGTGGGTGGCCCGCTTCGCGGGTTCTCAGGATTTTAACTCCCTTTTTCGGGGTCACACCCGCTCACGCAACTCCGTTGCTCCGCTTAGGGTATGTAAAGTCGCCAGGCAGGCGCCAATATCAACACCTTTTTTGAATAAAAGGCCATTATGGCTTTATTTCTCATTTTTTTCTTATGCAAAAAGTTATATTTTGGACATTTCGTAAAAGGGACAACCATAATTTTTTGTCCTAATCTCTCATGGCTCTCCTTTTTTTGTTATTAATTACTTTATACTTACTATAATAAAAAAAACTTTAAAGAAATGTGTACAAATAGGTACCGAACTTAACTACTGGAAAAACAATATTAAAAAAAATTGTTGACGCAATTACGTATGTAAGTGTTATTATATTTTTAGTAGGAAATTGGAATTCGTGTTCCATGTTTTCTAATATCACCATTACAAAATACAACTAATCCCAATGCCACGTTAAAACTATAATACCGTCTACCATGCACTGGATCTTCAAGCCATTTATAAAGGTCGATAATTTTAATCTGATGGTCCTTCCGAAACGGTTTCCATCTTTATAATAAGAACAATTGATCTGTACTTAATCCATTTACGAATCCAAACGTTGTTACTAGTGGGACTTATTTCGTTTATGAAAGTGGGACTTAATTCATTTAAGAAATATATTATTCAAGGGGGAGTTATTTCATTTTGAGTGGGAGTTATTTCATTTCAAGTAAATTTTTAAATCATTTCATTTTGGTGGGACTTATTTCGTTTTCAAAAGTGGGACTTATTTCGTGGGAGTTATTTCATTTTTTTAAGCAATTTTTGGTGGGACTTATTTCGTTTTTAAAAGTGGGACTTATTTCGTGGGAGTTATTTCATAGACCCGAAGGCATCACAAATAGCTTCGATTAAGGTGTCCTTGTCTTCAAATAGTCTGCCACCTTCATTAACTTAACAAGATAGTCATAACCAAATGTTTAAATTCAATGAATATGATGCTTCACGTATTCTGATTGAATTCAACTTCTAACAACTCTGGAATTGTGAATGGAGTATAGTCTTGTTGAAAATCCAAGACGAAGATGTCATGACCCCCCCCCCATCGGAGATATTTTGTTTGTATTTTCTTAGGAATTCTCTTCAATTGAAAACTAATCGTATTCCGTTAATAGATATGACCCCCATTATATTTTGAATTATTTATTGTTTTTATGAAAACAAAATTTGTATTTTACTTCCCTAAACTTTGTTTCTGAAAGTACTTCTTTAAACTGGACCAAGAACAAAATATGAATCAGAATTTAAGCCCTATTCCAAAAACACAGCACAAATTCATCAACTTTTGACAATTGGACGATCCAGGGGGGGGGGGTCATATGGGTCATAAAGCTAATACAGTTAAGTTATAAGTAAAAATTTCATCTACAGATTTGTTAGTAATTTAACGACATTAAAAAAAAAAGTGGTTTGATTTCAAAAACAAGTAAAATTTTTGTTTTCACGCAATTTTTAATTTGGAAAAATTTTAGTAATGCTTTAAATTATTTTCATAAAATTTGTTTTTGGAAAAAAGAGCAAATATTCAGGTTCTTAAGAAGAAACCTTTAATAAGAGATCGTCAATTTTATATATATTTTATTTTTTTGACGCACATAAATAGTGAACATTGAAGTTAATTTTGCTTGCGATATATAGGAACCATATGAAAAGTATTGCATTCAAAAAAAAAGCGAACTCGAGATTTTAATCAAACATGAAATTACGATGGTAGAAAAGCCCAAAAAAGTTGGTCCCCCGATTCCATCAGTCTGTCTGTCCTGGACTCTACAGCTTAACCATTGTGTCGATTGAAAAGCAAGGTTTTCAGCCGATAAGAGTAAGGCGGTTTTTTTTTTTCATTTTATTAATACGAAAAATAACAGCAGTCGCTATACAATTTTTTTGGTTGAACCGAAAATTCGAACCTTTTTAAAAATGAACAGATACATGTTTTTAAAACTTTCTTTAAATTTGTTGTTCTTAATTTGTCTTCTTTAAAAAAAAAAACTAATTTTGGTATTGCTCCAGAAGGGTGCTCCTTATCCTTATAAAATCGTTATTTTGTTTTAAATTTTCTCAAGAACTAATGGACCGATTTCAATAATCATCTCTGTAAGTTCTTGTCGATGATCACATGATCAAATTGACCAAAAAAATTAAGTACGAGTACATCTAGGTTTTTTGAGAAATAAAATGGGATTTTAATTTTTGAGAACAAATTATTTTTATATTATTAATATATTTAATATTTTGTAACAGGCTTTTTGGAAGATATGTATAAGCATGTTCTAGCGACCCAGTCTTTCATTTTATTTCTTTCAAAATTGATTTTCTGTTGAATAGAAAAACTACTAAAATCTTAAAAAATTAAAGAAATCTACTTTTTAAAGTGAATTTTCTTTAGATGCTTTAGAACTAAGATTTTAACACGAATTTCAAGAATATAAATGTCCCAAAAACAGCTAAAGTGACACTTTTGTTAAAGTAATAGCTAATTGAAAAACATAATTAACGTTTTTATATCTATTGATATAAAAGCTTTAAATCTCTTGAGATTTTAAGTGAAAAAGAGATTCTGAAACGTGTAATTTGTAATTTGTGAGTGTCACACAAAAGTTTCTTTCCAACTTATTTGTTTTTTTATTATTTTTTATTTATTTTCAATAGAAATTATGTACTTAAATGCACCTATTCCCTTAAAGTCAAGAAACAAACATTTTTCTTTATACAATCTTTAAGTTTTGTTGACTCCTTTTTCTAGCATTTAAGAGTAAGTAGACTGATAGCGATAGAAATAATAGACTCCCGAAAATTGAATTCGAAAAAACTACGTCAGAAAAAGGCCGAAAATTCTTCATATCAGATCCTCTCTCATTTTCTGAGTTTTTAAATTTTTTTTAGCGTTCTTCGCATTAATAGAAATGGAAACAATAAAAGTACATATTCTTTTTGGGAAAATGCAAATGCAAAAAATTCGCAAAATTAAAGTTGATATGTACTTAGTAATTAAAAAAGTTCGTTGATGATTCTTTTGCGATAATTTAGCAGCTCCTTACAGAACTCGAATAATTTCATCCAGTCCTTCCCGTTTAAAATTTCCAGCACCTCGTACCTGTTGAGATAATTGACTCTCCAATATACCCTTCTTATTTCCCTCAAAATCGCACATTCGCCTAGAAAATGGATTGTATTTTCTCTCACTCCCGCATTAGGTTTGCACCAAAAACCTTCTAAACTATTAAGAAACATTATGTTATCTTAATTTTGTTAGCCTCCTGTACAGAACATTAAATAACATTTTTAAGTGTTGACTACAAACCCCCCCCCCCCTGATCAAAAGTCTGGATCCACTCTTGGTTGATACTCCAATTTTGGCCCTTGTTTTAGTCCCTGGAAGAGTGGAATTTGTGGCAAGCCGTATAATTAAACACTTGTCTCTTGTTTTCCCATATTTTTGTGGGTCATCAATACTATTGCTTACAATTTTCTTTCTTCTGTTAAGGTTTCTTGGTGTTTCACGTCACGATTTAAAAAACCTTTGAAAGCATCTGTTTTTGCCCTTTCTGTCTATCCGGAACCCATTTGTGTTTCAGATTAAATCAAAACAGTTCTTTTCAACAATCTCTTAAATATTCTATACAAAAGTTCTTAAAAGGTCGCACATGTAAGCTCCTGCACGGTAATATTAGAAATGGCCTCATCCTAGTGAAGCTGCTTTTTATACTCTAATTCTTCATTATTTGATCTTAGAAAATTCCAACGCTCGTTTCTAATTTAACCTTTAATTTTATGAATTCGTAATAAGGGAATATGTAAATATTCACAGGCAATAAAAGTTTTCGGGTACAATACTTGAGGTATAAAAAGCAAAAAATCGTTTCAAAAATGTGTGGCTTTATCCTAGTGGTTAGCAGTGTACATTGATGTGGACGACAATCATAATTTTGCAAGAAAAGTTTTTGACAGTGTTATTTCTTGAAGAGATGTTAACAATTTTCACAGAGATCTTTAGACGTTTTTCTTTGAAAAAATATGTCTAAGCTCCACAATCGATGTAAGATGGAATTCCTAAAGTTCTTGTTCCATTGTTAGTGGCATAACCATCCATTGATTTATTTCAAGGAACCTTCGTTTTCTTAATATAAAAATGAAAGCTCTTATTGTAAACTTCAGTTCAATAGTAGTATAAAATAATTATAGATTAAGAATTCAGAATAATTTTTCTATACCTTTATCTTTAAAAACAATATAAAATTCATGCGTTGTATATTTTTTTAAAGCGTTTTTCTAAGAAATTTTATTCATTAATTTACCTTCATAAAAAAGCATTCTTAATTTTTATTTAGGTGATTCTTGGTTTATTAGTGCCTGTTTATATTAAACGCCTGGACTTTAAATCCAAAGAGGAACTCCAACAAATGCCTCAGACTGAAGAGGAGCATTTAGAGAATCAAAATCTTGATTACGATGACTCCGATCGATCACATCCTGATGCCGAGGTATGTACATATCTTTTTTGTGTTTAAGATTTTACTTTTTTCTTTTAAATTTGTAAATAAACGGTCGATGAAAAAAAAAAAGATTAAAATATTAAAAAATCCCATATATCTCTCTATACACTAAAAAGAAAGTTTATATTAATTTCTTAAAAATAAATAAAATACTAATTTATTCTATAGAACGCTCTCACTAAAGCGAAAAGATCAATTTCACTTAAATATAAGATGGGGAATAACTCGGCCCAGGTAGTAGACAATGTAAATATTAAAAAATATTTAAATTAAATGTTAAAATTAAAAAAAAAAAAATACAAAAACTGAGTATTTCTATCCCTTAGTTGATTTAGAATACAAAAATAGTTTAGATAGTTTTTCTAATAAAAAAACAAAATTAAAAAACAAAAAAGACTCTTATTAACCTCATTTAATTATAAACAATCACTTTGTAAATGTTGTGTGTGTTTTTTGGATTTGATGTTGAAGTTGATGTATGTCCCCTTGAGTGTGAATGCTAAATATTGTGATGTGTTTTTCAAAAATAAAAACTGCCTGTATTCAATATTAAAACAAAAAAACCCTTGAATGAAAATCTGTACATAAATGTTGTAAATATTGTGTCTCTGTAAAAAATAAATATACCTTCAAACTGTGGTTTATGTCTTTATCCTAAACAAACAAACAACACAAAAAAAAGTTCAAAAATATAAACTTAAAAAACTTCAAACAGGAAAGTGAATGCAAATTTTGTGTTATTTTTTATATATCATGGTGGATAATAATGATGGATGGAGTATTGAAACTGTTTCCGTGTTTTTTAATGGAATTGCAAAACACAAACACTCCCATTATACAAAGGTATATTTTCTGCGTTTTGCAGGGGATTGTCAGTTTTTTTTTATGTTAATCGTTTCTCTGAACATCAACAATGTACTGAACCTACATTTGAATAAGGTTCTCCTAAAAATGTTCCACAAATCAGTCAAATAGGTTTTTAAAAATGAATTAATTTAAATGTTTTTTATTGTTTTCATTTTCATTTTCGTTTTTTTTTATCTTTTATAATTATAATGATATTTTCTAGATCATTTTAATAAATATGCATTGAATAAGAACGCAAACGAAAAAATCCAATATTTTGAAGGTACTTTTATAGAATTAGGGTTTTATACAACAGCAATTCCACTTGCTATGGAATTAAATATTCATTATTCATTTGACCAAAGCATATTCGTTAGTTATTATTTGAAATTAATTCTAAGGATTCTTGACATAAAATTTGTATTGTTCAGTGTATTTGTATAACATTTTTGGAAATACAATTTTATGTTACAATAATAACGAGTATAAGTTGAACTGGAATGTTTATGGACTTTTTAACACTTACTTACTTACTTAAGATGGCGCTACAGTCCTGTGTGAACTAGGGCCTCACCCAACAAACTTCTCCATCTAGCTCGGTCCCTAGCTAGATTTCTCCAGTTTCGCGCTCCAAGTTGGGTGAGGTCTCTTTCTACTTGTGCGCGCCACCTGATCCGCGGTCTTCTACTGCGCTGTCCTGTGGGTGTGGATTCGAAGACTTTCCGCCATCTTAGTCGTTGGACTTTTACCCTTCTGGCTAAGTCTACGTGGCTGTATAGTCCGTACAGATCGTCGTTCCATCTTCTCCTCCACTCCCCTTCGATGCATACGGGACCGTAGATCACACGAAGAATCTTTCTCTCGAAACGACCCAAGGTGCTTTCATCCGCTTTTGTCATAGTCTATGCTACTGCACCGTATAGCAGGACGGGGATGATAAGGGTCTTACACAGTGACACTTTGGTCCTTCGAGAGAGGACTTTTCCACTCAATTGCTTTCTTAGCCCAAAGAAACAGCGGTTAACAAGAGTTATTCTTCGTTTGATCTCAGCGCTGGTGTTGTTTTCTGCGTTTACAGCGGAGCCTAGGTAGACGAAATCCTTGACTACCTCAAAGTTACGTGTGTCGATGGCGACTTTTTGACCAAGACGTCGGTGTTGTAGGTCCTTTCTTGACGACAGCATGTAAGTACTTTGTTTTGCCCTCATTAACCGTTAAACACATTTTTGCCGCCTCTGCCTCAATACTCACAAAGAACATCACGCTGAGTTCTTCTGATTATGTCCATGTCATCAGCATATGCTAGTAATTGGACAGACTTTTGAAAGATAGTGCTCTAGTGTTGATGTGTAAGCTCTGCACTATTCTTGCACTATTAAGATGTGAGTTCGCAGCTGAAGCAGAAGAATCCATCTACAGAAACACATATAGCAAGCTAAATTACAATCTAAACCACAAAAACTACTTCCGTGATGACTACACGACAGATAAAATATCAATGATATTTAGATTAAGAGGTGAACTCCTTAATCTTAACTTCATTCCGCATCGGGAAGAGTTGCCTTTGCTGTGTAATATGGGCGAAAGAGAGAACATTTTTCATTTTATGGGTAGATGTCCTGTTCTTCGAGAAACAAGAAGAAATATCTTTGGGTGTGATTATCTATCAGAAGAGGTTATGATTCATTATCTTAATGAAATTGATGTTCCTATACTTTACAAATATTGTAAAATAGCGTTAGCTTATAGAAACAGAATTATAAAAGAATGTTTTTAAAAATAAAGAATAATATGATTATATAAATTAAAAGAAAGTTGTCAATCAGGCAGACGGCAAATAGCCATGCTTTATTATTGTAAAATATATGTAATGTACACTTTTCTTTCAAGTACGATGTTACAAAAATCGCATGACAGCGCATCACCTTGTCTAAAACCTTTTTTGACATCGAAAGGTTCTGTTAAGTTGTTTCCAACCTTTATGGAGCAGCGTGAATTCTCCATGGTCATCCTGCACAAACGGACGAGTTTGGCAGGGATGCCAAAACTAGACATGGCTCTATACAGTTCGTCCCTGTAGATACTGTCATATGCAGCCTTGAAATCGATGAAAAGATGGTGGAAGTCGATTTGGTGTTCTTGGGTTTTTTCCAGCATCTGCCGTAATGTGAATATTTGATCGACTGTGGACTTTCCTGGTCTAAAACCACACTGATAAGGACCTATCAGGTTGTTGACGATGGACTTTAGACGTTCACATATTAAGGCAGAGAAGATTTTGTAGGCGATACATGTTAAGTAGACTGATTCCTCTGTGGGTGCTGTTTAGAGGGTCTCCTTTTTTCAGGATCAGGCAAACAATACTGACCGACCATATCTTACAGATTAGTTGGTGCATGCTCCTAACCAACTTATCTCCAGCTGCTTTAAAGAGCTCGGCATTCAAGCCATTCGCTCCAACGGCTTTATTAGACTTCAGCTTAGATATGGCAATCTTTACTTCGTCTAAGTCGGGAGGACGGGATTGTTAGCTTTCGCCGTCTATGTTGAATGGATCATCCTGCCTGACAGTGGAATTCGGTTCGTCGTCGCCGTTATACAGTCTGCAGAAGTGGTCCTTCCATATCCTCAGCATTGACTGCGGTTCCACTATGATGTTTCCACTTTCGTCTTTGCAGCTTTCGGTTCTAGGTTTATGTACCTGTGAATTTCGTTTCACCTGTTCATAAAACTTTCGAACTTCATTCCTGCATTTAAACCTCTCAACATCTTCGACCGCACGCTTCTCATGCCCTCTCTTTATCCTTCTAAAAAGTCGGTGTTCCTCTCGCCTCTTCGCTCGTAGAGCTCATGAGCAGCTCTCGTCCTTTTATGCAGCACCGCTTTGCGTGCCTGTTGTTTGGCTGCATTTGGCTGCCGACATTCCTCATCAAACCAGGGGTTCCTTGTTGGTGGTTTCTTGAAACCCAGCACATCAGAGGCGACTTCTCTGATTGCATCTTGGCAAATGTTGCCACTGGTTTTCGATACATTGTGTTGGCGGCAGAGAACTTCGAGAGAGGTTACTTGTAACGCGGTCGGAGAAGGATTTGGCGATCTCTTGCGATTGTAGCCGTTCGACGTTGTACCTTCTCCCAGCATTTCCCTGTTTTGCCTTGGGTCTGGAAACCCAAAGTGCTACCTTGGCTACAACGAGGTAGTGGTCCGAGTCGATGTTAGCTCCTCGGAACGTTCGGACATCCATGATGCTTGATGTCCGAACACGGACTTCAATATTTAACTATTGTTTTGAAAATGTCATAACTCAAAAGTTTTTTAAGGGGAAAGTTTTGTTTTTTTTTTTGGAAATTCTCTGTTAAAATCAACTCAAAAATATTTATTAAATCTACAAATATAGCGACCATAGCGCAAAAATTATGATTTAAGAAAGAATCGAGAAAAAATGTGAAGTATACTTTAATTTTTATATTGTTCCAGAAATGAACACACGTTTTTCTTTTGAATAATGAAAACAAATTCTAAAATGAATCAAAAATTAATAATTGTTTGAATTTTAAAGTAGAATTAAAAACATATTTTGCGAAAAATCTAAGATTTTTGAAGACTTTGTTTTCAAATTATAACTAATCTAAATTTCTTTTTACTCTCACACTTTGACAACTATTCCAGTTTTATTATTTTATGACTCATGATATTATTTTAAACAAGAATTTGACCAAGTATACAAAGTAAATATTCGAATTAATATAAATACACTTCCAACTACTCAAATGACCTAAATCACGAGGTTTGTTTTTGTCTGTCTCACTACACTCCCATGTTTTACTTTGAAAATCCAGTAATTCAAAAATCTGTTGGCTGTCAAGATTGTTCTTTTAAGCTACTTAAGCTTCGTACACACTATTTTTAATATAGATCCTCTAGATTTTCCTCATACAATGTTTAACATTTTTTACAATTTCGCCAAAAAACATCTCAAATCGATGTGATTAAACTCAAAAACACTGTTTCACACATTATTAAAAAATAAATTGTTTGCGGTTATTTTTTTTGATAAGGTATAAGTACATAATTTTTAGTTATGACTTATTTGGCTTAAAATCACCAAGGTTGCAAATTTCAAAATTTGTTTTATGACAAAAAAATTGCAAGCTATAATGATGAACTTTAGTTAATACTGTTGCAAAAATTGTATATTAATAAACTTTGACAGGGCAGCGCCCAGAATTCTCTACTTTTTTAGTAATATTGTTTAGTACTGAATATCTTGCAGAAAACCATCAATTCGGGAACGTTTTTCTAAGTTTGATAAAATCAACAAAAACAAAACAAAGTACATAATTTAAGCTTTGTTTAATAACATGGGTATATTATGTATCTATATTAAATAAGCAATAATGAAAACAACACATACAAAATATTCTACAAGCAAAATACGTCAAAACAATGTCCGGGAACGTTCCCGAAATGACCGTTCACGAAATGACGATTTCAAGTAAGCGCGCGCTTTGATTATACAGCGGCCATCTTAAATGCGACCTGACTTTGTCAATAGGAAAATATTTGAGGTTACTTTGTTATTTCGTTTAGTAAAAAAGAATTTCATCAATAATTAAATGTAATAAATACGTTCACGAATTAACAGACTATTGATATACGCTCTACGAATAATGAAGAAAAAGGTACTTTCCATTTAGATATAATTTATTTGACGATAAATACTCTGACAGCCGGCATTGTTATTGTTCTCTTCCTCGACTGACGTTTGACACTGAATGGTTGCGTTCACTTAAAATTATTTTTCGTCGATTATCGATATGTTCATTGAAATGACTTGTGCAGTATCGGACAAACTATTATTGCATTTTTATAGTTACAAATAAATAATCACGCTTATTCTGACATTCTAATGAATAGCCAATTCGTTAGAATAGATCTATTCATTAGAATGAATTTTCTGTATTTTGACATTCGAAATGACACGAATAATGTTCATCGTTGAATGAATATATTAAATGAACCGGAATGAACTCGAATTCGAAGTCAGCTGTTTGCAGTTTCGATCTTATTTAGTGTGACCAAAGTAACAAAATTTAAAATTGTTCCACAAACTTCCAATTTCATTGAAACAATTGGATGGAAAACAAAAAATACCTTAACTTAAGAAAAATTAAATAAATAAAGTTCTAAGTGCTAGTGATGTTAATTATTTAAAAAACCATCAATGACACATTGAATATGGGAACATTAATTTAAGTTTATTGATATGAAAAGTAAAAAAAATACATTACAATATTTTGTACAGCTCCTCAGCACCTTTAAATCTAATAAAATAATTAACGTACTTATAATTCAATGTGCTTTTGTCCCACATGCATTACCAAAAAAATGTAACTTTGAAGTCTCTTTATTTGAATCACACCTGGTCACACTTCACAATTGTCAACAAGAATCAAAAAGTAACACAGTCGTTAAAATCGTTTAAATTGTCTTTGACAAATTTAAATTGTTTTAATTATGAAAAATCAAAACAGCATACATAGAAGAATTAATTTTATAAAAACTTCCTTTTGTTCTCTAGTTGTCCAATTTGAGTGTGACTGTGACCTTTAATAAAAACATCAACAGATTTTCATAAAAATGTATTCCATTTTCTTTATTTTTCGAAAAAAGAAAACAGAACTTACATGTTTTTCTTTTAATTCTCTCATCAAGATATGAACGCTTAATAAATGACGTTTGTTTCGAATGATTAGAAAGTCAAAGTTTGCTTTAGTTTCGAATAAAATGAACTTTCGAATCGTTAGAAAGTGAAAATACGTATCATACGAATTCGAATAACTTTCGAACGAATGAGAATGTCAAAATAAGGGTGAATCTCTTAGTATCCTTTCTAAAACTAGATTTTGTATAAAAATATGGTGCACTAAGTAATGACGGGGGTTAAATACCTTAAATTTTACAATCATATTTTGGACTTGTTGAAGATTGTACAATAGGACGCGTTTCCGAAATGATTTTCATTTAAAATTTACTTTATTCACGCTTATTTTGACATTCTAATGAATAGCCAATTCGTTAGAATAGATCTATTCATTAGAATGAAATTTCTGTATTTTGACATGCTAACGAATAATGTTCATCGTTGTATGAATATATTAAATGAACCGGAATGAACTCGAATTCGAAGTCAGCTGTTCGAAGTTTCGATCTTATTTAGTGTGACCAAAGTAACAAAATTTAAAATTGTTCCACAAACTTCCAATTTCATTGAAACAATTGGATGGAAAACAAAAAATACCTTAACTTAAGAAAAATTAAATAAATAAAGTTCTAAGTGCTAGTGATGTTAATTATTTAAAAAACCATCAATGACACATTTAATATGGGAACATAAATTTAAGTTTATTGATATGAAAAGTAAAAAAAATACATTACAATATTTTGTACAGCTAACTCAGCACCTTTAAATCTAATAAAATAATTAATGTACTTATAATTCGATTTGCTTTTGTTCCACATGCATTACCAAAAAAATTTAACTTTAAAGTCTCTTTATTTGAATCACAACTGGTCACACTTCACAATTGTGAACAAGAATCAAAAAGTAATACAGTCGTTAAAATGGTTTAAATTGTCTTTCAAAAATTCAAATATTTGTTTTATTTATGAAAAATCAAAACAGCATAAATAGAAGAAGAATTATGGATGCATCAAATCCATTGGGGATTCGATTTGTAAGAAAACCTCTCGCGATTTCATGGTTTTCTTCCATTAATTTTATAAGAACTTCCTTTTGTTCTCTAGTTGTCCAATTTGAGTGTGACTGTGACTTTAATAAAAACATCAACAGGTTTTCATAAAAATATATTCCATTTTTTTATTTTTCAGAAAAAAAAAAACAGAACTTACATGTTTTTCTTTTAATTCTCTCATCAATATGTGAACGCTTAATAAATGACGTTTGTTTCGAATGATTAAAAAGTCAAAGTTTGCTTTAGTTTCGAATTAAAATGAACTTTCGAATCGTTAGAAAGTGAAAATACGTATCATACGAATTCGAATAACTTTCGAACGAAGGAGAATGTCAAAATAAGTGTGATTAATATATTATATTGTTTGATGGACAAACAAAACAAAAAGTTTTAGTATTTTGTTAATTTTTTTCTCAATTAAGTCAAGATTGCTAGCAAAGCCAATTCTGCACCTTGATGATTTTAGGACATCTATTTTTTGCTAAAATTGAAATTAAAATATTTAAATATTTGATTTTTTTTTAATATTTCTTCCACAAAAAAGTATTTAATATTCAAAAAAAATCCAATCTAAAAACGTGTTTCACAGTTATTTATTTTAAACTAGGCAAGTTTTCAATAATTAAAAAAATCGTATGTCTATCTTTAGTACTTAATTAAATAATATGTAGTGTGTTGTTTTTCAGTGTTTATTTTTATAGGATTGTTAATTATTATTTATTCTTCTATTTTTATTTATATTTTTTGGCCATTATCAAAGTTGAGAAAAATTTTACTACACTGTGTGAAAATACAACTTTGAAGTGTTGTAGCTCAGGCTGTGAAAATAACTAAAAGTTTTTCAATATGAACATGTGCCATCGGAGAACGTACGCCATGTAATTTACTGATTTGGATCGTTTTCTTGAAAAGCCTGAACGGTAGAGATATTTCCGTAAATTCGTATATATCATGCATTGATGATTGAAAGTGTTCCGCTCACAAATTAAGATGAAGTCCTTATTAGATTACCCGATATATAGTACCTGAGAAATTTCGCAGACCTCTCAGAATTAAGCCATCTTCTTAGCAAAATATAAACATTTTGGAACAACAATCATTATTGAGTGTAAATTATTTGAATAGAAGTGTTGCGCATTTTAACTGGGTTTTTTTATCTTTGCAGACAGAGTTAGGCAATGTTTTAAATTTTTAACTTATTTAGAACTTACTTAATACATATGTACCTATGTGTCAAAACCTGGTACAAAATTGCGAAAAGACAAGAAAAAATGTTTTTGAGAACAAATTAAAGACTTTTCGAGGTATGTCCAAGTTTTCAAGAACCTCTACTATAAGTTAGTTTTAAAGTTTCTACCTTTTTGTGTTTTCGTAGCCTTATTATTTAAAAACAAGACACTCCTTAAAACATTCAAAAATATTACCTTTTTCACTGTTTATTTTTTATATTTATTTTTGTTTTAGAAAACTTACTAATAAAAGCCTTGTACGTAGATTATTTATTTCTGACAAAACAGTCATTTATTGAATAAAGCTTTCAGTTCTCTTCTTGGGAACATCAAAAGAAGTCTATGCAATCTTAATGGCCTTGAGAAATAGAATGCATTTGTTTTTTTTATTTTTGAACACATTATTTATCCACTAGATAATTGGTAATCAAAGAAAGTTACTTTTAAAGATTTTTAGTCAAACTATTTTAAGAACAAGGTCCAAAAGCAAAAATCATCGCCGGATTAATTAAAACATAAAACATTTAACAATTTTCTTCTACAGATACATATGTTTTTTACTTTCTTCCCCTTAATAACAAACTGATGGATTTGAATTTTAAAAATATTGAAAAACTCGTATTCAACTAATAAAAAACTTTTTATACTTTGCCGAAGTGTTTTCATTAAGGGCACTACCCTTAATACGACTCTCACTCATTAAACTGTCACAAAACATTATTGAATATAATGCTTTCAAATTTGCAGAGTTTCCGAATAATTTTTGAAATTATCTAAATTAAGTTCTCTATTCGGAATAACATCCGTATCCGAAAACACGGATGTTATTCCGAATTATCACAAGAAAATTGTATCAATACCTTTTTTTTTAAATATGTATATAACTGCCCGACAATCGATTAGCGCCCCCTCTAATCTTTCAGTGTAAATGCAAATAACTGATTTTCCTTTTTAAGTTATTATTAGTTTATTTTAAATAATTTTCAATTAAATTTAGTAAAAATAGGGAAAGCAAAACCGTTAAATGAAGCCGAAAGGGCCAAAATAAAGGCTTATAGTGATTGCGGTCAATCAATCCATCAAATTTCCAAAAAAAATTAACCGCAGCCGCAAAGTTATTTCCTCATTCTTACGAAATGAGCATAGCTATAGAAAAAATATGAAGGGCTGGCCATCTTCTGTCATTACAGCAGCTGACAAGCGAATTATTTTGAAGCACGCGTCCAATTCACACGACTCTGCAGCCAGGATAAAAGAAAAAAAGAGCCTGGGATGCGACCCACACTGATAACTTCCCATCCCGTCTGTCGATTTGTCTTCCTTAAAAGTTTGTCTATATGTATCAATTTTTACCAAATTTGCGTACTATTTTTTGTATATTTTATTTCATTGAATATCAAAAATAATATTTTCTGTGAAATAAAATAAGTTTGAAGCCAATATTTTTAATTTTTGAAAAGCTATTTGAGTCGAAAGTAAATTTTTACCAAGTTTTAGTATTGTTTTTTTTTAGGTTTTTAATTTTTTGTAAAAAAAACTGTCAATTCGATGTTATTCAAAATTTTACTGAATGTTGAAAACAATATATTTTGAAAGATAAAAGTAGTTTAAAGCCAATATCTCAAAGTTTTGAAAAGATATTTGTGTCGAAAGTCAATTTTTACCAAGTTTTATTAATTTTTTTTTAGGTTTTTATTGTTTTTGTAAAAAAAACTGTCAATTCGCTTTTTCTCAAAATTTTTCCGAATGTTGAAAATAATATTTCTTATAAGATAAAATAAGTTTGAAGCTATAATCTCAAGTTTTTAAAAAGATATTTGAATCGAAATTCAATGTTTACCAAATTTGAGTAATGTTTTTATTTTTTTATAAAAAAACTGTCAATTAGATTTTTCTCAAAATTTTATCAGATGACAAAAACATTATTCTTCGTTGCACAAAATTGTTTTGGAGATGAAATCATATTTTAGTCGTAAAATTTTCGAGGTGACACATTTTTTTCAGTTTTTTTGATTTATAAAAAAAACCGTTAGTTGGATTTTTTTCCAAAAATATATTTGTTTTGTGTCACGTTACAATATATAATATAAAATTTAATTCAAGTCTCTAGCGTCATTGGTTCATGAGATATTTTGGTTTAACCAAAATTTTGACCTTTTTTTTTAAACTGCTATGGTAAAAAAAAACCACCCACGCAATTTTCTTGAGAGCCCTTTCTCCATATTTCTGCCTTATTATCTGTATAACAAAATTTATTTGAAGTCGATATCTCTTCTGGTTCTTGAGCTATGGACGACGAAAAAAAACGTCGCGAACGTACGGTCGTACGGACGTACGGACGTACGTACACACGCACGCACAGACATCTTTCTAAAAATCTTTTATTTCGACTCTAGGGACCTTGAAACGTCGAGAAATGTCAAAATTTTCAATTTGACAAATCGGACCCATTACAGTAACTTCCTATGGGAAGTTAAAAAACCGGTGTAAAAGCCTGCGTGCGCATTGTGCAAAGAATTATTTCCCATGCTGAACATTTAAAGCATCTTAAAATAAAAAAGAAACACCTCTTAACCAACTTCGAAAGACGCAACGCCTCGATTTCTGCAGAGCGCATATGTCCTGGACGAAGGAGTGGCAGCTTGTTGTCTTTTTTTTTAATTTGGAGGGTCCCGATGGGGTGGTTATGCTCACTACTTTCATGATCTTCGAAAGGAAGAGCATACTTTAGATCGACTGCACAGCTGTGCTGGTGGTGTCATGGTATGGGGAGCTTTAACGTACTATGGCACCTTCGAATTACAATTTCTTACTCGTCGTATGAATGGCACAGCATACAATGGTGTACTAAGAACGGCGTTCCCTGCAATCAAGGATATTTTTGGGCCCTTAGAAGGGAAGTTCCAACACGATAACGCCCCTATCCATACCTCTAAGGTCGTAAAGTATTATATTGAGCTCCAAAAAATACCCTTTTTGATATGGCCGCCATACTCGCCCGACCTTAACATAATAGAAAATGCAAGGTATACGAGTCTGGAAGGCAATATCCAACTGAAGCGGAACTCATTGAAGGAATAATTAGTGCCTGGCAGACTATTTCTCTGGACTATAGTAAAGAAATTATATGATTCTTTACCCAACAGGATGTACGAGGTCATAGTTAACCGTGGTGGTACAACACATTATTAATTTTTTTAGGAATAAGTTGGAAATGTAAGGAATTAAAATAAAAAAAAAACTTGGAAGTATTCTCTGCCCATTTTCTTATGTTATTTGGCATTTCAAATGTCCGGAAAAAAAGATGATTTTTCTTATTAAATTCTTTAAAATTCTGTTAAAATGTTATTTATTGAGATCGTACCGAAACATTCATTTCTTTTCGAGGATAATGTTACAAACTTTCATGGGCAAAAAGTATGTTTCAAATGTTTTATTGGATTGGCTGATATTAAGCTCCAAAGACAGGAATCATAGGGGGCGCTAATCGGTTGTCGGGTAGTGTAAGTGATTGAGATTGTTTAAAATTTGTTTACAAACTTATTTTCGAAATATTATTGTTTGTTATTAATGTTCCTAGCTCGATCTCCGATACTCTTAATGAAATTAAATTAATTATATTTGATATAGGTTTTTGACGTAATCAATTTTTGTATTCGAATTTGAATATTTTCAATGCAACAATATTTAAAAAATTATTAAAAAAGTACAATTTTGCAATAAAAAATAATTGTTCAAAATTGGCAAAATATTTTCTTTTTGTATTAAAAAAAAAAAAAACAAATTCACCCCTATCGAACGTTGTACAGAGATTTTCCCTTAACCCTTTCGGTACGCGAGTGGTACAGAACAAAGAATATTTATATGTAAACGTACCACTCGCGTCCCGAAAGGATTAAGTGTCTATTTTTGCACACATAAGGTGGTCGGCTCTTGAAACTAGCAGGGTTTCGAGGAATCTATGGCCGAATACTTCCTTTTGCGACTAGGCAGACCTCATTGATCTTATTGATAGATATTCTAACGGGCCACACAATGGCGGATCCAGGGGGGTCGTAGGGGTCATGACCCCCCCCCCCCCTTCAATTCAAGATTAATCGTATTGTGTTAATGGATATGACCCCCATTATATTTTGAATTATATATTTTGATATTTTAAATTTGATATTTGATATTTATTTATTTGTATGTCAGCTGTACATCAAGTTAAACTTATAAATAGTACAGGATATAAAACATTGATTTAAGATACAATTAACAAAAGAAATATTTACAAGCGTGTGAGAATGAGAACAAAGTTAACAAAAAATTAATTAAAATTAAATATACATTAAAAATGGACTAAAATTAAGAATTAAAGATTTCAGAGCAAAACAAAAATTAATTAAAAGTTATATGAATCAAGACGCAAGAAATAACATTGAAAATGATTAATTTAAAAGTATGTTCAGTTCAAGTTTGAGAAATATTCAAAACAAATTGCTTGAAACTTTCTGTTTTCGATTCCAGACCTCATGTGACTGGGAAGGTTATTCCACAGTCTAACAGCATGAACGAAAAATTGCCTGCGCGATGTCAAACACGTAAAGGTGGACGAGCGCAATAAAATGGAACGGCTAGAAGCACAAAAATTAAGTCTGTCACATAGATAACTAGGAGTCTTTTTAACAATCAATTTGAAGAGTAAAATGCAACAACGATATTTGAAGAAAGCTACCAGATCGCAATTGAAAAGCTGACGAGCTTGAAAAGAGACATGATCGAACCTACGTAGGTTAAAAACAAACCGAGCTATTGCATTAAATGCCACTTTTAATTTATCAGCTGATTGAGAATCAAGATCAGCAAACAGCTCACACCCGTATGTTATTATAGGTAGAACAAGTGCTTTTACCAGCTTTAATTTAATATGGGTAGGCAGTACGGATTTAGTAACAGATAGTCCTCTAAGTGAAGCATAAATCTTTGACACAACTGTATCGACATGGTTATTCCAAGTTAACCTGTTGTTAAAGACCAAACCTAAATTTCTAACTTGGGCAACATATTCAATAATACAATTATTCAACATAACGGGAGGGAAATTATCTGGGTTTGGTTTGTTTATTGAAATTGGAAGAGCTTTCGTTTTTTCAGGATTGAGTTTAGGTCCGTTCCGTGTCGACCAATCATATATAGCCTGTAAATCAATGTTGATTTTGGATATTGCATCCTTAAGCATCATCTCAGGAAAACTAATATATAATTGGATATCATCTGCATAGATATAAAACTGACAGTAAGACAAAACAGAGGGCAGATCATTAATGAACAATGAAAACAGTAAAGGTCCAAGGATTGATCCTTGAGGAACAAGGGCATTCTACCATTACAAGACACGGCTTGCGTACGATTGGTCAAATATGAGTAAATAAGTTTTTTGGTTGTGTCAGAGAAGCTAAATAGGGTCGTCAATTTATCACAGAGAAGATTATGGTTTACACAGTCAAATGCCTTTGAAAAGTCAAGTAAGGTTATCACAGTTGTAAATTTATTGTCTAAAGCATGTCTTATGTCATCAGATACGTTGAGTAAAGCTGAAACACAACTATGTCCAGACCGAAATCCAGATTGCAAAGGATTCAATAATTGCTTGTCTTTAATATAATATTTTATTTTTGTGTATATGAAAACAATATTTGTATTTTAATTCCTTAAACTTTGTTGCTAACAGTGCTATTTTTAACTGAAGACTGGACCACAAACATAATATGAATCGGATATTCAGCCTTATTCCAAAAACACAGCACAAATTCATCAACTTCTGACCAATGGACCATCCAGGGGGGGGTCATATGAGCCATAAAGGTTATACAGTTAAGTTGTATAAGTAAAGATTTCATCTATAGATTTATTAGTAATTTAACGACATTCACCAAAAAGTAGTTTGCTGTCAAAAACAACTATAAATAAAAAAAAAGTTTAGTCATGCTTTAAAATATTTTCATAAAATTTGTTTCTAAGAAAAAGAACAAATATTCAGGTTCTTAAGAAGAAACCTTGAATAAGAGAACGTCAATTTGATATTAAGTTGCCTTTAAATTCCTTAAACTAGCCTTCAATTTTATTATTAAATTTTTTGACACACATAGTGATCTAATGATGGTTTTTACTTGCGACATGTAGAAACTATGTAACAAGTTTTGCAATAGTTAAAAAATTCGAACTAATCAAACATGACATTACGATGGTAGAGAAGTCGAATAAAGTGGGTACTTCGATTCCGTCCGTCTGTCTATCTGTCCTGATCAAATTGATGATTTTTGATGATCAAAAATGTAATTTTTTTAAATTTAAAAAAATAATATTAATTTTACAAAACTTGATATCTCAGAAAGGGGTCAACATTTTATAACGAAATGAAAATGTATATTTATAAGCACTTTATTTAGTGCTTACCAAAAATATTTTTAAGACAAAATTTAAAATGATTTTCGAAAAAAAAAAAATAAGTTAATCTAGAGTTTTTGAGAAATAAAATGGCATTTAAATTTTTGAGAAAAACTTATTTTGCAGGTACATTTTTAAATTTTAAAATATCGTCGCCGTTCTATTAAAACTCCCTTAGTCAATTTTTTGTGTTTTGCGATATTTGCATTTAAAGTTTAAAATCAATATGCAATTTAATAGATTTGGGGAGTTTTAATTCTTTATATTTTAAAAATCGTGCATCGTAGAGCTTAGTGAATTTTGAGAAAATATTAATTTTGTCATTTGCACGAACTTAGTGCATAAATTGCATTTTTGCGGAAAATGGACTTAGGGAGTTTTCAAAGAACGACGACGACATAGGAAATATTTTTAAACCGACTTTTTGAGAGAAATTAGCAAGTTCTAACGACTCAGTCGTGCATTTTATTTTTTTCAAAATTAATTTTAATAAATCTACTTTTGAAGTGAATTTACTTTGGATGCTCTAAAACTGAGATTTAAACACGACTTTCAATAATATAAATGTCCTAAAAACTGCAAAAGTGACAGTCTTGTTAAACTAATGGCTAAATTCAAGAACCAAACATTTTTCTCTCTACAATTTTTAAGTTCTGTTGACTAAGATCAAAATACGACTTAACAGACTGATAGAGATTGTAATAATAGAAAAAAGCCCGACAATTCTTCGTATCAGATCCTCTCTCATTTTCTGTTTCTGGATTTTTCAAGTTTTGTAGCGTTCTTCGCATTAATAGAAAACACTAAAAGTATATTTTATTTTTGGACAAAAAGCTACTTTTCCAAACAGTTTCTTACATTTCTGCGTGAAATGCACCAAAAACCTTCTAAACTATTGTGATTTAGCTCTTAAATATGGCATATTTAGAAAACTATTGGAGTCTTGGATTGCTTTCATATGTAGCGAGTCATCATAAATTGATGTACAAGTACATTGTACAACAGTGTTCTATAATAATTTGATAATTAAATTTGTCACTGTGGTACCCGTGGCATAATGGTTAGTGCGTTGGACTGTCATGCCAGAGGTCTTGAGTTCGATCCCTGCCTATTCCATCTAAAGTTTTTTTTCACGCGGATACTGCCTCTTGCGAGGAATTGACAAATTCTCCAGTTTCTTGTCTTGTCATGAAAAGTGCTTTCTGAAATTAGCCGTTCGGATTCGGCTTAAAAAAATGTAGGTCCCCTCCATCCCTGACAACAATGCTCTACAGGAATGGTTGAGAGTTGTCACTAGGCCCTAATTCTCAACGGACTGTTGCGCCACCCAATTTATTTAAAGTTGTCACTTTAGCTGTGAGTAAAAACTCGTCTAAGTGTGTAACACCCCCCCCCCCCCCCCCTGATTAAAAGTCACAGCTCATTGGGTACCCACATGAATAGAATGGGAATCAGCTCATCAGATTTATGTTGAGGATACCGATGATGTTACCTTCCACTTTTAATGCAAATGCCAAAGCCTAGTTAAAAGAAGATTGGCAATATTAGGAAAATATTTTTTGACGACATATGCGATGTCTCATTTTTGCCACCTAAATACATTCTGAAATTTTCCCAAAAATGAAGATTGTTCAAAAATGCATCTTCAACCTTAATCCTCGCCAATCTTCCTATTTTTTCATAATCTTTCCCCCTTCCTGGAGATCATAAAGTGATCAAAGTGAGTTATTTTTTGGTCTTTACGGGTGCATCACCCCGTCAAACCTAACCTAAAAGTCTATTTTCCTTGTTTTCGATTTGAATTTTTCTTGTGCTGATTCTTAGATTTTTTTCGAATTTTCAAAATGATGAATAAGATCACTTTTAAAATGTAGGTTATGGTAGTAACCATGCAATGGGCTAGGTTTCAAATACTTGGATTTCAACTTTTTAAAAGTTACATAAAGAAGGGAAAAGTAGTCTCAATGGAATCTGAAACAAATTTCGAGTTTTCTAATATAAAGTCGTATTTTTATTTTAATGTCCATTGAAGTTCCTTCAAATAAAGTAAATATAAGGTGTGAATGTAAAAAACACTGCAACATTATATACACAAATTTTATTCAAACACACACAAACACCAAACTAGTACACTTACACACCCAAAAATACACAAATCATTTTTCGCTTAGTTTCAGTATGTGTTTTTGGATATAGTAAAATAATGTACTTTCATTAATTTAAAACAGTATTACTAAGGACAAATCTAAAAAATCAACTCAAAACTTGGTACTGTCCTGCCCTTAAGTTGTGTGTATCTTTCCTATATTTTTTTTTTTTTAAACTTGTGTATGTCTTAAACATAAAACAACAACAACAAAACACAAATCTTTTATAACTTAAAAGTCTTGATTAAAACGATGAAAATGACGTAAAAATTTCAGGCTCTTTTGGCAGATACCTTTTCGATTCGTGAAACCAAAGTACAAGAAAATGGAAAAGTGAGTATCGTAAATGATTTTAAAAAAGATCTTTTTTTTTTTTAATTTCCTTTTTTTATTTTGCGGGAAAGGGAAACTTTTTTCCATTTCTTCTCATTTGTAGTTACGGTAGTTTAAACAATACATTATGTATTTAATATTTAATATTTTTAAATTAAAATTAAAAATAAACTCATTTATGATGAAACAAAAGAAACAAAATTACATTAACTACATGTAAACATTCATTAAAACTGTAAAATATGTAATAACTTTAACCATATATTTATATTAATTTTTTTTTTTTTTTAATTTAAATAAATTATTTTTAATTGTTATGTCAGTGGGATTTTTTCACCTAAAAAAAAAATATCGCTTTTCCAATTTTCATATTCATTATTAAATGCTCACACACACAGGTCGACCTGTCAGGAGCGGAAGAACCCGCAAAAGTTAGTTTGTGTTGTTTTTCTTTTATTTTTCCATATTATAAATATTCTCTTAGATTAATGCAAGAAAAATTCTATAGATGAAAATTTAAATGATTCAAAAAATTTAAGAAAGTTCTACTTTAGCTGATGTAAAAAAATATAAGTGGTGTTGTGTGTCTTTTGATTTGGTTTTCTTTACATTTTCTGTTATTGTGGTATTTCTTATAATTATAAGCTTCTTTTTTTTAATGAAGTTTTATATTTTTTATTGTTATTATTATATATTTATTTTTGTTAATGCTAGTGTTTTCTTTTCGCGCCTTGTAGAGTTAAGTTTAGTCTTTTAAATGAAACGATGTCCTTTGATAAGTATTCTTTTATATTTTTCTCTACTAATGTACAGTACAGTCTTATGCGGCACGGTGGTGGTGGTGGTAGTGGTAATAGTTTTCTTTTGCACTTTCTAACCGTTACATAGTTACAGATAAAAATACTCTTTAAAAACCTATATAATATTTTAAAAAATGTAAATACTTGTAGGAGTTTTATATTCATTAGGTTTTAGTTACTTTATCACTTTATACTTTTTTCTTAAGAAACAAAAAAATAATATTTAAAATGAATTCCAAATATCCAACGTGTATATATTTATGTATCATATTCTTCGAATTATCCAATTTTATTTTCGATTTCCTACAAAAAAAAAAAGAAAACTGTTTTATGTTTAATACTCAACTTTATTTTATTTTGGGAAATTTCCTAGTTAAGGATGTTTGAATAATTCCAGACATTTTCTAGAAATTCATTTGTATTTTCTCTTGAATTTGGAAGGACTCTTTAAACTTTATCATTTTAAAAGTTTCTTTATTTTTTTAGGGTAGCTCTTCTCCAAGGACGCAAAACAAAACTCAAGCGATAAACAAAAATAGTGTAATATTGAAAATTACGCTTATTGTCAGGCATTGAAAAGCCCACGATAAAAATAAAATCTGTCACTGACACATCAGTGGCGTGCGTCGTGTCGAGTTGATTTTTACTTTTCATTCGTTAACTGATACTTCAAATATAAGCTTTCATATGTATATGAGTAGGTTAACCATTGTTGAGTTGTCTCGGCCAAATAAAAACCAACCCCTTCTATACATACACATACATATATAAATAGGAAGTCATATAATATAAATCAGATTACCTGACAATTTAACATCATAATTATTATTATTTGAGGGTTTTGGTTTCATTATTGTTATTGTTGTTAATAATAATATAATTGCTTAAAGGTGACACTACTATTATTTTTGTTAATCATTATTTAATAAATCAATTTATAAATAGACAGGTGGAACTGTGATGAAGTTATTTCAATCAGAAATCAATTAAAAGTGTACATATACAATATTGTTCATTATAATTGAATTCCCTTTTCCCTTAATAACTGACTTCAGTTTATTAACTTCGCTAAAAGAACTGATGTTTTAAAAATTTTTAAAATAACACTTTTTAGCTTAATGCGTTTAATTTTTTTAGTTTACTTTGAACGAAAATTAACTGTTTTTAAATTTTATGTTTAAACTATAATTTTAAATAAAACCTCAGTGCTGAAAATTTGAGTTAGAAAACATTGTGATATTTTTTTAATTAAGTAGGATTCAGTTAAGGCTATAAATTAAGATTTTAATAATTCAGCATGATTTCAAAGAGCAAACTTCAATTCTGTAGTAAAAACATTTTTAAATTCATGACCTTTCAGAAAAAAAACGTGTTTTATGAGGTCATACGAAACTCTTTTAATCATTATCATTACAACAAAAAACATCGTGTACTTTTTTATATTTCCAAAGTTTTGATATCAGAAAAACTAGCATATTAAAAATAAATTTGTTTGTATATCCAGACTTCCTTAAACCCTTTCTGTGCAGTATTCAATATATAATTAAGTAAACATTCTTTTCTTTAAGGAAAAAAGAAATAAAATTAAAAAAAAAATACGAAAACAATTTAAATGCTTTTTATGACTAAATTTAGATTTAGCAAACTTAAGGATATTATACTTTAATTTTGCAAAACTGAAAAACTTAGGTTTTTAAAAATAGAGTAAAAAGTCATAACTTCTTAAAATAAGAAAGTTGAGATGACTAGAAAAAGTTTTTTTGATGAAAAATTTGATTTTTTAAATATTAGATGTGGTTTAATCTTTTAAAAGTATTTAAAACTTTCTATACACAATTTCCCTGAAACTTGTACATATGTAAATGTTTCCCTTGATTAACAATTTTCAAAGATCGCTACCAAAAGGTGAACAAGTTTGTTTTAAAATGGAAATGAATGAACAATATTACATTTTTCCAATTTGTAGTATTCTGCCAATCCAATTTTCTATGGCCACGGATATTTTCCATTAGTGCTTGAATCGTTTCCAGATAGTTTTCATATCATCGATCTTTCGCGCTTCATTACAAAAAAGGTAAAAATCGGTCAATTGACATGTTCAAGACGGCTAATAAGATGATTTGGAAATTTGGTGCGCAGAAGATCAATTGGCATGGCGCACCATTCCCCATGAACCAGAGGTTATGCAAATTCATATTTTCAAATCCAGTAAAAGAAAAGCTTATTTTCCACAATTCACATCAATATGTAACTCTCTGTAAATCATTTATTTCTTGAAATTTGGGGGTTTGCCGAGCAGCATTTTTCTTTTCTTTCCGAAATGAATATGCTCTTTGTCAGAAAAGATGATTTTCACCAAAAATCGCTGTCCAATTCGAGATGCTCTAAGGCTTCAAGCAGCTATATTGAAGTGCTTTCGATTGCTGAGTAAGTTAAAGGTTGTAAACGAATGATCATCGATCTTTGAGCAATATTATCTGCAGACTTGAGCATAAAATATTGAGCTGTTGAGATCGATTACGAGTTGATATTTGTGAACTGAGTTTCACATTCTCAGCTTCAAAATACAATAATTTCATCGTACGGCTTAGGAGTATTGTCCTCTCGCATAAAAGTCTCACAAAATATGCACAGGTATGGTAGGTCCTTCACTTCGGACGAAACTTCTATTCAAAAAACCTACTCTGAAAATAAATTGTCAATATTTCCCACACTTGTCCAAGCGCAAAGCGACTCATTTCGTAAAAGTAAAAGTATGATATCGAATTTTTGTCAAGATTTCGATACCAATAGATGGCCCACCATGTTAATACGCTTAGACTACTTCTTTTTATGAACCTTGAATACCCATTTAATTTTGTACGGATTGTCTTAAGTTTATCTTGATCTTAAAAGTAAATGTTCAAAAAATCAATTAACTCTTGACATAGACACGCTTTTTAGGGGAAACCTTGATAAAGATTATATTTCGTTCCTGATAATTTAATACATACTAACTTACGAGTATTTAGTTTATAGTAACACAAGAAATGTATATTTAAATACAATTTGTTCAATTCACAATCAAAAACATATAAGAAACCAAAATCTACAATGATCAATGGATGATTTTCTGTGAAACAAATGAAGTCTTGAGAACAGAAATAGTGCAACCCTAAATTTGAAATGCAAATGTCAAATATTTAAAGCAAAAAGAAAAGTGTCTTATTTATATTCCTTTAAAATAATGAACATCCAATATATCTGTGAGAAAACTGAAGTTATCATAAGTTAAATATCATAACAATGCGGTAAGCGTTGAATTGTCAAATTAAAGGTTACGCAATTTCTGCTCTCAAGACTTCAAAAGAATTTATTTTTGTCTGTCAATTAACTTCAACCCATACAAAACTGTAACAAATTTTATCATTTGTAATCCTTAATAATCTCTAGAAATAACGATAAAATAGAAAAACGTGACAATAATTTCTAACTTGTGTAGATGTAGATCCTAAATTTGTGTAATTAACAGAGTTATTACAGAGATAAAATAATACTGCACTATTGCATCACCATATTTTTGTTCAGTAAACTATACAAAAAATTGTTTAAAAACACCTAAATCGGAATTCTCTATAATCTCACTTTTTTTCATCCAAGCAAGTTCAAAAACTCCAACACATACCTATAGGCTTATCCTTTTCGCCAAAGATTGAATTCTTTCACTTTTTGTTTGCATTTTTTGAAAAAAAAAAAAAAACTTTAATTGCTTTTGCACACACGTATTTTATTATTATAAACTATAGCAACTTACTTATATAAAATATTCTTCAAACACGTTTGATTTTTTATTGGAAAATTTTGTATCCGTTTACTTCACATCATTTCTAAATATCGTGTTGTTACAAAACTACTTGTAGTTACTTTCCCTTGAATTTCTCTCCATTTACATAATATTTATTACATCCTCAATTTAGTTGAGTGGTTCACATTACTATTTTCTTTTCTTTTTTATTTTGTTTTTTAAACTTCTCTGCTAGTTCCGCATTTATCTAGATGTGTCAACTTAACTCCTTCATAATAAAACAAAAAAAAAATATACACAAAAAAAATAAAAATAAAATATATTATATACAAATCTCACTAACTTATTCATTCGTGTGCATAACGCACAATTTGCAGGTATCCTTGTCTGACTCGGATCCTTCACAGTTTCGTGAGTTCTTCAACATGTCTGACTACGAAATCAAACAACATCAACCTTTAAGACTGCGAAAGAAATTCTACGAGTTTTATACGGCGCCCATTACGAAATTCTGGGCCGATTCGGTAAGGACGAAAGGTTAAATGGAGCATTCCATTATACGTAGTGTATAAATAGATATATATGAATACGTTACGTATGAATGCCCATCAACTCATATCCTTTTTTTTTGTTTTTTGGTTTATTTCTTTTATTGTATTGCAGATAGCGTATATGTTCTTCCTGGTTATGTTCACCTTTACTGTACTTGTGAAAATGGGACCAACTCCTCGATGGCAGGAAGTCTATTCGATTGCGTACATTACAACGCTGGGCTTTGAGAAGATAAGGGAAATCATTTCATCCGAGCCGGTTGCTATAACGTGAGTATTATTATTTGTTATGTTTATCTGGATGTGTGGATCATTTAAGGACTCGTGTATACTTCTCGGGAATAAATTATTATGATACCTCGTATACAGGAGCAATATCGTTTGTGTTGAATCGTGGAATGTTTGGTTAAGGAGGTAGCTTTGTATGATGAGGGTTTAGGCGTATAGATAGATAATAAAATAAATAAATTAGGTGGCGCAACACTCCATCAAGAACGAGGGCCTAGTGACTTACAACTCTCAACCATTCCTGTGTGCGAGTAATTTTTGTCAGAAATGGAAGGGACCTACAGTTTATATGCCGAATCCGAACGGCTAATTTAAAAAAAGCATTTTTCATGATAAGAGTTACTCTTGGAGGATTTGTCAATTCCTCGCAAGAGGCAGTACCTGTGAAAAAAGTTAGATGGCACAGGCAGGGATTGAACCCAACACCCATTGCATGACAGTCCAACGCACTTTTTTTTTCCAAATTCATTTTTATTAATTCAATCTTAAATCTATCTTAAAGCTAGACAAAAATTCATAAAACAAGCCTAATTAACCATAACTTACAACTAACTTATTGGTCCCATACGGACACTCTAAGTTAAACAATAATACTTAATGCTAATGCCTTTCGGCCCTAAGATCTATTTAACTTTAATTCATTTTATTTATTTTTGTATTCATTAGAAAATTTCAAAAAAAACTAATATCAATATCCTTTTTTATTTTTACTTAAAAACTACTTAAAATAAGGTCCTTAATATAAAACTTAAAGCTAACTAAAACTACCTATTCTACCTATAAACTACTTAAAACTAGAACAACCACAGCAGCAAATCTAACTATCTAACGTTTTTTGTTTTTCATATTTTGTTGTCTTTTTTTTTTTTTAAATATTATTCCATATTTTTTTTTTATTTTTTTTTTTTGTATTTTCCTTTTTTGTTTTTTTTTTTGTATTTTTTTTTTTTTGTATTTTTTTTGTGCCACCATGCCTATTCTACTTAAAACTAAACCCTAAAACTATAAAACAAGTATGTAAGCCGGCCAAGGCTTAAAACCCCACCCCGACTACTCACTATCAAGTGCCGATTGAAGCCACCAAAACTGGCTCTCCTGCTTCACCCTATCAGTTCGGTCCCGTTCGGACACAGCCCTACTGAACCGAAGAAGCTCTGCTCCGCCTTGTGCCATGACGTCCCGATTGTACAGGAGTCGCCTATCCACGGTTCGTCGTCTGACGTGGTAGATTAGCGGAACTGCCAATCTATCCTGTATCAGACCGCATCTGTCTAAAAAGAGGAATGCCTCTGGTGGAATGAAGCCGCTCAAGCGTGCACTTTCAAAATACTCGTCGTTCGGATAGAACGCCCCGAAAATTAAATTGTTGGTCGAAGACATAGCTCTTGCAATGTGACCTCAAACGAGTTTTATCATGAAATTGTCAATTCTGTTGATTCGAGCCCCGTTGTATAGGACCTCGTTGGAATAGTAATGCACGTAAGAAGATTCGGCTGTTCGATATAAGCCGGTACAGCGTCGTAAACACTGCCGCTCGAACACCCGAAACTTCTCCATCTGGGAACAGTCCAACGCACTAACCATCACGCTACGGGTACTACAGGCGTATAGATAATATATTGGCATTAATTCAAGTAAAAGTACATTTCAAAGAATTCCTTTTTTTTTCTTTTTTATAATAACGCGGTTTTAGGTTGATGTATGAGTATTTGAATTAAATTCAAAATTGCGTCTGACAGAAAACTATAACACTTTAGCTAAATCACATTATTTATTTAACACTTAAACCACTCGAATAATATATGTTTTGTGAAACACCTATAAAACATAGCATGAATGAATTTTTATTACATTTTTCGATTTGACAAAATTGCGTTTTTTTCCTATCGCACAAACAAGACAATATTTTTGAAAGGTTTAAGTTGTCCTGAATTCAAATGTTGCCTTAAAATTTTTATATCACATCAAGTTTTTAAAATATCCTTCTTTAAACATACAACATAATACATATCCCTAATTATTAAATAGGAAGATTATCTTGCAAAGTTTAAATCTTCGTCTTATATTGGTATTTAACTTAGTTTCTGGAAGTTGTGAAAAATCTTGAAATTAACTCTTTCGTGTTTTTTTTTTCGAAAATAACTGTTGGAATCAATTTTTAGTGCTGAGTTGGCTTTAACTATCTGCTTAAAGGACAATCAATATTCTTGGGTCCTGTGCGTCGTACATCCATGAGATTGGTACCTAACGAAAGCTGATGTTTTGTTTAATATATTTTGTGTTATTAATATTTTCAAAGTCGGTTTTGAGATAATTGAGCTTGAAGTTGAAGAAGTAAAAATCAAGAAAATCTTTGTATTTTGTTATAAAGGGTGATTTTTTAGGTATTATTTTTTTGGCAACACTGGTTTTAACAGATGACGCACGTTTCGTGTTTTGTTTCACTGTCAAACATCTTTAGTTTGGTCTATAATTTAACCATGAATCGTCTTACAAACGAACAACGCTTGCAAATTATTGAATTTTATTATCAAAATGCGTACTCTGTCAGTTTGAAGCGGCTATTTGGGCTATTGTGACTAAATTTCGCACCAAATTTACATTGTTGGACATTAAAACACCAACACGCTTACGTAGAGTGCGAACTGAAGAAAATATCGCAGCTGTAGCGGCCTCTGTTACTCAACAAAGTGGAAAATTTTGCGGAAGGATTTAGGTGTGATGCCTTTCAAAATACAGCTGGTGCAAAAATTGAAGCCGAACGACCTACGGCAACGTAAAATTTTTGGTGAATGGGCTCTTGGAAAGTTGGCCGAAGATCCACTTTTTTTAAGAAAAATTGTGTTCAGCGACGAAGCTCATTTTTGGCTCAATGGGTACGTAAATAAGCAGAATTGTCGATTTTGGAGTGAATATCAGCCAGAAGCATTGCAAGAGCTACCAATGCATCCAGAAAAAGTCACAGTTTGTTGCGGTTTATGGGCTGGTGGCATCATTGAACCGTACTTCTTCAAAGATGATGCGAATCGTAACGTAACTGTGAATAGTGAGCTCTACCGTGAGATGATATCCAACTTTTTTTTGCCCAAAATGCTAGAGCTTGACTTGCATGATAAGTGGTTTCAACAAGACGGTGCCACATGCCACACAGCACGCGCAACAATGGATTTATTGAGAGGCGAGTTCGGTGAACATTTTATTTCACGTTCGGGACCGGTCAATTGGCCGCCTAGATTGATCGATTTAACGCTTTTAGACTATTTTATGTGGGGCTATGTTAAAGCTTATGTCTATACAGACAAGCCCGCTTCAATTGACGCATTGGAAGGCAATATTGAAGCATTTATTCGTGAGATACCGGCCGAAATGTTGGAAAGAGTATGCCAAAATTAGACTAAGCGGATAGACCATTTGAGGCGCAGTCAAGGTCAACATTTGCATGAAATAATCTTCACTGGACCGTACTATCCATTCAAATAAAGATTTCATGCATTTTTCTGAATTGTATGTGTTTCTTTTAAACTTTCCTATAGCTCTTAAAAAATCACCCTTTATGAGCTTATAACTTTCAACTTATAGACCACATTAAAACGATATTAGTAACAAATGTAAGATCACACAAATATCAACACTAATATTATAAAGAGGAAAGATTTGTATTTTTGTATGTAACGAATAAACTGAAAAAGTACTGGACCGATTTTAATAATTCTTTTTTATTAGAAAGCTACATTATCACTGAGTAACATAGGCTATATTTAGTACTAGATTACTATAGAAATCTTAAGAAATTCCTATAAAAACCAACCGAAGATGTAAAAAAATTAGCCATAAAATGTCTTTCACCGCATACGCTGCGAAGAGTATTAATGATAGGACAACAAAATGTTTTCTAATTTAGTGATTCATGGTCGTTTTAATTAGCATGCTTATAACTTAAATATCTGTACCTATTTATGTCTACCCGTGCGAAGCCGGGACGGGCCGCTAGTCTTCAATATTTTTGATACATACAACAATATGTATTTATTTCAGCTTCTTTTCATATGCTGATGTCTTGAAATAATCAGTGATGATGACATATACTTTTTTCATACCAGTAATAAGCTTAATTTATAACCTTAAGATTGATATACAATATTATGTACTCCCCTATCTAAATACCCGGTCTTGCAAAAAACCTATTCAAAAATTGCTTAATAGTGCTATGAGACATTCTTAAATATGTTCCATAAGAAAAATGTATGTAAGTCTTATGATTGATATAGGCGTTCAAGTTTACCCTCTCGCCATACATGGAAATCTTCTACACTATTTTTTTATAATTTACAAGCACTCAAGGGGTTATAAGTACCCTTTATATGCTTATTTTTAAACACAGTGCGAGCGTTAGGAAAATAGGGAAGGATTTAATAGTAGGATTTTAGATACCGGTGCACATTGGTCTTAAGGTTCTGAACGTCAAAATGTGAGGGAAAAACAGAGTTGGCCAAAGCATTCTACATTCTCGATGTGGGATTTAAGAAAGAATCTCTATACTTAACAATACGCCCAAAATTGGGTTCAAGGGTAAACTGATGAGCATTCCTTTAAGTGCATGTATTACGGTTGAATCGTTTAAGGGGTGGAAAGCAACTGGCTAATTCGATAGAACATTGTTTGTAAAAATATCGATAAAAAAACGAAAGGCATGAAATATTGCGTCGCTCGATGTTCTAGTGATGTAAATATTTCCGTTATAGTTCTATCGCCTATCATTTTAAAGCCCTTCTTTGAATTCTATCCAAGAAATTAAAACTTGTTTAAGGAGCACCTGGACAGATATGCGATTTATATTCAAGGTTTGGACGGATGAAGGCTTTGTAAATTACACCCAGATCAGAAGGGGTGACAAATTGCTTGCACCGTCGGAAAAATCATAAGCACCTTGCTGCATTTTTGGCAATATCAAATATGTGATCATTCCATACACATGGAATGTACGAGTATGTGAGGTACACATACCGAGTACTCAAAGTTTATTAGTTTCCTGGATACAAGTGCAACTCTTAGATAGCGTTATCGAAGGTGTGTTACGCTTTAACCACAGGAAACAGCATTGAGTTTTCGAAGCATTAAATTCTACACGGTTTTTGATTCCCCATTGGATAATGCTGTTAAGATCAGAATTTAATGAGCTTATCATACGCTGTCGTTGAAGTTCCACATTCGAAGAACAAGGATGTGAATCTACAAACGAATATGAAAAGCTGAGGGTACTGTCGTCGGCGAAACAGTTTACTGGATTAGAAGTGGCAGACAAGAGATCATTTATGAATATAAGAAAGAGAGTCGGAGACAAAACGGAGCCCTGGGGGACACCAGCATTTATTTTATGAATTTCTGACTTGTAACCATCCAATACAACTTGTATTGAACGGCAATAAAGGTAATTTCTAATCCAACGAAGAAAAGCACGCATTTTTTAATAGGAGAGCTTGGTGCCAAACTCTATCAAATGCAAAGATTTGTTCCTCTATTCGGTGAGATAAACCATGAGATCACTAGTGGACCTATTGCTAAAGCCGTATTGCCGGTCATTAAGAAGCTTTCGATCTTCAAGATATTTCTTGAGCTGATAATTAATCAGCGTTTCCATGACCTTGGAACGAAGGGACGTAAGTGCAATCGGTCGGTAGTTAGAGGGTAAAGAAGATTCGCCTTTTTTGGGGATGGGCTGGACAAATGCAGTTTTCCATCCTCTCGGAACAAGACCTGAGGATTAGGACAGATGAAAAAGCTTACGCAGTGGTTTTTCCAGCTTTGAAGAACACCTCTTTAGAACAATAGCGGGTATACTATCCGGACCAGCGGATTTATGTGTGTTTAGATCTCTAAGGACTCTTGCCACAGTACGAGTGCGAAAAAAGATTGGTCCCATAGAATCACTAACTCGCTCAAGTACGGGCGCAGTTATAACACTCACTGGCAGCGTAGAATTGGCGGCAAACTGCCTAGCAAAGGGATTAGCTTTCTCTAAAGAGCAAACAAAAGGAGTGTCATTGACAACGAGCGTAGGAACCGATGAAGAGAAAGAATTCCTCATGTTTCTTACGAATGACCAAACATTTGTACTGCCTTTGGGACATTGCAGTATTTTTTGCCGTAATTTTTGGTCATGTAAAAATTTGGTCCGTCGAATATCGGCATTGCAGACCTTCCTGGCTTGTTTGAACTTTTTCCGGCTTTCCTCAGTACGGTTGGCTTTATAGCAACGGCAACTTACCTCTTTGGCCCTGATAACCTCTTTACAGCTCTCATCAAACCATGCGTTTTCCTTAGGTCTGATCATTTTAACCCTGTTCGGTATAAAAGTTCTAATTCCCAGAAGAAATAAACTTGTGATCATATCAGCGCTGGCGTCAACGTCTCTATCGAGGAAGCATAGTGACCAGTTAAAGATCCTGAAGTAATTATTGAGACCGTCCCAGTTGGCTTTCTCGTATTGCCAAACCGTTCTCTTAGGAGCTCTTTCTTTAACTGAACAGTTTTGACACGAGAAATTTGCTGGTATAACACAATGGTCAGATGTGCCTAGAGGAGAAATATGCAAAATACTAATTTTAAACATATGAAAGGAATCGATAAATCAGGGTTTTCTTCACCGTAGCATATTTCTTAGTTGTTCTTGACTACGCACACGATTTCGACTCTCACATCACTGACTTGTCCCAAGAGCTTAAATTTTGTAGTTTGAATATTGCCAAAATTTAATTTCGATTATTAATACCTTTAAATCAGAAACAACTTTAAAAGTTAAGTCCATTGAATTGATTTTTTTTTAAAACTAGTCTTAGAACAAAAATAGTTTTGAAATGGTTGCGAATTTTAAGTTTGCCAGAAAATTTATTTAAATATTTATAAAATTTCATATTATTCAAACACTATTAAGATTTGATTGACATCTAAATCAAATTTTAGAAAATAATCAATAATATGGCCGTGAGAGAACAAAAATTTTAAAACCAGTTATAATTTTTACAGTTTCTAAAAAAATGTTCGCCAAAACACTTTAAATTTACAAAATATTTATAAAAGCATTTTACCTTTGTGAGGTTTTTGCAGTCATCCCAATTTTTTACTTTTTTAAATTGGTGTGTTAAAAAATTACCCACTTTAATTTATGTGCATATAATTGTTTCATATTTTTAATTTCTTCGAGCTCCCTAGAAAAAATTCATTCAAAATCAGTCGGCATTAAAAAGCGTTAAATTTTTCAAAATGGTAGGAACTTGATTTGAGTTTTATTGTTCTAAAAAACGTATACCGTCAGTAACGTAATACGATTCTAAGAAATACAAATAAAATATCTACAGGAATTCCAAGAAAATATTAGATACTCATAATTTTCTCAACACTTCAAAAGTTTCCGCATTATTATGGTAGCCATATTATTACCAAAAATGAAAACACAAAGGTATTTTATGTTTATTTCTTTATTTTTATTTTATGAGATTGAAGGAAACAAAAAAAAACTTTTTAAATAAAAAAACATAAATCATTGAAACATTTGTTTCCATTTTAAATTTGTCTCTATTTTGTTTCCTTTATTTTCTTCTCATTTCCCAATGCAGCCATAAATTTTCAGTTTGGGCCTGGAATATGTGGAATCCTTGCGATGGAGCAGCCATTATATTATTTCTCATTGGACTTTCATTGCGTTTCCGGCCAAATACAATGGACATAGGACGTGTGTTTTATTGTGTCGATAGTATATACTGGTACTTGAGGATCCTGAATATTTTAGGCGTAAACAAGTATCTAGGTAAGTTTTACTTTTTCATATTTTATTTTCACAATCAAAATAAAGAAAGAAATAAGCATTATGAATTGATATGTTTTTAAGATAATTGTATGTTTGTATTTTAAGAGGTTGCTTTTTTTCCCTCTCTCTCTCTCTCTCTGTCTCAAGTTCACGGTACAATGATTTGAATTAATTATAGATTTCTTTGAAAAACTTTTCTTGGAAAACTTAAACAAAAATGGTATAAAAAAGAGGACTTTATGCAAAACTATATACAAATTGTGGTGCTCCCAATTTGTGTATAATTTACTTTGACATTAAAAGAAAAAAAACTACCAAAAAGTGCATACCTACATTCGTTTGACATAGACGGTACTTTATTATGTTTGAGACACTTTTACATTTTGCAGTAAACTTTTGTATAAAAAGGAAAAATATGGTATTTTCATCTCAGGAAAAACCCTTAGGGTGTTATATGTATGTTAAAATAACATTAATGGTTTCAAAGAAATCGTAAACTAGTGTGATTTACAAAGTAGAAATATCGGTAGATGTACTTTCAAGTTCATATTTTCTTGTTTATATTCTTGACTTTTCAACATTAGAACCCACATATAAAATACAAAGTTTACTATATTTATTTATGTTTATGTGAGCAAATAAATAAATTTGTATATACTCGTACATATATAAAATATCACAAAAGAAGAACCTAGAACGAAAGTAAATATACATAAATATGTACAAATATAAAATCAACAAAATGTACACATTTGTATTTTGTAAGATGGTTTTTCTTTATAAATATTTACCTTCATCCATAAGTAAATACAAATAGCAAGTACACACTTATAATACAATTTGAAATATTTGTGCATTTAAAATGGTTTTAAGAGTATTTGAGATTGAAGTGGTTGTGGCTGCCAGAAATAATGCTATTTTATAAAGTCCTGGTCGTTTTTCTGATGAAATAAAGGGTGTCCCAAAATTAACGCAAGATTTGAATTTGCCGCCATTTGTGCAGTGAAGTGTTGGCAACCCTGAAAAAAAAGCAATTTGACAGCTAACAGTATAGGGTTATTAAAAATGGAGCGTTACACGAGAGAACAACGTGTCTTCATTATTAAAGAATATTTCAAAAATAGTGAAAGCTTGGCGGCTGCAGTTCGAAAATTTCATACAAAATATGGTCGGAATAGTGTTTTAACTTCGTCAACTGTGAAGAGATTAATTGAAAAATTCATGCAGACTGGATCCGTTGGAGACGCCAAACACACTGGTCGTCCAAAAACAAGCCGTTCAAATGTGAATGTCGAAGCAGTGCGTGAGAGTGTTGCTGACAATCCAGGAACCTCAATTCGACGTCGTGGACAAGAATTGCAAATTTCAAGAACCTCTATACAGCGTATACTCACCAAAGATCTGTGTCTTCATGCTTATAAAATTCAATTAACACAACAATTGAAGCCTAATGACCATGGACAGAGAAGAGAGTTCGTTGAATGGATTATTGAACATCAACAAATGGACCCTGATTTTTCGAGCAAAATCATCCTAAGCGATGAAGCACATTTTTATCTTGATGGCTTTGTCAATCGCCAAAATTGCCTCATTTGGGGTTCGGAGAACCCACATGTGATTGTCGAAAAACAAATGCATCCACAACGTGTGACTGTATGGTGTGGATTTTGGGCTGGAGGCATAATTGGGCCATATTTTTTTGAAAATGATGCTGGTCAAGCAGTGACTGTTACTGGTGCTCGATATCGCGACATGATTACACAGTTCTTTCTGCCAAAATTGGATGATATTGATGTGTCCAATATGTGGTTTCAACAAGACGGTGCCACATGTCATACAGCCCGTGAAACAATTCAATTACTGCATGAGACATTTCCAGGTCGTGTACTCTCTCGTTTCGGTGATCAAAATTGGCCTCCTAGATCGTGTGATTTAACACCATTAGACTTCTTTTTATGGGGTTATTTGAAATCACAAGTCTATGTCAACAAGCCCACAACCACCCGTGCATTAAAGGAGGAGATTCAACGCTGCATCAACGAAATTCAGCCACATTTATGCAGAATGGTCATGGAAAATTTCAACAAAAGAGTGCGCATGTGCATGCAAAGCCGTGGAGGCCATTTGTCCGATGTGTTATTCCATACATAACCCTATCCTATGTACTTTACGAGTCAATAAAAATATAACTATCAAAAGACTAAAAACGGCGTTTTCTATTTAATTCAAATCTTGCTTTAATTTTGGGACACCCTTTACAAATGCATACGAAAACTTTTTCCCTTAATCTTAACATTACTATAGAGAGAACCGCTACATTTTGAATGTATGTAGGTATGTACTTGTCAGATAAATATAATGATTCCTTTAAAGTCAAAGAAATCCACTCGTGTACAATTTAATGTTCATAGATTGTATGATGCAAAATTCTATGTTAAAATTATTTTTGGTTATTCTAGAAATTGTAAGCTTATTACCAAGGTTAAAAGAACAAAAAGCTCATTTTTGGGGTTGAAATTGCTTACGGTAATATCCTGCAGTAAACGCAGAAAAAGGGTTTTTCAATTGGCACGGGTAGATTTTGGCGCCCCATGGTGGCCGTTTTGTTTTGGAGACATCTGTCAAATATTTTTTTTATTATTCAGTTGCTTATGCCAAATCATCATGGCAAGTTACACGAATGAACAAAGCGTTTAAATGATAAAACTTTAGTATCGAAATGAGTGTTCGTTAATGCAACCGTTGCGCGCATTGCGCCCATTTTACGGTAGACGTGGTTTCTTTTCACAGTCGACTCCTCAACGTTTAGTGGCCAAATTTGAGGCGACCAATTCAATTAACAATGAGCCAACACCCGTACGTTCAAGGAACGCAATATCGGCCGAAAACATCGCCGAGGTACGTGAAAGTGTACAGCAGAACCCGAGGCAGTCTATTCCTCGCCGTGCACAAGAACTCTGCAGAACTTCGCAGACTTTAACATGAATTCGAATTGTTTGGAAGAGTACCCCAATTTTGGCCGAAAAATCATCTTTATTGACGAGGCGCATTTTTGGATGAATGGCTGTGTTAAGAAGCAAAATTGCCGTATATGAAACGACACCAACCCACTCGAGGTTCACTAGTTGCATCCTCAAAAAGTTACGGTTTGGTGTGGATTTTGGGCAGGTGGCGTAATTGGTCCGTACTTTTTTGAAAACGACGTTAGGGAGGCGGTCACTTTCAACAGCGAGCACTACATAAGGGTGATAACTAATTTCTTATGACCCAAATTGAAATATATGGACTTTAACGACATGTGGTTCCAGCAGGACGGCCAGCGCTACGTACCACACAGCAAACGCCACCATTGACATTTTGCATGAACGATTTGAGGGTAAGGTTATCTCTCGCAGGGGTGATGTGAATTGGCCACCAAGGTCATGCAATTTAACCCCGCTAAACTTTTTCCTATGGGATTTCTTGAAGTCCCACGTCTATGCAAATAAACCACAATCGACCGATGCCCTAAAAGTAAACATAACACAGGCCATCGCTCAAATTCAGCCGGATCTATGAGGAAGAGTCATTGTAAATTGGATCCGTGCAACCGTAAGAAGCCGAGCAAGGCTTTTGAATGATGTCGTATTCCACTCTTGATTTCATACATGCGCCTTTCAAATAAGAAAATAATTTTGTTAATACCTCACACACAGCTTGTTTTATTCCATTTCAACATCTACCTGCCCTTATTGAAAAATCCTTTCTACAGGATACCTCAATTTCTGGAATTAAAACAAAAAACTGTCTCAATTTGTTCTTCAAACAATTTTGGTTGGTGAGTTGCATTTGAACAGAAGATATTATAACATTTATTTTTGCTTTTTCAACATTTTGAGTCCTTAATATTAAACGATTTTAACATCTTAGTATCTCTTAACAATTCACTTACTTACTTAAGGTGGCGCTACAGTCCTGTGTGAACTAGGGCCTCATCCAACAAACTTCTCCATCTAGCTCGATTCCTAGCTAGATTTTTCCAGTTTCGCGTTTCCACTTGTGCGCGCCACCTGATCCGCGGTCTTCCTCTACTGCACTGTCTTGTGAGTGTGCATGCACTCTACGTGACCCAGCCCTCTTAGTCATTGGACTTTTACACTTCTGGCTAAGTCTACGTCGCTGTACAGCCCGTACAGCTCGTCGTTCCATCTTCTCCTCCACTCCTCTTCTTTGCATACGGGAACGTAGATAACACGAAGAACTTTTCTCTCGAAACGACCCAAGGTGTTTGCATCCGGTTTTGTCATAGTCCATGCTTCTGCACCATATAGCAGGGCGGGGATGATGAGGGTTTAAATAGCGACACTTTGGTCCCTCGAGGGAGGGTTTTGCAACTCAATTACCTTTTTAGCAAACAAACTCAATTATTTTTTTAGAAACAGCGGTTAGCAAGACTTATTCTTCGTTTGATCACAATTTGCTGAAGTTAAAATCACGGAATGCGTACTTTAACTTTTAGCAATTTGCTAAATTATTTGTTTATTTTCACGAACTGTCACTTTGTAGACATGTTTAGCAATTTACACGTTAGAAAAACAAAAAGAAAGGTTTAAAATTTCGGACTTCCTTAGTAAATTGCTAAATATTTAGAAAATTGGTAATTAGTAAATTGTTAAACCTTTAACTTTAACAATAGGTTGTTTCAAAATATTGAGCCAATATTATCAAATTTTCCTTTTCCTGACGCTACAAAAATTGAATTTTGTACTATAATTTTTTTTTCCAAATAGAAAAAAGTTTTTAAATAATTCGAATTTTATTTCGCTTGGCAAAATGAAAGAAATGAAACAAATTTCAATGATAATTTCCGGAATTGAAAAAATAAAAAAATTAAACACTTCTAAAATAACCTTTAAATGAACATTTCATTAAACACACAATCAAACCAAATAATGTAAATTTCATTCCAATTTAGAAAATCATTGCTGTTTTATGCCACTTTAAAGTTCTATACCTCAATAGAAACAACTGCCTTGAAACCAATTTGATTTCCAACTAATTTTCTGACCACAAAATATAAACTTATTTAACTCTGAACAACTATAATCTATACAAATTGAAATCCTTCATGATAATAAGCTTCAATTGGTCTTTTTTCATTCTTTCAACCTTATTCAGCTTATTAAATATGCAGCCCTACCAACATAATAGCACAAGCCTACATACTCGTATTTAACCAACATCTCCTAAATTAATTCCTAGCCAAAAATATATGTACATATATGGTATAAAGCAGACACTCTGCATCCCATATCCGAATGACAGAACATTCTATATCTAATATACAATATATACATTTTTTTTTTCTTTTCATTAATTTACACGAATACTTTTGCTTTCTGACAGATTGATGGCCTACGAGTACAATAATTGAGATAAAAATAAGCATCATCAATACAAATCAGTTTGCCATCAATGAGTTCTTTTTTTGTGTGCATATAAAATATACAATATATAATATACCTACATACATATGTCTTCTATATCAAACACGTATAGATGTATTTAGATATTTCTATATGTAGATTATTTAATTTTAATCTTAAAGGAACTTTAACTAAATAAACTAAAATTTGTATCTTCTCATTTCCTTTCATCTACAGGTCCATTGGTTACTATGATGGGCAAAATGGTCAAGAACATGATTTATTTCGTAGTCCTGCTGGCTGTTGTTTTAATGAGTTTCGGCGTTAGTCGACAAGCGATCCTGTATCCAAATAATGAACCCACATGGCGATTAATTAAGGAGGTAAGCCTATGATCAACATTATACTCCATACATATATGCTTATATACATACCGTACCAGAGGTATATTTATATACGATATGCCTTCCGTCTATACCGCATCATCGTAGTCAGCTGGAAAAAGTACTATATAGAACAATATACATACATAATTGATTAAAATACCTCAAGCTCCGTCCGACTGCCTGTCGTCAGCCATATTAAGCTGTCGTACACCTGAGTGGGCTTTGTTGATGGAATTTTGCGTTCTTCCACACCATTCCACTCCCACTTCCACTTTCACCCCTATCACCATTCCGCCAACAAATACTATAGTTCACCCATCAATAAATAAAATCAATGGATTCACACTCCGGCACACCGCTTCCTTACCGTACAGTTCGTTCGTTCATTGGTTCGTTGGATATTTAATCTACGAGTATAAAAACGACACCGACGACGACGTTATGCTTTTCCAAAAATCCAGCAAGGACACTTAATGGTTTTGCTTCTATATAATGTTGGGTTGGGGTCACTATGGCGACTTTTCTATACTCTCACTCTCTCTATAGTCGAATGAACCGGATGAACCGATGAATAGGGATGGAATGTTTTATTATAAATTCAATTTTAAAAGGTTATTTACCTTAACACCGGGTGTTTTAGTGCGTATATCGGTTGGTTGAATTTAATAAATTAAAATACATACCAACAAAAAAGAATCAAACCTTTACCGCTTCAATTGGCCTTTGATTAAATTCATTAGAGCATAAATGGTTATGGGTCTGTAATGAAGTGTGTCTCTGTGTGGGTCTGAATTTAAAATGTCAATGTATATTAAATGAATTTTTGGTGAAAAGGATTTACCAAAATCATCAAAGAGAAATAAAGATTTTTTTTTTCTTTTTAAAGCATTTGAAATGAGGTTTGGATTCTATTTCTAAAACCAAAAGCTGCTTAATTGAGACAACTTGCACTTCCAGGGGGTGGTCATGGCTAGTCATATTAATTCTTTCTTAAGGTTTCGGATTAGGGGGGAAATAAGTGTAATTAGTGAAAAGCTTTAAATTAATATATGTACACTGTTGAAGAGATAAAATTAAGGAAGGAGACATAAGGTGATTTGTTTTTTATTTGTATTCTGTTGGAATTTTTTTTCAAATCAGTTCGATTTTTCAAATTGATAATTTTTATATCTATTTCTTGAGAAGTTTCACTTTTTCTGTAATTTAAATTTATGAATTTTAAAAAGATGTAAAAGGTTTTCTAATAAGAGGTTTAATTTTGAATAGTCATCAGTTATTTGGGTATCTGTAATCTCTTAACACCTTACAACCAAAAACTATGAAATTACTAAAAATGGTACGATGTATTGAAATAGTTAAAATAAACAACAAAAATTAGAAAAATTTTACAGTCACAGTTCCCAAAACTTAAACACTTTTGCGTCATTTTGAAGTACTTTGTCGGTATGTAATCGACAATATTGAAGCTGGTGGATACATTTGAGTTGTTCGTGATGTAACTAGCAACTAAGAATATTGCTGCTGTAGCCCCCGTAGTGTTGAAGTACGAGTATTTAACCATTATTAACTCTCCTTTGCAGTGGGATCTTTATTTGATAAAGCTTTTTTCCGATCTTCATAAGGAGGAAAATTGTTAGTATCAGACCATTCTTCTTCTCTAAAGATGAAACGTATGAAGTTGGGTTGTACAGATTCTATCCTATTCTTGAGGACCTCCCAAAAAGGGGTACATATACCTGGTGTGTATACTCAAGATGGCATGGCGTGGGACCAAAATGTTATAGTGAGAGTAACATATGAATTCTGAAATTCATTAGACGAAAGTTTCACAAATCCTTACATAGAGTTGGCATTGCTAACGATCGAATAAAAAAGAACTCCATGATCTTTAAACTATGAACCCAATGTAGGTGTACGTTTTTTAATGAAAGTCATTGCCTGATATTTCATCCGGTCAAATTTTAGCCCATTCTTTTTGCACCAAATAAGAAAACTGTTAATATTAAATTATTATTATAAGCTTTTATTGCCTTATCATTTTAAATACATCTATAGATACAAATTTTAAATTTTTTAATTAGAATTTTTTCAAATTATTTGTTAGAATGATACAAATTACAAATATAGAATTATTAATTAGATAATGGAAAAGTACGATAATTGATATTTAAAAGTTTGGTTATTTATTTTTTCAATTTTTATTATTAGTTTTCGGCGTAAGCCTCCCCCAAAGCGGCCCATAGGTCTCGATTTTTCGCCTCACTGTACCAATTTTCGTTTATTTGGCAAAGATCGTCGTTCCATCTCTTGTTCGGTCGGCCTGTTCGTCTCTTGCTTTCCTGTCTCCATTTTGTTGCCAACTTTGTCCATATTTGATCCTGTAGTCTTGAAATATGTCCTGCCCAACTCCATTTTTGTCTTTTGGTTCTATCTATCACGTCAATTATTCGAGTACTGTTTCGGATGTCTTCATTTCTTATCCTTTCGCTGGGTTTTATTCTGAGGATTTTTCTTTCCATTTAGGATTGACAGATCCTTAGCTGGTCAAGAGATTTCGTAGTCAAGCTCAGGGTTTGTAGTCCATAAGTAATCACCGACAAAATAGCGGAGTCGAAAAGATATTTTCGTGTTTCTACACTTTGGTCCAGTTCTAAAATCTGTTTGAGGCTCCAGAATTATTTCCAGCTGTTTTTGATGCGTCTGCTGATTTCTTTTTTCTCTTGGTCCTTAGTCCTCTATGTATTCTATTTTTTCATGGTCCAGAATTATATCTTCTCTGATGTGGTTTGTCATCACTTTTGTTTTTGATTTGTTGATTTGTAGTCCATAGTTCCTGCACAAGCTAGTAAGTTCTGGTGTCATTTCTTGTATATGTTTGGCTTTTGTTGATATTAGTACTATATCGTCTTCAAATCTTAGGTTGTTTAGAAGTTGTCCACATATCCTTATACCATATTTTGTCTTCAAGTTCATCTTATGAAAAATATCCTCTAAGACTGCACCAAATAGTGGTGGTGAAAGCGGGTCTCCTTGTCCGACGCCTCTTGTTATTTAAAATTTACGTCCTGTACTCTCTGTTTTTATTTGTGCTACATTATTTTTGTATATGTTTTTGATAGTCCTTATTACGTTTGGGTCCATATTTTGATTTTCTAGAAATGTCCATACTGTTTCGTGTTCAACGCTGTCAAATGCTTTACTGAAGTCTATGAATAAAAAGTATATTGGTTGTTGAAATTCATTGCACTTTTCTATTAGTTGATTCATCGTCTGTAGATGGTCTGTTGTTGAGAAACCTTCTCTGAATCCAGCTTATTCCCTAGGTTGTTTATTGTTAAAATCTTGTTTAATGTCCCTGTAGATTGTTTTTGAAAACAGCTTATAAATTGTCGAAATGTTACTTATAGGTCTATAGTTGTTCAAATCGTCTTTTTTTTCCTTTTTTATGTATAAGTGTAATGGTTGTTTCTCTCCATTGCTTAGGGATTTGCTGAGTTCTTATGATTTCATTAAACATAAATGTTAAGATTTCAGAAAGCGATTATTTCCCGTATATTATCATTTCTGCAGAGATTCCATCATTTTCAGTGCATTTGTCCTTTTCTAATCGTCTATGGTCCTTTCAATATTTTCTTTGCTAAACATGGGAGTTTGCGTTCTTAGGAGATTGATATCTATGTTTTCAGTATTTTCTTCTTCAGTTATATGCTTGGTCGAGGAGAATAGTTTTTCGAAGATTTTAGTAGCATTTTCGTTTAACTCTTTTCTATTTGTTATGTTGCTTGCATTTTTGCTTTTTAAGCTAATAATCCATTCCTGTTGACTGTTAAGTAATGATTTTGTTTTCCTTGTTGATTTTGTTTGTCTAATCGTATCTCTAGCTATTATTTCGTTGAACTTGTTGATATCTTTCCTTATTTCTAGTTTGATAGTTTTTCTTAATTCTTTTAGTTCAGTTTTTTCTTATTCAAATAATTGTTGCTTGGTTCGTAGAGTAGATATCTCTTCTTGAGATTAAGATTTTTGTATTGTTGGATAATTTATCTTTTGATGTTTTGGTGTCCATAATTGATAGTTTTGCAGAGTTTTTTATGATTTTTTCTAATTCGTCATATGTGTTTTGTATGTAAATACTTTACGTTGTTGAGCACGGATATGTCTTTGACTGTCTCAATTTTGTTTGTCAGAATCAGGTCGATTTTATTTTTTATTTTACCATTCGGTGATATCCACGTCCATTTTCTGTTGTCGTTTTTCTTGAAAAACGAGTTACCAAATTTCAAATTCATCTCTTCGATCCATCGTATTACCCTTTCTTCTCTTTCATTTCTTTCTTCATATCCGTAGGGTCCTGTTGTTTTCTTTTCTTCTTCGTTTCGTCTCTTTGCAAGCTTAGCGTTAAAGTCTCCAATATTAAATATTCGTTATATATAGATCCCCAGAAACTTCAGATTTGACATTGAAAGGGTTGAAGAAAGACCTTTAAAATTTAACTTGATAAGACCTATTTTGAACATAGAAGAAATCCATGTGATGAATTTAGGAGGAAACCCAATTGCCTTCAGCTTAAATGTGATGACATCATGAAGAAGTTGGCCAAAAGCTTTAGAATAATGTGTAAATACAGTCGAGTTCTTGATAGAGTTTTAGAGTACTTAAATACTCACGCAAAAATGCAAGTAAATTAATAATTGTCGATCGTTTTCGAATAGGTATGTTAGTGATAACATACAGGGTCCGGCAAAAAACCTCCCGTATTTTTAGACGTTTATATTTAAAGCTATTTATTGATAAAATAGTATTTCGGGTATAGATAGATAGAGGTCTACGTGCCGTTTTTAGTAATCATAATGGCGTGGAACGGTGAGCATCGCGCATTTGTCGTAGAGGAATATATCCGTAATGGTAGTTCTGCGATTACTACTCAGCGAGCATATCGCATTCAATTTCAACTTGGACGACATATGATCCTGTTCCGGATAGAAAAACAATTCAAGTTTGGTTATCAAACTTTAGAGCAACGGGTTCTGCGCTAAAGAGAAAATCGTCTGGCCGACCTTTAACCGCAACATCGCCGGATAATGTGGCACGTGTAAGGTAAGTGCGTCTATCCAGCAATCTTCGAGGCGTTCAGCACTTAAACATGCAGCTGCCCTTGGATTGTCTGATAGGAGTGTAAGACGAATTTTACACACACATCTTTGTGAAGACATTCTCCAAAACATTCCCGTTGGTGCTGTTTTAATTTCGTCTGACGAGGCCCATTTCCATTTATCGGGTACTAAAAATAAACAAAATTTCCGATACTGGGCAACAGAAAACCCTCAAGAAATTCATCAACGACCACTTCACAGCGTTATGTGACAGTTTGGTGTGCTGTTGCTGAATTTGGTGTGCTAGATCCGTATTTTTTCGAAGAAAATGGGCAAAAAGTTACAGTTAATGCGGATCGCTACTGTCACATGATTGTGACCTTCCTCCAACCAAACTTAAATCAGTTTACTAAGAACCACAAAGAAGTCTGATTCCAAAAAGATGGAGCCACAGCACACACTTCACGGCGTTCACTAACCATTTTGAGAGAGATGTTTTCAGAGCATCTTCTTTCTTTACGAGGAGACATTACTTGGCCACCAAGGTCCCTCGATTTATCACCTTGTGATTTTTTTTTGGGGGCATTTAAAGGCCCAAGTCTACACTCATCGCCCAACATCTTTGGATCTTTTGGATCATCTTTGGAAAATTCAATAACATTTTTTTTCTGTTAAATTGTTTATTTATTTGTCATTGCCTTTAAAAATATGGGAGATCTTTTTGCCGGACCCTGTATAATATTCTTGCAGTGCAGTTAAAATATAAACTCTCAAAAACAACTTGTTCAATAAAAACTTGTTAATACAGTACCTTTTTAAAGACTGGTGTAATAAATGCATTCTTTAAAATGGGAGAAAGTTGAGATGCTAATATTGATTTCCATTTCTTTAAAACAATTGGAGAAATTCCATCTGGTTTAGAGTAGTTTGAAAAAACCTATGTTTGTGTATTTCTTGTCGATCAACGACGTTGCGTTGAATTTTTCCTTAAAAGTACTATTTTCAAGGGTATCAAAGCTGCAGTTTTATCATTTAATCAATCAATCAGTATAATGATCTTGATTCGCTACAAAAAATCATGTTTTAATAATCAGATTTGTCAGAATCCAAGAATGATTGAAACTTTTTGAACTAATAGTGCTGTGATAAGACCTTCTTATTCAAAAATTAAGCTGATGTAACTGTTGCGGTGAACAGAAAGATACATTTAAAAAAGTAGAGCTACGTGCTACACAAGTATTGAAACAATCGAAATTTTGCAAGAAAAATTGTATGACGAAGCCATGGCTGCATGTGGGTTGCATCCCCGCTGCTGCTTTTAAAGAACCTTATTGTGTTTTTGCATCCCCGGCTGTTCATAATTCATCCAATCTGGTTTGTATTATCTTGAATACAAAGATATTTGTTTTTTATACAGTTATTGACAGCTTCGATAGTACCCAAAATGTTTAAATAAAATGTTCTCACATATCTACATTTATATGTTTTCTAAAGCCTTTCCCACATTGCAAAAAATCCTTCAATTGTAAAGCAAATACGTGCTATCAAGCTATGCATTATTATAAATATTTGAACAAATAAAACAAATAAAACTTTCAATCCAACGACACTGCATAAATATTAATTTTTCACAAAACAATCATAACGTCACGAAGTATTTACCATTAAAATATTCATTTGAGTTCTTGGGGGTTGTTTTCGATGTATTCTCAAAAAATCACTTTTAAAATTTCATTTAACATGAACAAAAAGAAATTTAAAAAAAAAACAACAATATGATTATTAAAAATATCAATTTTAATATTATATGTATACGTAGTTCATTTATAATAAATTGTTAAATTTAATTCGAATTGACCTTAATAACAAAAATTACATTTTTAATGCTGCTTTAACAACGCGTTCTTCGCTTGGTAGGATTTTGGGTTTTGTGATTTCCCAAAGGGGACTCGTATGTACGTACATTTTCATTCGCATTCCCACTCGCAGATCACAAAGCCTTGAGGATGAATTCGCGAATAAAGTACATATATAACGTCCACAAATGCAAACACAATAAAAGGTAGACCATTGTGTTGTGCCATGATTGATTTTACATGTCAATTGCCTTTGGAAATGTGTTTTTCGCGAGAAGTAGAAAACATTCGAAAGGATATCAAACGAACATGAACATGAAATCGAGTCTGAAAATACAACTTGTCCTTTACATGCATCGTCGGTCTCGTCCTTGTCGTCGTTTTCCTTTTTTTATAATCGGTGGATTTAGTGACCAACAACATGTTTACAATTCGAATTGCAAAGCTTAGTTTCAAATCAATAAGAGAATGATTTGTTTATTTTTTTTTTTTTGCCGTAAAGGACTTTTCCTTTTGTGGTTATAGGATCACAGATTTTATTTAAGATATAATGTTCATTTTACTTGCCGGTATTGTAAATAGAAATAACATATTTTAGTCATGATGTCTAGTTGCCATAATAGATTATTGAACAACAAATTTAATACAAACAAAATACATTGACAAAAGTAAGTATACGCCTCGGTGCACTTTCTTTAATAAATTCATCAACTGGCATGAATTTTTATCGACACATAATTATCTTTATAATTATTGAAAGTGGTTCAAAATATTAAAAATAAAACTCCCTGTGAAGAGCCAAAAATGTACTAATTAATTTGGCCTATATATAATAATAAATATAAATAATATGTACATTAAAAGAATGTGTATAAACATGCGAAAGGAGGTGTATACTAGAAAGCGATGAAGAATTATAAGACGAAAAGAAGCATTTTGAAAACAAATTTATTTTTCTTGCACATTTTTTTTTTAATCAAATTCAATATTATTTATTTTTTTATTTTTATGCAAACTGATACTTATTTGGAATAAAAAGCTGAATGCAAAACAATAATTTGCTTACATTTGAACAAAATTCAACGCAAACAAATTTTTTTGGTTTGGCAAAACAAAATTGATTTTGTTAAAAATAAATTAAAGTAAAAATTTAAACAAAGGTATCTTATTTCTGGAGAAAAATAAAAAATTGTATTTCACCAATTATTATAGTTGTTAAAAGTTTGGTTGGAAAAAAATTCTTTGGTTGTCCTTAATAATTTTAAGTTTGAATAAAGTTCTACTTATTACAAGTAGTTTTTATCTTTCCATTGATTTTTCTAATGAAAATGATAATACATTCTATTTTGAATGCAAACAAATCTTACGATATTATGCAGCTCTAAATTTATTTTAACGACTTCGTATTTAAATTAACCCTCTTTTCACTTTTTGAAAAGATTGGTGTGGTTTCATTAAATTAAAAATATTCAAAATTATTAAAACAGAAAAATTGGTAAAAAAAAACTTTTATTAATGGGTTTTTCTCGGCGTTTTAAGGTCACTAGATTCTAAATTAAAGATTTTTAAAGAGATTATTGTGTATGCGTTAGTAGTACCCGTGGCATGATGGTTAGTGCGTTGGACTATCATGCCAGAGGTCTTCGGTTCGATCCCTGCCTATGCCATTTAAGTTTTTTTCACGGGTACTGCCTCTTGCGAGGAATTGACAAATTCTCCAAGAGAATTTCTTGTCATGCAAAGTGCTTTCTCAAATTGGCTGTTAGAATTCGGCTTAAAACTGTAGCTCCCCTCCATCCCTGCCAACAGTACTCGCACACAGGAATGGTTGAGAGTTGTAAGTCACTAGGCCCTAGTTCTCAATGGACTGTTGCGCCACCCGATTTATTTTTATTTTATAAACATTTTTTTTTTTAAGTTTTAACTCCGTAATATTTATAAATAATATTTAAATGTTAATATAGAAATAATTAGAAAAGGTAAAATATTATCTTAGTTAAGAGAGCAAAAAAAATAGTAGTTTATATTGGGTTTTTCAATTAGAGTGTTACTAAAGTTTTTTTGTTTTAAATAAAACAAAAACGGTTTTGGATATCAATTAAATTCTTTATTCCTGTGAAAGTACGTTTGATACCATTATGCATGGAACTCAATTTCTTTTGCATGACCACCACGGGCATGCTTGCCAAAAATATTCGGTTATCCGGTCTTGATCATCACGGAAGAAGTACGGCCCAATGACGCTGCCGGCCCATAAACCACACCAGACCGTATTTTTTTCGGGATGCAATGATGGAGTACGTGACCAATACCTCATATTTTGTTTATTGACGAACCCATTCAGCCGGAAATGAGCCTCATCGCTGTAGATGATTTTTCGATGAAAATCCGAATCATTTTCAAGTTGTTGCTCAGCCCAATTCACAAACATATGATGCTTCTGGTGGTCAAGCGGCTTTAGTTCTTGCGTCAATTTAATCTTGTAAGGATGTAGGCGAAGATCTTTTCGCAAAACTCGCCACAACCACGTCACAGAGATGCCCAACGCTCGAGAACGACGTGAGAGACCCATTTAGGCTTTCAGCAACTGAAGCCTCAGCAGCAGCAATATTCTCGACACTACGGGCACTTCTTTGTCTCACTCGCACGGGAACATTTTATACTGTGACTTTGGAATCAATTTTGTCCACTAGACGCTCAATTGTTGATCTGCTAGGACGATTATGACGATCATAAATTGGCGCTCTTAACGTTGAGGCCACTGACTCCGAATTTCGGTAGTAAATTTTAATAATTTCGACTTGTTTTTGGCTCGTATATCTCTCCATCATGAAATGGTAAACCATATTAAAGAGAAATGTCAAAAGAGCGGCAAGGAATATGACGTCGTTTGCTGTCCCTGTCGCTCTACTTTTGTAGCGTCCCAGTTGAAAAACCCTGTATTTTAGTTTCATAGAAGAAAGTGAAAAGAAAACAAGAAATAAATAAAAACTTAAATTAAGTAAGTTCGTAATATTTTGTTGTGAATCCTTAAGTGTTATGACGGTAGAACAGCGGCACGGCGGCGCGGCGGCGCGGCGGCGGCCGGCGTTGCATGGAGTTGTCAAGTCTTTGACATCTTGATTTTTCAACCACGACCCATAACTCATTGATATTTTCGGTTTTATCTTCCAAACCTACCTCTCGATATCTACTCACAGATTCTCTATCAAATTAAGGTCGAGAGACTGAGCAATCCGCTCCATAAGGTCATTGTTCTAATCTCGAAACTATTACTTTGATTTTCTATTTGTGTGTTTTGAGTCCCTATTTTATTGGAATACCAATATTTGAGTGGCATCTCACCGTCTGCGTATGGACGAATAATTTCTTGTAGTGTTTTAACATTTAGGTGCTGATATTTTCGAGATAAGGTATAGGACCAACTCCATAGTAAGAAAAATAGCTCCATATCATAAGAAAACGCCATTCTTAAATGTGTAACGAGATTTAAGCTAATATTAATTTATTAACAAGACCCATTTTCTCTAAATAAAATAAAGAAAATGTTTATGAAATGCAAAAAAATAAATTAAACACATTTTATTCCAAATTGAATATACTTGAAAAATCACTACTATTTATTTGATGCTAAAAGAACTTTTAAAAAAATGTAGATTTTAACTACACCAATTTAAAAAAATAGTGATAATTTTGGTTGACCCCAAATATTTCACAAACGACTTCAATTAAATTTTATGTTATAAAATTTATAAGTTTGAAAAAACTCAATTTGCGGTTTTTTAAAGAACCGGAAAAATATATTTTTTCACCTCGAATATTTTACGGACGAAAAATGATAATTGTATGCAATGATGAATAAAGTTCTTAACATCTGGTAAAATGTTGAGAAAATCAGAGCAACTTTTTTTTACAAAAAATAAACACCAAGAAAAACACTACTAAAAGTTGGTAAAAATAGATTTTTGATGCGAATATCTTGACAAAAATTAAAGATATAGCCTTCAAACTAGTCTAAAATATGAAAAATATTGTTTTCAACATTTGGTATTTTTTTAGAAAAATCCAATTGACAGTTTTTTTTTAAAAAAAAGAGGCTGGGATGCGACCAACACTGATAACTTCCCATCCCGTCTGTCAATTTGTTTGCTTAAAAAATTGTAGGTTTTCGTGTTGGGTTAAGAAAAGTTGTCAGTTGAATTATTCTTAAAAATTTTAAAATTACACACAATATTTTTCATATAAAGAAATAGTTTAGTTTGAAAATCTAGTTTTATTAAATAGATTTTTAGTCGAAAACAAATTTTTACCAATTTAAGTAGCATTTCTTAAATTTTTACAAATTGGATGAATGAAATTAATTTGAGAGATATCAAGAACCGAACATCAATTTTTACTAAATTTGCGTATACTATTTTTTGTAGATTTTATTTTTTTATGAAAAAACGGACTGTTGAATTTTTATAAAAAAAAACTACTGAATATCTAAAACAATATTTTCTGTGAAATAAAAAGAGTTTGAAAACAATATTTTTAATTTTTGAAAAGCTATTTGAGTCGCAAGTAAATTTTTACCAAGTTTTAGTATTTTTTTTTGTTAGGTTCTTATTATTTGTAAAAAACCTGTCAATAAGATTTTTCTCAAAATTTTACTGAATGTTGACAACAATATTTTTTAAAAGATAAAAGTAGTTTTAAGCCAATATCTCAAAGTTTTGAAAAGATATTTGAGTCGAAAACCAATTTTTACCAACTTTTATTAATTTTTTTGTTTAGGTTTTTATTTTTTGTAAAAAAACTGTCGATTCGATTTTCTCAACTTTTTTCAGAATGTTGAAAACAATATTTTTTAATAAGTTAAAATAAAATGGAAGCCATAATCTCAATTGAAAAGATATTCGAGTTGAAATTCAATTTTTACCAATTTGAGTAATGTTTTTCTTAGGTTTTTATTTTTTATAAAAAAACTGTCAATTCGATTTTTCTCAAAATTTTACCAGATGTTAAAAACGTTATTTTTCTTTGCACAAAATTGGTTTGTGATAAAATCATTTTGTGTTCGTAAAATTTTCGAGGTGACAATTTTTTTTTCAGTTTTTTTTGAAAAATAAAAGAAACCGTTAATTGGATTTTTTTTCAAAAGATATACTTGTTTGGTATCACGTTACAGTATATTATATAAAATTTAATTCAAGTCTCTAGCGTTTTTGGTTCGTAAGATATTTAGGGTTAACCAATATTTCACCTTTTTTTAAACTGCTATGGTAAAAAAACCATCAATTTGACAAATCGGACCCATTACAATACCTTCCTATGGGAGGTTAATAAGAATCTACAAAAAATACACGTAGAATTGGTAAATACTAATGTTCGGTTCGAATATTTCGAGAATAGATAAATGCTTACTTACTTACTTAAGGTGGCGCTACAGTCCGGGGCGGACCTGGGCCTCAACCAACATGCGTCTCCAGCCAGCTCGGTCCCTAGCTAGCTGTCTCCAGTTTCGCACGCCAAGTTGGTTGAGGTCCTCACCCACCTGAGTGCGCCACCTGAGTCGCGGTCTTCCTCTACTGCGCCGTCCCTCGGGATTGGATTCGAAGACCTTCCGGGCTGGAGCGTTGATGTCCATTCGCTCTACATGACCCAGCCATCTAAGCCGTTGGACTTTTATTCTGCTTACTAGGTCAGTGTCGCTGTACAGCCCGTACAGTTCGTCGTTATATCTTCTCCTCCATTCTCCATCTATACGTACGGGACCAAAAATCACCCGAAGAATTTTTCTCTCGAAGCATCCTAAGACGTTCTCATCCTTCTTTGACAGGGTCCAGGCCTCAGCGCCATAAATGAGAACCGGGATGATGAGTGTCTTATAGATGGTGATTTTAGATGCTCGAGAGAGGACTTTACTACTCAATTGCCTTCTAAGTCCAAAGAAGCAGCGATTTGCAAGAGTTAATCTTCGTTTGATTTCAGAGCTGGTGTCATTGTCTGTGTTAATAGCGGTGCCTAGGTAGACAAAGTCCTTAACTACCTCGAAGTTATAGCTGTCCATGGTGACGTTTTGTCCAAGACGTCGTTGTTCAATGTCCTTTTTTGATGACAGCATATACTTGGTCTTGCCCTCATTGACCACTAAACCCATCTTCTTCGCTTCCGTCGCAATGCTCAAAAACGCTCCACTGACATCACACGCTTTGATCTTCCAATTACATATGTCAATATCATCTGCGTATCCGAGAATTTGGATGGACCTTTGGAAGATTGTGTCTCTAGTGTTGACGGTTGAGTTTTGCACAATTCTTTCCATAACGATATTGAAGAAGTCGCATGACAGTGCATCGCCTTGTCTAAAACCTTTTTTGACATCAAATGCATCGGTGAGATCTTTTCCGACCTTGATGGAGCAGCGTGCATTCTAAATCGTCATTCTGCACAAACGGATAAGTTTGACAGGGATGCCAAAACTAGACATTGCTCTGTAGAGCTCTTCCCTATGGATGCTGTCATACGCGGCTTTAAAATCGATAAAGAGATGGTGGGTATCGATTTGAAGCTCCTGGGTTTTTTCCAAGATCTGCCGTAATGTGAATATTTGGTCGATAGTGGACTTTCCTGGTCTGAAGCCACACTGATAAGGACCTATCAGGTTGTTGACGAACGGCTTCAGACGTTCACATAGTACGGCAGAAAGGATCTTATATGCAATGTTAAGGAGACTGATCCCTCTGTAGTTGGCGCAATTTAAAGGGTCTCCTTTTTTATGTATCGGACAAACTAGGCTGAGATTCCACTCATCGGGCATGCTTTCTTCCGACCATATTTTGAAGATGAGTTGGTGCATGCTCCCTACCAAGTCATCGCCTGCTGCTTTAAATAGTTCGGCAGCTATACCGTCAGCTCCAGCAGCTTTGTTTGACTTCAGTTTAGATACGAGTATATAGCTATCTTCACTTCGTCTAGGGTAGGCGGAATTGTTGATCTGCGTCGCCTAAGTTGAGTGGTTCTACCTCCCTTACAGCGGGATTCGGTTCGTCATCGCCGTTATATAATTTGGAGAAGTGGTCTTTCCATATTCTCAAAATAGACTGCGGTTCTACTACGATGTTCTCCTAATCTTCCTTACAGGCTTCGGTTCGTGGCTGGTACCCTTGGGAGGTTTTTTTTTTTAGCTTTTGGTGAAATTTACGAACCTCATTCCTGTTGTGACATCCCTCTATCTCCTCGATCGCGCGCTTCTCATGCTCTCTTTTTTTTCATCTAAGAAGCCGGTGTTCCTCTCTCCTCCTCTGCTTGTAGAGCTCGCGAGCAGCTCTGGTCCTTCTGTGCAGGGCCGTTTTGTATGCCTCTTGCTTCGCTGCGTGCGCTTGCCGGCATTCGTCGTCAAACCAGGGGTTTCGCTGTTGTGGACGTGTGAAACCTAGCACTTCAGAGGCGGCATCTCTGATGGCTGCAAGGCAATGTTGCCACTGGTTTTCAATGCTTAATGCATGCAGCATAGGACTCCTTAAGAGGTTACTAGAGACTCGATCGGAAAAGGACATGGCAGTCTCTTGCGATTGTAGCCGTCTAACGTCGAAACTTCTCACAGTACTTCCTTGTTTTGGCTTGGACCGGGATATCCGTAGCCGTACCTTGGCTACAACGAGGTAGTGGTCCGAGTCAATGTTGGCCCTTCGGAATGTTCGGATATCCTGTATACTGGAGAAGTGTCGTGCGTCGATCGCAATGTGGTCAATCTGGTTGACGGTTGATTGATCAGGAGATTTCCATGTCCCCTTGTGAATATTGAGATGTGTGAACTGCGTACTAGCTACCAGAACGTCTCGCCCCGCAGCGAAATCGATCAGCCTGAATCCGTTGTCGGAGGTGGTGTCGTGCAGGCTGTATCTTCCGATTGTGCCACCAAAGATGTCTTCTCTTCCTAGCTTGGCATTAAAATCTCCTAAGACAATTTTAATGTCATAGCCAGGGCACTGCTCATATGTCTTGTCCAAGAGCTCGAAGAATATGTCTTTGGTGTCTTCATCTTTCTCCTCTGTTGGGGCATTCGCGCATATTAGGCTTATGTTGGCGAATTTAGCCTTGATGCGAATTGTCGTGATGCGCTCGCTCACACTGTTGAAACTCAAGACTTTTTGCCTGAGTCTAGTTCCAACAACAAATCCACACCCAAATAGACGCTGCCTTTGTTCTCGGTAGCAGTCGCCGTAGTATATATCGCAGTCTTTTAGTTTGCGTTTGCCCGGTCCATCCCATCGCACTTCTTGGATGGCGGTAATATCTGCCTTGCAGCAGTTTAGGGCTTCCGCTAATTGTTCGGCTGCACGTGGTCTGTTAAGGGACCTAACATTCCACGTACAGATCCGAAGTTCGTTGTCCTTATTTCGTTTGCTTGGGTTGTCAACAGTGAATCCGTCCGTATCCGAGGCTTGTTGGTGCTTCGCAACTAGAAAATTTTTACGTGGTCAGGAAGTCACCCTGACGGCACAACCCCCAACCTGGAGGGCCAGATCCTTAGTATAACTCCAAGGACGGGGAGCCGGATAAACCGCTCCTTATAGGCCTGGGCTCCGAATAAGTCGTAGAAGCCCTATAGGGTGTTCACTAAGTAGTTCAGCCTTACTGGAACTGTAGGCGCCACCGTTGATTCCATCTCGAGAATTCGTCCGCTGCCGTCTGAATAAGGAGAGGTGCCTTAGTGGAAACACCTCTCCCCCCTTCTCTCGTTTGCTGCCCCCAACAACTTTCCACTGGGGTTAGAACCCTATCTCCAGTTGAGGTACTAGGCACCCGATGTTCACCGCGGGGAGGTGAGAGTAGGAGTTGATAGACAGAGGTGGGTTTTGAGAAAAAACCTGTGGACGCTTGTGTCCTCTTGAATGCACATGTCTATCATTTGAACATCAATAGATAAATGCATTGACTTCAATATTATACCATTATGTATGTATGCATATACGAAATTTTAATTTTCTAAGATAAGTTGTTAGACAAAGTCAATCAATATTTTTGTATAAGAAATAATATCTTTCAAAAAATACATGAAAACCAACAAAAACTGACAAAAAATGGTTTTTGACTCAATTATTGTAAGAACAAAGAAATATATTAACCTCCATTTATTTTATCTCTCACAAAATATTGTTATTACGATTAACATTTTGTTAAAGTTTAAGAAAAATCGACAGGCGTGCACAAATGGAAAATTATCAGTGTGGGTCACATCCAGCCTCTTTTTAAATAAAGTTTATTAAAACCTTTCATAATATGAACAGGGTTTTGCTTGAGAGTTACTTTGTTATAAATCTCCAAAATATTTTTACCAATTTTATTTTATCTTAAAATTATTATGCTCGAAGTCTTAAGGCAAGCATAACATAGTTTTAATAAGGAAATAAAAAGATTCAAGATGAGAGTAAACAAAAAAAAACGAATTCATGCAAAATAAGTCTGCTAAAATTTAATCAATCAGGTTAAAATATTTATGGGTACTTAAATAAAATTACGTTAGATGTCACTTTACTGGAAACACAGAGTATAATAAATTACTTAAAATAATTCTTAGGAAATTGTTCTAGCTGAAACTTTTGGATGGTTGAGCCCTTTTTCATTCTTAAACAATTTGTCTCAAAAACCAACAAAAAAAAAAAACAGATGACACAGATGATTATTTACATTTTAAAAGAAGGTTTTTGAAAAAATATACAATTTTGAAAAAATGTTTGACCAAACATCGAAAATTTTAAGGAATTGAAAGAAGTTGTTTTATCCATTCCCAAATCTTTTGGAAAAATTTAAATAAAAGTTGAAAAAATATTAAAATTTATTTATTATTATGTCGCCTCTTGGTAAAGAATCAAGAACAATCTTTCAATTCTTTTACTTTGTAAAAGATATTAACAATAAACAAAAATATCTTTTGATATTATTTTATTTATTTGTTTTAGTGTGAAAAAAGTGTTATAAATATAAAAGAAATATTCAACTAAATATATGTATTTAAATATTTGTTTTCATGAATATTGTTGTAAGTATAAAGTAGATAATATTATGGTTAATTTTTGTATTAAAATTTATCAAAATAAAAATATAATTTTCAGTTTAATCAAAATTTTCAATTGGATTTAAATGGATTTAAAAAAAATTAAAATAAGTTTAATAAAATAAAATATTATAAGAGTACATACATATAATTATACATGAAATAATAATAAGAATTTGAATGATTTGATTATTATTCACGATGAGCTTGTATGTTTTTTCTTCTTCTTCTTCTTCTCCATATATTCTCTCCTACCCGGCTCCAGCTATTGTCTGGTTCGATTGTAGCACCTGGATTTCTTGGCGCAATAAATATGAACACAAGATCTTCCCATAACTCTCGAAATACTGGCTTACAAGGTGGCTTGCACCGTTCAGCAAGTTACGGTAGAATCGATCCAATGAATCGATATCCCGGAAATGCAAATCACAATGTAAACTGGTTTGATATAAAAATTATAGCAAAAAAAAAACAAATCAAAGTTGATGTTGTGTATATCAAATAAATGATAAATCTATGTTATTGATTGGAAAACCAGAAGTTCTATTTAAAAAAAAAAAAAAAACGAAAATACAAAATCTAGTATGCATGTATCATTAGTGTGTGTACTCTTGTATACTGCTTTTATTATAACTTTTTTTATTTCTACCAATTGGATTATTAAATTTTGTTATTATTTGCTTTTTAATTTAATAAAACGAAAACTAGCAATATAAATATTCTAATAAAATAATTAGTCGTTCAAATTTGTAGGTGATCTGCATGAGAATTCGATGTACCCCTAAATTTAAATTGAAACCCTCTTCTTATTTATGCCTCTCTCTCTCTCTCTCCTTCTTCTTCTTTCTCTGTCTGTCCCCTCAAACCTCTCTTATCTGTATCTATATCTGAATCTTATTTCTTATTTTAAGTCCAAATTTTATACATATACAATTTTTATTAATTGCTCCTTAATTTTTTTGTCAGATGTGTAAATTTATAGTGTTGGTATATAAAATAATTAATTTTTTATTCCAGCTTATAATTGTTTAAGTTCGAAACTATAACTATTCCAATTAAGTTCTTATTTTGGAATGAGTCTGGTGATGATGATGTACAAAATGTATCCATAATAAGTTTTGAATTTCTGTTTTAAAATTCCTGCAAGTCTTAAAATAAATGTTTACCACCTCAACTCTATAAGGTGCGGTGTTAACTGTCAAAAGCTTTTAGTTAAATATGTCGTAAGGGTATAGTTATACAAAATCCCCCCATTTCTGCTTCAGGTAGCCATTTTTCTTGTATTTGAACTTGATTATGAAAAGTATACAATGTTTCATCATGTTGTTGGATCTTTTGTCAATTCTAGAAAAATATATTTCCAGGAATAATTCATTTAAATCCATAGATTCCCATGGTTTATGGTTTCTTATGGAAAAATACAGGGTTGAGGTTAAATTTAATCAAATATTACAATGATGAAATCATTCCAATCCATGGATAGTCTGTGTACAAAAGTCAACATTGACAAGACATTTTTTTTGAACAATCTATATATATAAAAATCAATGCCACTTTTCGTTGTAATGTTATAACTCAACAATGCCTTTACCGATTTGGCTAATTTTGGTCTTGAATTATTCGTAGAAGTGCAGAGAAGGTTTGTACGTAGAGAAAATTAAAAAACAATCTTGAAAAAGTGTAAAATCAACATCTTTCTATACTCCCATATACAAACAATTTGTACTAATACTTAAAAGCCAATTTGAACCTTTGGCAAAACAATCGAAGGCAAAAAAAGTGACGTTGTCAAACAAATTTTATGTCATCATATGTCATTTCATTTTATCAGCGATAATTATTGCTTTGTTGTGTTTATATTTTCCAAAATATTGTTGAGTTATTGCTTTGTGTTTATATTTTCCAAAATATTGTTGAGTTGTTGAGTGAAGGTAAAATGCCACGAGCAAGACGACCAAACATAGGCCGGCGAACGCGTAATGCAAATCAAGTGGCGATCTCAGACTACAGATGAACGCGCACAAGCTAATGCATCGCAGTGTGAATGTACTGCACAGAATAGATCTGTTGACCCTGTACCTGTACTTCTTGCACGGCAATCACGAATACGTCGTGCTGTTTTGGATGAAATGCTGAGTGCTGCTTTTAATTACAATATTCAGATTGATTATAGTATGTACGGATACATTAGAATGATGTACGAAATATGTCCACATTGTGATGCGGCTAACTTTCCATGTGAAACGCCCGGAATGTGTTGTGCTATAATGGCAAAGTGAGATTGCCAACATTAGAAACTCCACCCGAACCATTGTATTCATTTATTTTTGGTACATCTCAAACGTGTCGAAGCAGTTTTTGAGTAATATTCAACAATACAATTCGGCATTTCAAATGATTTCTTTTGGTGCTACTAAAATTATAAGAGGTAATTTTATGCCGACTTTTAAGGTAAATACCTCAACAGGATTGTCCCACGTTTATATCAATCTGAATCATAAAGTCTTAAAAATTCTGATTCAACATCTACCTAAAATTGCATACATGTTACAGATTCGGGGCCAGATTTATTATCAAGCTGGTTCGTTATTGCCATACCCCGACGCTGATCATCAATTTTTGCAAATTTATTTTATTGATAATGAAAATCGTGAATTGGATCAACGTTGTGCAATTGTTTGAAATACAAGACGAGAAATTATTCTTGAGCTACAAAGGTTTTTCCATCAGAATAACGCATTAGTTGAATTGTTCAAAATTGCTCTTGATCGTGTGCCATCTGATAATCACAAAATTGTAATAGCACCAAATTGAATATTCAACAAAAACATGTATGACACAATCATGCAAGCCGTTTCCAATAATGCAGGTGGATTATATTTCTTGGATGCACCTGGGCCCTATTTCATAAATATTGACAGGTGCGACAGGTGACAGGTGACAATTTGTAAATGACAATCCTGACAATTGTATAAATTCGGTCCCATAAAAAAATTGACAACTTTGTAAAATTCCCTGACAATTTTACAAAGTTGTCAAGATTTCGGATCATGAAAAAATTGTCATGACAATGAATTGTCAGGAATTTTTTTGAAAATTGTCACAAATTCCCCGACAAATTTGTAGTGAAAATTTTTTTATGAAACAGAAAAAATAGTACAAATTACAATTTTGTCAGTATATAGTTGACAATTGTGACAGGCAATTGAGTTTCGGTCGTAAGGTGACAATTTTATTTTGATATAATGTTTTCAAGTGAAAGTGACGACGAAAGCTCGGTACGCCACCCTCGAGTTTTTAGACAAAGGATAAACAATAATTTCGCTTCACTAAGTGATTATCAATTTAAGGAAAAATTTTGCGTCTGCAAAACAACAGCAGAATATATTTTGTTAAAAACCGGTCTGCACCTCCAGCATACCACAAAAAGAAACCATGCTCTTGATGCTAAGACCCAAATTTTATGTGCTTTACACTGGCTTGGAAGTTGAGCTCAGTACCATGTAGTTGCTGATGGACAGGGTGTTTCTAAAAGAAACGCTGCGTCAAAATATTTTGCAATCTGACGGTAGATAAACTAATGGGGGAAGAAATCCGCTGGCCTTCGGAAAATATTTTATCTATACCTACACGTTTTAGACATTTTGGTAATTTTTCTTGTTGATGGGTCATTAATAAGAATTGATGCACCAACTGATAATGAGTCAGCATTTGTTGATAGAAATGGTGACCACTCAATTAATGCCATGTTGGTATGCGGCCCAAATTTGGAGTTTTTTTATGTTTCTGTACGCTGGCCTGGATCCGTTCACGATGCTAGGGTTTTAAGGAATAGCTCATTAGCACGACGCTGGGAGAATGGATGGAGGCCATTTCCAAATGCTATAATATTAGGAGACAGCGGTTATGGAAGAAAAAGTTGGCTGATAACACCAATTATTCCACACCATGTTGACCAATCTGAAGCATTATTAAGATTTTTGAGGGCACATAAGAAAACGAGGAGGCTTGTAGGAAATGTATTGGGCATTCTGAAGGAAAAATTTCCTTGCCTTTACTATTTGAGATTGTCACCAGAAACTACATGCAAGGTTATTTTGACTTGTACAGTACTGCATAACTTGAAAAATTGTTTGGAAAGTGAACATGCACCATTTCAAATGATGGATGATGATAATGCTCACGACAAAATTGTCATACTTTGACAATGACAAAATTGTCACGACAAAATTGTCGTTGTATTTAACTGACAAATATGTCACCTGTCAATACGTTATGCAATGAAAACTTGTCACATAAGTGTGACAAATTTGTAGAATTGTCACCTGTCAATGTTTATGAAATAGGGCCCTGGTGGTACAGGCAAAACTTTCGTTGTATCATTGAGTTTAGGGACTATTCGATCGGAACAGATAATTGCATTGGCACTTGCATCTTCGGGAATTGCTGCTACATTATTAGAAGGTGGTCGGACCGCAAACTTTGCATTAAAATTGCCATTGAATGTACAGGTGATTGAAACTCCAACTTGCAATATTTTGAAAAATTCTGGTATGGCAAAAGTTCTGCGGTTAATGTCAATTATTTTATGGGATGAGTGCACAATGGCAAATAAAAAATCAATAGAAGCTTTTAATCGAACAATGCAAGATTTACGCGGTAATCAACAGCTTTTTTTGGTGGTCTAATATTGCTGTCAGGGGACTTTCGTCAAACATTGCCTGTCATTCCTCGATCAACTCCTGCTGATGAAATAAACGCCTGTTTGAAGTCATCAGTTCTTTGGAGATATGTACGAAAATTGACACTGAACATTAATATGCGTATTCACCTACATAATGATGCAACTGCCCATGAGTTTTCAAAACAATTGCTAGAAATTGGTGATGGCAAAATACCAATCGACAGTACCAACGGATTGATCACTTTACCGAACAATTTTTGTACAATTGCGCAATCTATAGATGAGTTGATTGAATGTGTTTTCCGAATATTCTTCAGAATTACAGAAATCACGATTGGTTGGGAGAACGCGCCATTTTAGCACCGAAGAACATTTATATCAATGCCATTAATTTTCAAATTCTAGCGAAACTGCCAGGTGTAGTCACGACACATAAATCAATTGACAGTGTTATGAATCAAGATGGGGCAATGAATTATCCAATTGAATTTTTAAATTCATTGGAACCGGCTGGTATATCACCGCATTGCTTGAATCTGAAAATTGGTTCTTTGATTATATTATTGCGAAATATTAATCCACCAAAACTGTGTAATGTCACCAGATTGGCAGTGAAAAAGTTATTGCCAAATTTGATTGAAGCTACAATCTTAACAGGTAAATCAAAAGGAGAAGTGTGTTTGATACCGCGTATCCCTATGATGCCAACTGATATGCCATTTGAATTCAAAAGATTACAGTATCCTGTGCGTTTATCATTTGCGATGTCCATAAAAAAGGCCCAAGGGCAAACACTTCACGTTTGTGTGAAAAACAAAAAATATTGTTTATCCAACTGTTTTAGACTAACCCATATAGACCCACCATAGTAAAAGTATCCAATTCTTTTTTATTTTTTAGTTTTTACTCTTTGCTGATAAATATAATATAAACAATATATCATTTGGGTCATTTAGACTTTTAAATAGCTAGCAATTTAAAATTTTTTGTTTGAATAAATGAACATAATAATCATTTTTTTCTATTACTATGCCTTATACGTAGCGAAGCACGTACCGGGCCGCTAGTATAATATATTTCTATGTGCACAAGAAATGCAACAAATATTTACGTTTTTCAGGTTCGTATTATTCTCATTAAATTGTTATTTTTGCCTTTATTTGAAAATGTTAATCAGTTATAGAAATCAACTTAAATCTTTGATTTCAGTTTCTAACGAAATTTAGTCCCATGATATAAAATATAGTTAATTAAAAAAGAATGTATAAGGATGGAACAAAATAAAAGAACAACCTTAAGAACAATGGCAATTTATTATTTAGTGTTTGTTTTTTTTTTTGAGAACTAAAGTTTTTGATATTTTTATTTTTTTTGTATATTTTATTTTTAGTCGTGTTAGCGAAGAAGTCAACAATATATTGTTAAAGTCTTATCATTGTTTTTATTTAATATTTAGGAGATATCAAGATATTCTAAAATTGCAATATTTTTGTTAAAATTTAAGTTCTTATTCCTTTTTATTAAATTAGGTGCATCTGAAAACGTCTCAGAAATAATAGTTCATGAACACAAAATAGAGCGCAATCAAACCTTAATGTGGAGAACAAATCTAGTAAAAGTAATGTGAACTATCAAAAATTCAGAAGTTGTATAGATTTAGTAAATTACTAAATACATTATATAAAACAACTATTTTTTGATGGAATTTAACAACAATGAAATTAAATATCGTACAGATAAAAGTATCTATGAGTAACTCTGACTTACAACATCATACACAGAGATTAAAAAAAATAAATGAATGCAACAGCTCTTAGAGGACCAGGGCTAAGTGACTTACACCTCTTAACCATAACTTTGTGCAAGTAACGTCAGGAATAAAGTTGATCTACATTTTTTAAGTCGAATTTAGAACAGAAGCTTGCAATGTCTAAAACCTCAATAAATGCTATCTGGTCAAACTTCGCAATTGGCTAAGTGACTTACACCTCTTAACCATAACTTTGTGCAAGTAACGTCAGGAATAAAATTAATCTACATTTTTTAAGTCGAGTCTAAAACAGAGACTAGCAATGTCTAAAACTTCAATAAATGCTATCTGGTCAAACTTCACCAAAAACAGAAACATGCAGCACTTGTCTAAGTATACAATCTTTGATACTGCTTTAAAATCAGTGATAAACTATTATGCAAAAGTTTGACGTTATTCCGATAATATAACGAAGTTGAAAAATTACAAAGGTTTTTTATCACTATTTTTCCTTACCCAGTAACACACCAAATAACATTATCAAAACATCCTTCCTTTAATCCCTTAAACTTAATTTTAAATACATCGAAAGAGTAAGCACCATTCTCGAAAACATTATAGTGAGTAAACCTCCAGATGTCATTGTAAGAAAGTGGATTTATTGGGCAAATAAGTGGTCAGAACCTTTTAATGAGGTCAACATTAAGTTAAACTGCTCAACAAAGTCTGAGTGGAAAGCCTTTCCTATGGAAACTTGCACAAAGCTTATAGAAAGACATTGGACGGAGCATACAAATAAAACCCTTGAATCACGATTTCACGACGAGTATTGCAACCTGGACTATACCGAGGTGCCAAAATACTTTGACGACAGAATTTCACTCCGCCTGTACTTGAGCGAGTTAGTGATTCTATGGGCCCAATCTTTTTTCTTACTCGTACTGTGGCAAGAGTTCTTAAAGATCTCAATTCTCATAAATCCGCTGGTCCGGATGGTATCACCGCTATTGTTCTGAAGAGGCGTTCTTCAACGCTGGCAAAACCACTGCGTAAGCTTTTTCATCTATCCTATACCTCAGGTTTCGTTCCGAGCGGACGGAAAACCGCATTTGTCCAACCTATTCCCAAAAAAGGCGAATCTTTCTCACCCTCTAATTACCGACTAATTGCACTTACGTCCCTTCTTTCCAAGGCCATGCAAACGCTGATTAATTATCAGCTCAAGAAATATCTCGAAGATCGAAAGCTTCTTAATGACCGACAATACGGCTTTCGTAGCTAGCAATACGTCCACTGGTGATTTCATGGTTCATCTCACCGAACAGGAAAAAATCTTTACATCGTTTTGGATAAAGTAAGATTATTGCATTCGATATTTCAAAAGCATTTGATAGGGTTTGGCATCAGGCTCTCTTATCGAAAATGCGTGCTTTCGGTTTTCATGAATCCCTCCTTCATTGAATTAGTAATTACCTTTCGAATCGTTAGTTGTATTGGATGGATGCAAGTCTGAAAACCACAAAATAAATGCTGGTGTGCCCCAGGGCTATGTTCTATCTCCAACACTCTTTCTCATTTTTATCAATGATCTCCTGTCTGCAACTTCTAATCCAATACATTGTTTCGCTGACGATAGTACTCTTAGCTTTTCATATTCGTTTTCAGAATCACATCCCTCTTCTTCGGATGTGAAACTGCAACGACAAAATATGATAAGCTCATTAAATTCCGACCTAAACAGGATTGTACAATGGGGAATAAAAAACCGCGTGGAATTTATTCAATTCAATTCAATTCAATTCAATTTCTTTATTGTAAACAATACACTAAGACAATGTCTTTTATAGTATTTGTACTTTGGTTGAACAATTAAAGTGCTGTTTGATTCTATATACAATAAGATAATACTTAGGCTGCTAAAAATATATTTTTTTTTTTTTTTTTTTTTTTTTTTTTTTTTTTTTTTTTTTTTTTTTTTTTTAATACATATAAGACTTTTCCTCTCTTCTTCTTTCCTATTTCCCCCTTAACATCCTAGTTGTTCGAAAAATGTTTAAAAACCTCGGTCTTGAAACTCACTGCATCCGTTATCCTCTTAATGCTAACCGGCAAAGAGTTAAAAAGGCGAATGCTGTGAACAAAGAACAACCGTGAGGAATTTAGATATCTAAAAGTTGGAATAACTAAATTATTTGTTCTTGACGATGTACAGAACTCAATTTTTTCATAAAGGTACTCAGGTGTTCTTGTGCGAATAATTCTGTGGAGAAAGATACAAATACGGAAATTTACGTATTCGACCATAGTGCACTTAAGAATTTTTTTGCTGAAAGCAGAGATATGGTCATATCGGCGAATACCATAAACGTAGCGAGTCATGTCATTAAGCGCCACACGTAGTTTGTATTCAGATAAAGATAAAGATAAATTTAATGCTTCGAAAACGCAATGCTGTCTTGTATCGTTAAAGCGAGATATACCCTCATTGCCATTATCCATGGATGGCACTTGCATCGATGAGACTGAACATCTCGATATTCTCGGTATGTGTATCACCAACCACTCTTGTGGAACGATCACATACGCGATGTCGCCAAAAATTCCGCAACGTGTTTGGGTTTCCTTAGGCGATGCAAGAAATATTTTACCCCTTCTGATCTGGCTGTTATCTACAAGACTTATATATGTACGTCCAAAGCTTGAGTATAACTCCCATATCTGGGATGGTGTTCCTGCAACTTACTTAAGCCTCTTGAACGCAGAGCATTTAAATTGATAGGTGATTATATCATCATAAGTTCATTTACTTCGCTTGAACATCGTCGTAAGGTCTCTTGTCTGACCCTTTTTTACCGTTATTTTAACGGCTTATGCTCTAGTGAAATAGCCAGCTGCATTCCTCCCCTTAAACAGTTCAACCGTAATACTCTCGCATCTAGGAATGCTCATCAGTACACCCTCGAGTCCAACTTCGGCCATACTGTCAAACACAGAGATTCGTTCCTTAGCCGTACTACGCGAATGCGGAATGCCTTACCACAATCTGTTTTTCCAAGTTATTGCAATATTTAGGAATGCACCTACATCTCCTTTCAAACCCTCTCTTCTCTTCCTAGTGCTCATACTGTGTCTCTGCATAATAAGGGTAGTAATATTCCCTTGAGTGTGCGCTTATTATATAAAAAAAAAGATGATTCGCATGTTCTTAAAGTTCAGTTGTGGATTGTTCAATCTTAATGCAAGATCATTTAGAAGAGATTCAGTAGGCATTTGTACTGTCATTGTAGCTAGATATGCCATTTAACTTCTTTACCTAAACATTTTAAAATAATTTATTTTTCAATTTCTTTTATTTTTAGAAGATGTTAAGTTAATTTAAACATCTTTTTATTCCTTTACATTTCTCACTTTTTTCGCAAAATAGCTTTGACATTTCTGAGTTTCTGACATATAAAATTAATAAATGTGGGTCCGAATTTGTGTTTCACGAGCTTTTATTATTTAAACGTCTTCAGATGCAACATTTAAAAAAAAAACTATTAATAATTATTAAATTGATGTCATGTAAAAATGTTAAGCCCTAAATATTATGTTGTTTAAAATTTAAAGCCTATTACAAATTTTCTAACTTTCAAGATCACTATAACAGCATTCATTGGTTCAAGAATATTCAGAAATTAGATGTTTGTATGATTTGTCTGTGCATTTGTATATACGTACATATGCACATGTTCTTAAGATATGGAAAGGTGAGAAAAAAGGCTTGAGTATTTTTACTTTTTATGTACATACATATAGTAAAATATTTTGTTTTTAAGATATTTTAACAGCAAGAGTCTATAATTTTTAGAATATAATATTTGTTTTCGGTTCAAGTCTTATAATGCAAGATTTTTTTGAAAAATGTATAAAGAGAGCTGAAATTCCATCCTTCAATTAGTTTTCGAACCTTTTGGTGTAGATTACACCACAATCAAGTGATTTTTCAGGTTTTTTTAACAACTTTCTTTCAAATTTTTACCAATGATATCAACAAATATTTCGATTGAAAGAAAATGCAGTAATATTTTAATTCACTAATATTTTTGAATAAAACTAAGGATTTGTGGTTTTTAAAGTTCTCGCAAGTGGGTCTAACCTAGGAAGTCAATTGATTAAAGATTCTGATGCATTTTTTACTTCAGTCTTTAAAAAAAAGTCAATTGACCTCTTAAATATATTGACTTTAAGAAAAATATTTCAGAATTCAAACGACTTTAAAAAAGATAAAAATTTCAACTGCTTACAGAGCGTCAAAATTTAGTTTGTCTCTTTTAAAATAATTTCACCTTTAACTTGTATTATAATACTTTTAATTTTGAAGGCATATTACTGTCGCAATTTTTTGGATCCTTTATACTCAAACATTTTACATAGTTTGGTTTCAAAAAATATTTAAACTAAATAACACAAATTTAAAGCGAATTAACTGTATAAAAAAACTATTTAATCGTATTAAGTGAAACAAAATATAAAAACTCCATTTTTGTCAAATAAAGAGGTTAACAAGTTTTACGTAAATCAAACATTTTTTGGTTAACATGAATTTTTCATTAGAAAAATTCAATGAAAATAATTTATAGAAAAAATAAAAAAGCATAACCTGGAATTAAATTACACTCTACATAGAATTTAAAAACAATACAAAAATGTTGTACAAATGTTGCTTGCAACTGTTTTTCAATTCTATATAAAAAAAAAATAAAATGAATTCAATTATTGTTTTTTTATGAATGTAAAATTTAACATGGTCATATCTATTTTGTGGTTCGTCACATTATATAAATTATAAAGTTTATGAAATTAAATTTGTCAATCCTATTTCTGACCAATATTTAATCCGCACAAATTATTTTATCTGATTGAATAAAATTAAAAGTAGTCACATAGGTAATTGTTGGTATGGATATGACTGTAATTATATGAACGCATTATAAAGGTAATTTTATTATGCGTATACCAACCAATGTTCACTATTTAACCCATTTAACCGCATTTAACATTGACCAACCACCATTAAATTGTATCAGATTCAGATTTCTGATTTAATTCATTTTACTTTTAAAATCATTTTTTTTTTTATTTTAATTTAAATGATATAATAATAATTGATTTAATATTATTTTTAATCCTTATTGGAAGCTATTAAATCCCATAAAAAAACGGATTCTCAGAAGAAGGTATATTTATATTATTTCTATACCATAAAAAAAAAAAAACAGGACAATTTATGAATGTCTTCAGAAATAAAATACCCAATGGCTAATTCAATATTTTCTCAGAAACCTTATCTATGAAAATAGGTTTGAAAAGAGCATATAACCCATAAGTAGGTATAATATATTGAAGATACAAATCGAAACGAATCGAATCGAAAGATTGGACGACCTTTTTATTGATTTTGTCGTATTTTTTAACTACATTTTTTTTTTTTTTTGGAAAGGATTGCAATTTCACATTCATAATGCTTACTTATACTCGTACTAATAAGTAAAAAGGATATCCCAAGACATGAAATTCAATAAATGTTAACCTATATCTTAATAAAATACAAACCTTTGTCGTTTTCAATTACATACAATACGTATACATATACACCTATGTCCAAAATTATAGGAACAAAACTTAATTTTTGGTTTTCAGCGCTTGCGTGAGGCAACAAATGTTAAATTTAATCATTAATTTCAATTTAATTTAATATTTTCCTAATTTTCCTTTATTTCGGATTTAAAAAAATGAATGTTGGTAACAACAGGTTGGCCAAAAATATTGAAACATTTGAAACTACAAAACAAAATTAGATTTCTACAAAAAATGAAAACTAATTTCATTTAAAAATTTGTCGAAAAAGATTATATTTTATTTATTTACTTTTTTTAGGGACATGTTTTTGCAGGCAACAATCCTTCTGCACCTAGAATATTGCTTGTAAAAATATGTATATAAAGGTTGATTTATTAAAAGCTACAGGAAAGTTTTTCAAAAAAAAACACATACAATTCAGAAAAATGCATGAAATCTTTATTTGAATATGTTGTTAAAATTGTGGACGAAGATCGCCATCATTCCTGCATTAGACATTGCACTTAATTTAAACATGGCTTCACCTCATATGCTATCTGATAACAACAAACTAGAATTCAACTTTAGTAGGTGTAATTTTGAAAACCTTTTTAACTTATTATGTACGATCAATTGGGATCACTAATTTTGTAACTTAAATATTGACGATATGTGTAACATTTTTTATTTAACTCTTTTTGACTGTTTTTACAAAACCATTCCATTTAAAAACACTCGAAATAACTTGAGTGTTCCACCATGGTTTGATTCTCACGTTTAAAACTTAAAAAACAAAAGGAATAAAGCCTGGATAAAGTATAGTCAAACAGGAACTGATGATGATTATAGGACGTTCATTATAATAAAACAACTTTTCACTGACTACTCTAACATCCTATATGATGACTACATTCGGAAAATTGAATTAAACCTTAAAAATAATCCTGATAGTTTTTGGAAATTCGTTAACCGTAAGAAGAAAGCATGTGGGTACCCTAACTTAATGACTGATTCGACATCAAATAGTAGTGAGCCGAGAATAATTGCGAACATGTTTGCAAACTACTTCAAAGATGCTTTTGTAGATCATAGTACTATTAGTTTTCCTAACACATCTACCACTGTTTCAAATTCCCCCACTTAAATTCTATCAATTTCGTTATAAATGAAGATACTGTCTTTAATAGTATCCTACAACTTGACGAATGTTTTAGTCCTGGTCCCGACGGTGTATCATCATCCATTTTAAAGAAATGTGCTGCGTATTTAGCACACCCGTTATGTGTTCTTTTCAACATGTCTTTAAGTAACTCGCTGTTTCCTTTTATCTGGAAGAGCTCCTTCATAATACCAGTACACAAAAAAGGTCCTAAAAACGAAATAATGAACTACCGACCTATTGCTAAACTATCTGTGATACCTAAACTGTTTGAGTCAATCGTATGTAGCGTCCTTTCTTTTCATTGTAGTTCAATTATCTGTGATAACCAGCATGGTTTTGTTAAAAAGCGTTCAACTGTTACTAATCTGTTTAACTTTACGTCCTTTTGTTTATGTAGATGTTTTTGAAAAACGTGAACAAGTAGATTGAATCTTTACTGATTTCAGCAAGGCCTTTGACAAATTGTGTCATAAAACATTACTTTAAAACTATCGCAGCAAGGTTTTAACGACTATTTCAATGATTGGATCTCCTCATATTTAAAAGATAGACGTTATAGTGTTAAATTTCGTAATGAGTGTTCAAGTTCATTTGTTGTGAATTCTGTTGTCCCCCAGGGCAGTCACCTTGGTCCTATTCTATTTGTTTTATTTATAAATTACTTGGTTTCGATCATACAAAATTCGTCTGTCCTAATATATGGTGATGACATTAAAATTAAAAAAAAAAATTAACTCTACATCTGACTGTCTTCTCTTGCAAGAATACTTAATATTATTCAGGGAATGGTGCAATAATAATCACCAATCTTGTTTTAAATGTTGACAAATGTAAAACCAATCGTTTTTAGTTACATGTTTGATTCTTGTCCTTTAAGTCGAGTATACGTATTTTCTGACTTAAGTGTTGTCTTAAATTCTAAACTAACATTCAATGAACATATTAACTTCATAATTATTAAGAAAGCAAATAGAGTTCTGGGTTTTATTAAGAGATTTGGCCGTGGTTTCCGTGATCCATATGTTTTAAAATTACTTTTTGTTTCATTTGTGAGACCAGTCCTGGAATATGCTTGTACAGTATGGTCACCTTACTACGCCAGCCACCGCGCCGTACACGTCACAAGACTCGAAGCCATTCAGAACAGATTTTTGCGTTTTTGTCTACGATCTCTTCCGTGGTTTCATGATATTCATTCATTACCGCCTTATTCATAAAGACTTTCTCTCATAAATCTTCCTTCTTTGACAAATCATAGGATGTACTTGCAGTTTTGTTTTATTGTTGGAATAATAAACGGACAAATTTCATCACCATCAGTTCTTGGTAGTTTAAACTTTAGGTTTAGTCGTTCAAGTATAAGACTCCAGAAACCGTTGAATACTAATTTTAGCCGATCAAACTATGGTGTACATAGTCAATTAATTGACATCTATAATAAATTTTACTCTTGTATTAATTCACCAAATAATAATATAAAAAGTATAAATTGCAAATTAATATTTTTCAATAGTCTAGTTTAAGTCTTAGATTTTATATATATATTATATTAATAAGAATTGTTAACGTTAGTATTTAACGAATTATTATAAATCACAATAATCGATAGAACGGTCCATATAATTTAATGTTTGAAGATTATTTCATGCAAATGTTGACCTTGACTGCGCCTCAAATGGTCTATCCGCTTAGTCTAATTTTGGCATACTCTTTCCAACATTTTGGCCGGTATCTCACGAATAAATGCTTCAATGTTGTCTTCCAATGCGTCAATTGAAGCGGGCTTGTCTGTATAGACATAAGCTTTAACATAGCCCCACATAAAATAGTCTAAAGGCGTTAAATCGATCAATCTAGGCGGCTAATTGACCGGTCCCGAACGTGAAGTAAAATGTTCACCGATCTCGCCCATCAATAAGTCCATTGTTGCGCGTGCTGTGTGGCATGTGGCACCGTCTTGTTGAAACCACATGTCATGCAAGTCGAGCTCTTGCATTTTGGGCAAAAAAAAAAGTTGGATATCATCTCACGGTAGCGCTCACCATTTTCAGTTACGTTACGATTCGCATCATCTTTGAAGGAGTACGGTCCAATGATGCCACCAGCCCATAAACCGCACCATGGAGTGCTGGATTTAAAGCTAGCTGCCTTCAAAATACAAGTCAGAATTGGAAAATAATAATTGCAAATAAATTCAAACACAATTACTTGTAATTAAAATCTCCATACACTTTTTCAATTACGTTAAATTGTTAATTTCAATTATTAATTACATGTCAAACGTCAATTACTTCCAATTCAATTACATAAATATAATTGATAACTAAAGTAATGTTAAAAAAAGCAGTAATGATTAATTTATCAAGTAATTACAACACAAGAATGTAATAAATATTATTTTAGATTACATGTTAAGAGTAAGTGCATTTTTCAATTACAATTACAAGTAATTGAGATATATATTTTTTAATCAAAATTACGTGGTATTGGAATAGAAAAAAGAGCAATTCCTAATTACTTGTAATTGAAATGGCAGTTGAAATTAATTACGCAAAGTAATCAGTATTTCACAACTTTGTTACGAAAAATTGTTCATTGTAAATTTTTAATGGCATAAATATTTGAGTTGAAGATTTTGTTATAACGGTTTTTTGCCATTAACATTTATTTTAAACGGTTATCTTCTGGTTTTTTCAAATTTTCATTTAAATGACATTAAGTACCATTCTTGTAGATTTCACTTATGGATATTTCTCTATAATGAAGTTCTTAACAGATTTCAAGGTGCAGTGTTTCGCTACATGGCATAATTAAAGAAACCTAAGACATTTCCAAATCAAAAATCATACAGGGGTAGAATCGGCTAAGGTGATAGTTGACTATCATATTTTTGATAGTCAAATTTGACTATCATTTTCATTCCGTCTGTGTAAGATGGTTCAACTCAATTCAATTCGATTGAACAATTTCAGATTATAATTGTCACAATTCATTGTTGCTATGGTGACATTTTAAAATGATTTCTATAAAATATCTAAATAAAAGTATCAAATTGGCTAGGAAAATGACTATCATATTCTTGTTGTGACAGCTTTTTTGGTATCAATTTGACTATCAACTTACATAGATCAAATTCTATTATTTTAACTGTCAATTATCAACAATCACCTTAGCCGATTCCACCCCAGAAAACTTTTTATTATTTTGACCAACTTAACTATATCTATTTTTTAAGTGAATTGTATGACAAAAGTCGTCTGTGTACTCCTTAAATTCTTTAAATAATAGTGTGACAACATTTTACTTATAGAAATCAATAAATAAGCAACCCTTTCATTACGTGTTAACTTTACTTAAGTGAAAAAAATACATTAAGACTGAAAATCATGAAATGTTCCTATTATTTTAGCCTTAGCTGTATGTACAGTGTAAACCTATAGCTGGGATAGTGCATGGTTTATTTTTTGTATTATCTAGCATCTACATATGTGTGTGTGTATCAAAATAATATAACCACCTACTCTTTCTCTTTTGAAACTACTCAATTATATGATAAATAAAATAAAATAAAATTGCCAGATCGAATTGAATGTCCTTGAATAAAATTCAATTTAAACTGACATTATTTTATTTTTTTTTTCTGTGTTATTTATATCAAATACGAGGCATCCTTGCTCTTTATGAAACCGCCACCGAGCGTTGCCGTGTCGTCGTCATTCGTCCTTTTTCTTTATTTATGTCTGACTTATGATATTTCTTTTCCCATCATTGACAGGTCTACTATCAGCCTTACTTCATGTTGTATGGTGAGGTTTTCGCCGATGATATTGACCCGCCGTGTGGAGAGGATCCTCGTCAGCCAGCATGTGTTACAGGTATGACATATTTATTTGCATTTTATTCCTGTGTCAATTATTGTCACTTTTTATCTCACACGTTTGTTTTTTTTTTTTTAAATGACAACGTTGAAGATGACAGAGAAACGTTTACACATTAAATAATTATTTATTTTATATGAATGCGGAGCATAAATGTTTTTAATTATTATAAATAATAATGTTTTTTTTGTATTATCCTTAAAGGACACTGGGTGACACCGATAACTATGGCAATGTACCTTTTAATTGCCAACATTTTGCTCATCAATTTACTTATAGCTGTGTTCAATAATATCTTCAACGAAGTCAACTCCGTCTCGCATCAGGTAAGCTAATATTTACTCGTTTATCCTTATTTTTGGATTTATACTATATTATAAAAATATATAATGTGCTTGTTTCTTTTTCCGTGTAATTATTTATATCTTTTTTAATGTATAGGTTTGGATGTTTCAAAGGTTCACCGTCGTTATGGAATATCAACAGAAACCTGTGCTGCCGCCTCCGTTTATAGCATTTTGCCATTTTTATTCGCTCCTTAAATATTGTATACGTAAGGCGAAAGGTACATATGTGTTTTTGTTGTAAATTCTATGAATAACAGTATCTAAGTAAGGACACACAATTTGTGCTTAAAATTTGATATACTTATACTATATTAAAGAGGCACACACAAAAAACAATGATTTAATATATATTATAAACCTATTAATACTCTTCTCTTGTCAGGTCTCGAAGTACAAAGGGATAATGGATTGAAATTATTTCTTGAAAAGGACGATCTGGAACGTCTTTATGATTTCGAGGAAGAATGTGTCGAAGGATTTTTCCACGAACAAGAAATTATACTTAATCAGTCGACAGATGAACGTGTCAAGTATACAACGGATCGAGTTGAAACAATGTCGCAAAAAATAGAAGATATTAATCAAAAGGAAAATCTACAAACTGTCACTGTTCAGGTAAGGGTTTGACATTGATTTAGATTGCAAATTTTGATTAGGTATAGGTATCTTTATATTTTTTTTTGTTTTGTTGCCGTAATTTTGATGACATAAAATTTCTGTTTTCTTTTTGGGATTATTTAATACATCCTTTGGAATATAATGACATACTTTTTCATTTCATCCCTTTTTATGTACATATATACGTTTTTGTGGTTTTCGCACAGTCATAATATAATGGTACACAATCTTGAATGAAAGTCTTAGTTAAAATCAAAATGGTTAACTGATTATGACAAATGAGTCATGTCCAATAACAAAAGGAGTTATTTTTGAGGAGTAGGTATTCGAATCCCCAGTTCATGTATGTGGAGAGTTTTTTATTTTCGTTTTTCGAAATGATATTTCAAAATTAAAATTTATGAACTTAGTGTAGGAGAAGATTTACCATTAATCAATTATTTTATGAAAAAGGTAAAAAACGGTAATTAATGAAATTATATTATTACTCTTAGATTTCACTCGTGAGAACTACTTATCTTCAAAACAACAATAGAAAATTAATTATAGTGAATTTTGTAAAGGAAAAAGTCTGAGGGAGCTTTTGTCATGTTGAAAGGGATTTTTACTTGTGATATTTGAAAGGAGTTTTTCTTTTGATACAATCCTTTAAAAGTTATTAAAAAAAACTTGTCGTTTAAATAAATTTAAGCCAATCATTAAGTTTGGTGTAAGTGAAAACCAGCCTAAGAACTTTTTTCGTTGTCTTAAAACTTAAAGTTAAAATTAAATTAGGAAGTCAGAAACTAATTTGACTGTAGCTTTGTAGCCTAAAGGTAAATTTCTGTTCTTTGTTATGAAATAAAATTTTGTCTTAAAGTTTTGAGAAATAAAATGCTATACATACTTGAAATAAAATTAAATTGGCTTTAAAGGAGGTCAACTTCAGTCAAATCATGTCTAAATAATCACACTTTTCAAATTTTGACTTTGAAAAAGTATTCCTGATGTAAAATAAAAAAATAGAATAACGAATTTTGATGTGTTTTTGACCTAATATCGTTTTCGCATGTTGGCGATGTTGTGAAATCCTGATATTATCTAAGGTTTTTTTATAAATTTGAGGACTTTAAAATCTTTTGTTTTTTTTTTCTAACGAATGCTGATAAAGTATTCAGCTTTTGTATATAGAAATAGTGAATCTTCTTTTTTTCCAAAAACAGAACGAAAATGAAAATAAAATAAATTTATTTAAAAAAGTAAACATACGACCTAGTGTACCATATAATTTTGCGTTGATTTAAGAATTTTTTTTTACATTCAAATTATTAATTATTTTGTATTACTTTTAATTTTATTGTCGTAATTATCTATTATTAAAATGGTAAACTGAATCTTTCAATGGTCGATATCTAAAAGAAAGAAATTGAAACTTTATGTTTATTTGACAAAATATATCATTTTAAAATGAAATTTATATTTTTTTTAACAAAATTGATCTAAAACATTTGGAAGATCTGCCAGGAAGGAATGGAAAATAAGTCAGAACTTAAATGAGAATTAGAACAGAAAATCTTGCGCATCAAACAAAATTTCAAAAGATTATTTTAAAAGAGACTAGTTACTTTTACTAAACTAAAATTTCACAACAAATTTGTTATTGTTTTTTCTAAAAAAAACTGGCATAATTTCCAGAAGCCTTTTGGCTCTTTCTTGTAAAATATTGTGGTATTTTTAAATTTACTTAAAACAAAAAATTACAGTGGCATTTTTGTAAATGGATAAAACTTGAAAAACATTAAATTTAAACAAAAACGTTTAAACTTTGTTTTTTTTTTTTTAATAAGCCTGATTGTTTGTACTTCAAAAAAAAATAATAACACGCACGACTGAGTCCCACGAACTTGCTTATATATCCAAAGAGTTTGTTAAAAAATATTTCCTGTAATTTAAAATTTTAAAATGTATGTATCTGTAAAAATTTTTGTTTTCAAAAATTTAAATTCCATTTGATTTCTCAAGAAACTTTAATTTTTCAAAATTTGTATTCGAAAATCATCAGACAGGTTTTTTTGAAATTATTTTTTTATACATACAATTTTACAGTCTTAGTTAAAAAATATTTTTAGAATGTAGCTGTTTAGAGCTGTTTAATAGACGTTTTAAATTTCAATTTCGTACATAAATAACGATCCATTGTCGAGGTATCGAATTTCAGAAAAAAAAAAATAATTAATATTTTTTTTTTAAATAATGATATTTTTGATCATAAAATATTCTTAAGACAGTATAAGAGCTTGTGCAGAAAAAAATGATTGCAATCGGTTGATTAATTCTTGAAAAAACTTAAACCAAAATAACGGTTCTAATGGGGGTACCCTTTCGTTCGTTCTTTGAGAAATTTCGAATTTTCGATTTTTGACCAACAAATTTTTATGGGGACTACTGTAATTTTTAGTCTTTATCAAAATTTTAAAAAACTCCTGACGCGAATCGGCTCAAAACCTTAATTTCCAAATTTGAAGTCAATCGAACCATTGCTTTGGGCTGCGGGGCCCAGGGTAGACAGATAGACAGACAGACGACAGAATCGGGAAAACCACTTTTTCAAATTCTCTACCAGCGGAATGTCATGTTTCATTAAAATCTCGAGTTTTAAATTTTTTACGAAATTGCAATATGCATATGTAGTTCCTATATGTAGCGAGTAAAAACCTGATTTAATTTTTTCTCGCTCAATTTTTAGGTACTGTAATTTAAGATGATAACAAAAACCTTTGAGAATTAAATAAAAACCCTTTTGAAAAATGTTGCCTTATTTCGACATGTTTTGTTCAATCTGGCAATACTTTTTTGAAAGTTAATATTTTTGACAGTTGTCATTTAATTATACTCAGTTAAGTTTGCTATTTTATAATGGGTATAGACTTACTCCTGAATAAAGTTTTTAAAGCGTGCAAATTTATCACCAAAATAATGATTCGGTACGCCTGATGCACCGTAATCAATCAATTTGATGAAAGAAATTTTTGGTGAGCACATTATATCGCGTCGTGTACCTGTGGTGTGGTATCCAACATTGTAAGATTTAACACCTTAAGATTGTTTTGTAGAGTTATGTTGAGTCGCTTGTCTACCCAGATAAGCTTAAGACCATTGATGCCTTTGAAGAGAATTCGACATACGGCACAAATCACTACAAAAAGAGGTCAAAAATTTAGCCTTTCTGGTAAAATTTATTCGAACCAGAAATCGAGGCCTAGAACATGTTAAAAACTTAATTTTTTGGATATAAAAGAAACGCCCTTTATAAGGATGTAATAACTGATAGTTCAGAATTTAAAATAATGAAAATTATGAAACCAAAAAGTCTTTTGAATTAATGTCATTGATCCTAATAAGTGAATAACATTTGTACGTTTATGTTTATGTATAATAACAACTTTTAGTTTATGTTTTCAATAAAATTATTTAAAAAATACTATTTTATCTAAAAAACTGGATGTACCAAGAAATTTCTTATGGTTCACGTTTAAGGAACGATCGATGAGTGCAAGAACAATAAAAGTGCTAAAATGCAAATAAATTAATATTCTAAGTGTGTCAGCTTACCAAACATCAAAAATATAAGTCTACCCCATGCATCGTTTAAATCACATTTTTAATTTTAAATAGATTTTTCCTTGCCTTATAATATATTCTAAAAAAATTCCATATATCCGATTTGACCCTAGGTCAATGTACACCTGGACGCATCTCCCGAACAAATTTTATTTGATACAAAGCTAAATATAAAAACATGTCCTTACAACTCTAATTAAATCAATGTCAATATAACCTTGATAAGAATCCATACAAAAATAATAACGTCCTCCAAAAATAAACCCCCTAACAAGTTCATCTATCAATTTCAAAACATGAACATATAAAGGGTGTCCCAAAATTAACGCAAGATTTGAATTAAATAGAAAACGCCGTTTTTAGTCTTTTGATAGTTATATTTTTATTGACTCGTAAAGTACATAGGATAGGGTTATGTATGGAATAACACATCGGACAAATGGCCTCAACGGCTTTGCATGCACATGCGCACTCTTTTGTTGAAATTTTCCATGACCATTCTGTATAAATGTGGCTGAATTTCGTTGATGCAGCGTTGAATCTCCTCCTTTAATGCACGGGTGGTTGTGGGCTTGTTGACATAGACTTGTGATTTTAAATAACCCCATAAAAAGAAGTCTAATGGTGTTAAATCACACGATCTAGGAGGCCAATTTTGATCACCGAAACGAGAGAGTACACGACCTGGAAATGTCTCATGCAGTAATTGAATTGTTTCACGGGCTGTATGACATGTGGCACCGTCTTGTTGAAACCACATATTGGAAACATCAATATCATCCAATTTTGGCAGAAAGAACTGTGTAATCATGTCGCGATATCGAGCACCAGTAACAGTCACTGCTTGACCAGCATCATTTTCAAAAAAATATGGCCCAATTATGCCTCCAGCCCAAAATCCACACCATACAGTCACGCGTTGTGGATGCATTTGTTTTTCGACAATCACATGTGGGTTCTCCGAACCCCAAATGCGGCAATTTTGGCGATTGACAAAGCCATCAAGATGAAAATGTGCTTCATCGCTTAGGATGATTTTGCTCGAAAAATCAGGGTCCATTTGTTGATGTTCAATAATCCATTCAACGAACTCTCTTCTCTGTCCATGGTCATTAGGCTTCAATTGTTGTGTTAATTGAATTTTGTAAGCATGAAGACACAGATCTTTGGGGAGTATACGCTGTAGAGAGGTTCTTGAAATTTGCAATTCTTGTCCACGACGTCGAATTGAGGTTCCTGGATTGTCAGCAACACTCTCACGCACTGCTTCGACATTCACATTTGAACGGCTTGTTTTTGGACGACCAGTGTGTTTGGCGTCTCCAACGGATCCAGACTCCATGCATTTTTCAATTAATCTCTTCACAGTTGACGAAGTTAAAACACTATTCCGACTATATTTTGTATGAAATTTTCGAACTGCAGCCGCCAAGCTTTCACTATTTTTGAAATATTCTTTAATAATGAAGACACGTTGTTCTCTCGTGTAACGCTCCATTTTTAATAACCCTATACTGTTAGCTGCCAAATTGCTTTTTTTCAGGGTTAATTGCGTTAATTTTGGGACACCCTTTACTATACATACTTTATCCTTTATTTCCCAAAGTTATTTTGGAAATTTACCGGAAAAGTTTAATATACAAAACTCCATCCAATTTACCGCACAGTAAATCCATTTATATTGCTTACACGTTTAACAACACGTGTTCGAAAAGAACATATTTCGAAAATAGGTTGGGTATACCAAAATATCCTACCCATATTCGTATACACTTTTCAACACGCAGCACTAAAAACAGCAGCGTCCTTTTCAAATATTTATTATAATAAAAGTATATGTTCAAGTACCTGATGCCAATATATGTATAAGAAAAATTGAATTTCTTCTAAATTGATATTATATCAACCGCAAAGAGTGTGTTTTACCATCGAAAGAGACTTGTTTTAGCTTTAAAAAGTAGGTACTTAAGGAACCAACATTATTATTGGAAAAGTTTTCCTTAAATTAATTAATAGAGGGTGAAAACTTCGCAGCGCAGATGTGAAGTTTTCAATTTAATTTTAGGTTTTTTTTTTCTAACCACAATACAAAAAATAATACGTGTAATTAAGTGATTGAAATTTAAACTTTTTATGGTGTTAAAGTCCGTACAAAAGCACATTTCAATTATTATATTTAAAATTCAGATTTTCTTTAATTTTGTCTCTATGTTTTGTTTTTTTTTTTTTTTCAGAACATCGAATTCCGATTACGAAAAATGGAAGAAGCATCGGAACAGATTCTGTCACATTTAGCTGTAATTCATCGATTCATGTCCGCCCATACCATCCTCCCATCGGACGACCTTATTCATAATTCAAATGTGAATATCACTTCATCCATTGGTCCTGGTGATATGCATCGATTCCGGGCTGTTTCTGAAACGGAAAACATGAATAGTTTACAAGTAAGAGAGTATAGTCGAACATAACAACCCTTCATCATAAAGCCTTAAAGCTTCTTTAAAGATTTTACGAATTACCAAATATTCTCTTCTCTTTTGTTTATTTTTTTTCTTTTTATGAAAAAAGGTGACAAATCGAAAGAAATTTAACCGATCTCTGACGGAAGTGAGACCGGATGCGTACATCTTTGATGATGGTACACATTTCGAAGTAGTTCCTGTGCCCGAGGAGCCCGACGAGGTTGTTAAATCGAGGGAAGCCTTAAATGAGAACGTAGTGAGAAAGATTTCAGTTCAATCAGAGGATTCTGATATTTATACAACGGCTATGTCACAAAGACCATCAACTTGTGAGACTGTTAAACGAACGCCTTATGTAACGGTGCGACAGGACACCGAAGCTAGCACCGAGAGCAAAGATACCCTAACGCCACTGGGTAACGACGATGAACACACACTAATTGGGGATTCCGATGAAACCGCACCGGAATTGACCTTTGAAGGTAAAGTTTTTTATTAATTTGTTAAAAAAATATTCCCCACCCCTTCATTCAAATTAATTAACCATTTTGGATTATCCTCTTAGCTGCCAAACATCGTGCCATGCGACAGCGAACGGTGTCCCTCTGCCGGAGGAATTCTGAAACGACACCTGTCTACGACCAACTCAATCGTTCCCACATTAGCCTAAATCAGATAACCATGTCCAAAAGACAGTTGAGTTTGACTCAATCCGAGCCTGAAAGTGAAAAGGAGCAGACAGGTGAGTAATTATCTAAAATATAAAAGATAAAAAGAAATTATGAAAAATGTCCTTGAAATTTTTTGTTTGCCTTTTTTTATTTCCTCAATTTATTTAAAGTAGGAAAATCAATGTTGCATGCAAAACCCACCCGAAATATCCTTATGAAACTGCACTCGGAATACACTTCAATTACGGACGAATTGGAAAGTGTTTGCCACTTGATGACATCTCCGACAGCATCACTCCCAGGCAAAGGTACATACAGGCATTTCCCAAATATTTTTGTTTTCTTTTTATTTATTAACTTGAAGTCTTAAATAATTTCCTTGAAACTTATTTAATCCTTGTGATATGTCCTTAAACCTCATCCATACTATATACATAAATGTAGGTCCAACTGACCGTCACAAACACGAACTATCGAAGGCAGAGGTTGCCGCCCTCTTGGAAAAGAAACATCTGACCGAGTGTGAGGAGAACGATTATAGAATGCTCGAAGGACTATTTCAGGCTCGGGTTTCTGTCGACGACACAGATGACTCCACTGAGGTGAGGAAATAAAAAAAGAAATTAAATTATAATAAACTTAATATAAACACAGGAAAGTGATTCAGTTCACTTGTAATAAATCTTTGAGATACTTTTTTGGGAATTTAAATTGATGAATAATTTATGTCCCATTGAGGAGCTCGCAAAGAATAAGGAGACCTGCAAAGACAGGGAACAGGGCAGGACACTGAGAGTGTATCCTATCAAAAAGAACGATAAGGTAGAAGGACATTCGACAGAGACACCAAAGCCTTGCTAAATGGAGTGTATTGAAATTTAAATGGTTTCAAAGTTTCATGTTTTAATAAGGTGGTTCGTTGTTTTTGTTGTTGTTTTGTTTGTTTAATGAAAACTATACAAGGAATATAAATCAGTTTGTTTGCTTAGTCAAGTTGTGCTCTTAGAATGGTCTCAGAAAGTTCTTTAACAAGTAAATAAGTGTTTTATTACAAATTAAAATTTTAATGAATAACGATATAAGATACAGGGTATCTAAAGTTTATTAGAATTGGAAGGTAGAGGTAGGTTCTTTAACTTTACAAAAGGATTTGAAATGGATAATATAGCTTTAAGATAGAGATGAGATGTCTTTCTTAACATAAAGTAGGAGGTGTTTCTGTTCTATTTTAAGTTTGAGCATAAATTATAACAGCTTTTTCTTTAACAGAATCGATTCCTGTTTTGAATGAGCAAGGACAAAGTTGTTAATGTTTTCAAACAACGCAACGTTATAATTTACAAGTAATTTTGATATTTATAACTATTGTTTTTTTTTTTTTTTTTTTGAAAAGTCTTCAAAGAAGAAAAGTTTTGAAATATGTACCTACGAGTGTTCCTATAGATGAAAACATCAGAAGCCTTGAGGCCTATAAATGGGTTAGACAGGAGCAATTCATTGATGATTTATAAAGATTGTTTGTAGATTTAGATTTGGTTGATAATTTATTCTATTTCAGTAGACTTGCGACATCTCCGTAACTAAAGCTTTGATTACTGTCATTTGAAATTATACAGCAAATTATATACAAACAAAAAGGTGTGTTTTCTTCTTAAATCAGGTTAAATGTTATTCAGACGAATTTTAGATGAATCACTCAAATTTGTTCTTGTGGTTGTCAATGTAAATAGGCACTGTGTGCATTGTGCATTGTAGTACAAGTATTGTTGGGACAAATTAAAAGAGATAAAAACGTTACAATTATTAATAAACTATTTTTTGCAGGGATTTATTTTCTCCAAATGTCAAAAATGCAATCTTCGCAGTTTAAGATTATATTGAAAACATTGAAAACACAACACTTTTTGGTTTAAAAACAAAACTGTAAGTAATTTTTGTATTCATAGCATTTGTATACAATTTTGGGAACCAAAATTTTCACTTTTTTGCAATTATTCAAAAAACAGGCTCTGAAAAAAAATTGTCACTTCAAACATTTTATGAACAAATTGAACAAACAATGATATTGTCTCCATGTCTCAGATGCGCTGATGATTTTAAAAATTTCAGTTAGAAAAAAAATTGAAGTCAATTTCTGTATTTGTTTTCAAGATACTTGAGTCGAAAACATTTTCGTATAAGTTCTTAGGTGTTTTTGTAGGTTTTATTCTTTTTTTTTGTAAAAAAAAAACATGTGTCTTTTGGATTTTTCTAAGAAACTAACAACAACATTGTACATGTGATAATATAAGTTCGATATGAATAGTTTGTTTTGTTTCGGAGATATTTTAGCCAAAAACCAAATTTTAGTAGCATAAGGTTAAGGTTTTTATTACTTATTTGCATTTTTTAAGAAAATTATCTTATGTTAAAACAATATTGTGTATGGAATAAAATAATTTTGAAGTTAATACCTCCATTCATTCTGAACATATTCGAGTATTTTTTATGGATTTGTATTTTTTCTTATTGGAATTTTTTTTTCTTATTAAAAATTACCAAATGCTAAAAACAATGTTTTTTTATAAGATACAACAAGTTTGAAGCCTGTGTCTTCAATTGCTGCTAAGAATTTTGAGTCGAATTCCAATATCAACTTTTAGTAGTATTTATTTGGGTTTTTATTTTTTCTTAAAAAAATGTTACTTAGAATTTTCTAAAAAGTTTACCAAATGCCAAAAACCGTTGTCCTTTGATGCATACAGTTATTTTAAAGGTAACATAATTTTTTGTTAATTTTTTTTTAATAAGCTGAGTTTTTATCGAATTTATAAAATTTGGTATCGCGTCACAATGTAAAATATAATGTTTAATTGAAGTTGCTAGCTTTATCGAGCTATCGAGAGATATTTGGTGCCGACCAAATTTTTCGCGTACGGGCGTAGGGACCTATAAAAAATAAAATAAACTACTGGGTCACACGAATTTAGTCTTGTATCTAAAGAGTCTGTTTGAATAAAGTATCTATATAATATAATTTTGAAAAATATACCTGTAGAATAACTTTTTCTCCAAAAATTTAAATGTCAATTCATTACTCAAAAACCTTTATTTTTTTGAAAATCGTTAAATTTTTTAAATTAATTGTTTTTTATAAATCTACAAATATTCATTAAAAAATTGGTCACATAAAACATACATATATGTTTTTTATACATTTTTTTTTTTAATTTTTGCTTAAAAATATTTTAAGTATTCAGTTTCTTGGAAAATATGTATGTCTTGTATTTGATTTCCGTTTTCGAGATATCGAATTTAAAAAAATGGTATTTTTTTTTTAAATTAAAAAAAAACAAATTTTGACATTTTTGACCATCATACAAATTATTGCAATTGATTCATCAATTTCTTAAAAAAATTTAAAAACCAAATAATACTGTTCCATGAAGGCCACCCTTCCGGAGCAATACAGACACATTTTTTTACCGAAAGAAGCCAAGTGCAAAAATAAGAGAACATTTCTTAAAAATATATCGGTCCGTTTTTGAGTAAATTCCATTACATTACATTACACACTACTCAGCACATAAATGTACAGAGTAGAGAACACAGCACCTTGAGCGACTAGACTATATAAGGTGATAACAACACAAGACATTAATACAAGACAGAAGGACAGAAGAGAAAGAACAACAGAAAGAAAGAACACATGACAACAGCACGCGGTAGGTTTCGAGACGGTCCCCCATCTGAGTACTAACCACGCTCACTGATGCTTGATTTCGGTGATCGATGGGAACCGATGCTTTATCAGTGACTAGGCCGTTGCAAGAGTAAATTCCAATTTTAATTTGTTGACCAACAAATTTGTACGGGGACTACTTATCTATAAATCTTATTTTTTTTTTAATGCCCTTTGTCAAACCAGGACCAAAAAAACCACCGCGAAAATATTGCTCTGAGTTGGCAAAAAAGCTCTTAAATTCGGATTGTGGTCAAATACTGTGTGAATCATAATACTGTATTTAAAATACTGTATCTCAAAATACTGTATTTCAAAATGCTGTATGTATACAATTTTACTGTATGATCAGAATACTGTATTTCAAAATTCTGTATTTCAAAATTTTTTATATCAAGATTCTTTATTTCAAAATGCTGTGAATAAGGCTAAAAAGTGCCCACTTTTTTACATTATCAAAACGATTTTTATTTTTTAACCTTATTTATTTTGAAATACAGAATTTTGATAACAGAATACTTCTTTTTAAGAAAACTTCATGATAATTTTTCAACAGCTTCCCTATTACCAGACCATACAGTATCATACAGATCATTTGTACCATTAACTATTTTAAAATACAGCATTTCGACCCGCTCCCCTTGAATTGTCGTCCAAGCAAACAACAAACTTCAGTCATAGTTGGGCATTTTTCTATAATTTTGAGGTATAAATAATATTAAATAAACGTTAGTTGAACTTTTGGACAAGTTTGGTAGCACTTATTGTTGAAAATATCTTATGAAACATTTTCTAAAAAATACTTTTGACTGAATTGTCCTGAATTTTTTTCTATGAATTTGCATTTTTTAATTACATATTTGACTCACACGAATAGAGGAGCTCAACTTATTGTTTTAAGTTGAAAATAAATTAAATATTGTGAAAATTTTTATTTCTTGGGAAAAATTGCAAAAAAATATTTTTAAATATATTTAAAAAAAAAAGTCATGCAACTTATTTTATTTCAGTCCTAAAAACGGAAGAAGTAATATCTCAGGACTTAATATTGAGAAATAATAAAGCATACATTTGGGAAAATTAAAAAAATAATTCTAATAAAATTAATATTTTTGTTGTTTAAATTTGAAAATTTGATGCTTCTTAATTTATTAAAGCATTTTTTTTGTGTCCATAGCTTATAAAAAATCTCGAAATAATCAGCTTATATTCTAAATTTCTGTTTTTAATTGAAGGTCCATCTAACCAAAATAAGTTTACTGCAAAATCTGCAATTTTAATTTTACCTGATACTATCATACTATTTTCACACAACATCGACTAAATATACTCGTAGATTAAATCAAATCCTTTTCAAAATGTCATCCCTGGATTTTATATATGTACGCCTCTAAAAAGGAAACTGCTTTATTTATCTACTTCCTTGTCTAATATTTGCAACCACAGCTCTCTATCGATGCCAACGATCCATAAAATCAAATAAATCTTTTGAGGCACATCGAACTCAAATCGATATTTCATACAAATTGAATCTAAGTTTTTTGTCTTGAATGACAAATCTTTCTTTTTCATTTTTTTACAGGGAATGCCATTGGACTATGCTAATCGACACCCTTTACGCCGAGAAACCGCAATTGAATTATCCCCCACAAAAACTACGGGAGGTAGCATCGGCATAGGTGATTCCAGTGCGGGCTTCCTGCAGAACGAACGAACGTGGATGAAGAGCTCGTTGGGCGAACAAACATATCAATCATTATCGGGTGGCGCACCTGGCTCTCGCGACTACCTTAACCCACCCTACGAGAGTATGGGTGGAGTCATTAGTGGAAGAGGTGCACGTCTCTTCAAAAAATCAAGCGAAAGCCTACAGAAAAACTCAAGCACTGACACCGAGTACTCAACGCATCCCTACAAATTTATCAAACAAAGTTCCAACGACACCACAACCTCAATGACGGGATCATACAACATCGACACACCATCGCTGGCGAACGAGTTGTCACTGGACGCAGGCGACACCCTGCAACCGACCCCAATATTTGAGAACCGCTACCAACCCCTCAGGACATCATCGATGGGTGCTGCTGACTATATGAAGGCCAAACAGGGTTCGGCCGACTATCCGCTGCCACCGCCTCGCTCAGTGATGTTCAAAAAGCAATTCAGCATAGACCAAGGCAAAAGTTCGCCTCATCGAACGGTTTCAGAATCTGACAAAGCTGAAGCGGCCCAAATGTCAGCCTCCTCGACGAGTGGCAGTGTCGGGAAGGCTGCATTATCAGCTGAACCAACAACAATACAACAACAACAACAGAAGACTGTCGCCACATCAGCAGCAAAATGTTCACTTAAACCACCAACAACCTCAAAGCTTGGCATGAATATCCTTAAAGAGAGCAGCTCCAGCACCGAAGAGTCCAAAGACGAACAACACTCAGATGCAGCACATCAAATGACAATTCCGACAATAAGCACACATTTGGTGCAGGACGAAATAGCCAAGCTGTCGTCAAATATTAAAAGCAGTACGGAATCGGACAAGGATCCGCCTTACAACGAGACAATGTGCTGATTGCTGTTATTCGGTACTAAAAACCGCTACCGCACAACAACAAACCGCTGTGTATGCCACAATAATAAGTCAAACGTGATCTGTAGATTTGTAAATAACTTTGTTATTTTATATGAGTATAAATAATGTAGTTAAAGTAGTAAAATAGCTTTTAGAAATTGTGTACTTTATGTACATAATATACTCGTTTATTGTTTATTGAATGCATGGTACATAACCTACATACATATAGGCTCTAAGGCTATAAATGTTTTTATTGAAATTTTTGTTTTTCTTTGTTTAAGTTTTTGTTATAAACTTTATATTTTTGTTCAAAATGCATGCTACGATATGGGAACACAAACTGTCCAAGAAAACAAATAAATAATAACTAATATCAATTTATTAAAAATATATACTTACAACTGTTACTTATGATCTAGGTTTAAGCTATAAGAATGCTGAATACGATTTATTTATTATTTAAATATACAAGTAGATTTTATTTCTATCTTTAACTTAACAGAAACTAAAATGAAACATTTTTTGGCAAATATAAATCCTTTAGTAACAAAATGTTTAATATTTTCCAATTTTTCAAAATTAATGTTTTAATATTGTTATGAATGAAACCAGGCATTTTAAAGAACGTAATCTTTTGCGAATGCAATCTTTTACTGCTTCAATATAAAGATTACATTTTTATTGAATATTACTAAAGATAGCGACTTTAAATTTGGCAATCTCCAATCATTTGACCTTAAACAGTGTGCAATGATCTTTTCTTCAATCATTTGACTGCAATCAATAGATTGAAATCATTTGAAGTCTTGCGTAAATTAGTGAGCGAAATTTCAGCTAAGAAAGTAACTTCTTCAAGTGAATGCAAAGACTTCAAAAGAATGCATGAAATTTGAAATGATTACAATCAATTAAATTTAGTCAAATGATTGCAGTCTTTTTAATGTCAAATGATTGGTGATTGCGAAATTTGAAGTCCCAATACTTAGTTGGAAAGCAATCAATAAATGTAATCTTTAAGTTGAATTCAATAAATGATTTATAATGACTGCATTCTTTTACAAACTTTAATGAACACATTCAATAGGTCAAACATTTGTAAGCTCATATTTTATTAGGCATATAATAATATTATTAACTAATTAAATTATGCGTGAAAGCTATGGGTGCACTTTGTTCAAATTCAAACCTTTAAATTGATTGAATTTCGTAATCCAAAGGTTTTTCCTCTGCAATTTTTTGATGCAACTTAAAAACCAAACATAATCAAATTTAACTTTCCGGGGATATCAGCTACAAAAACATTTCTAACCACTCTTTGAAAATGACTGAGTTAACATTTTGAAAGCAAATTAAATAAACATATTTCTATTTTCAATGATATTATGAGCCTCTAAATATTTGTTTGTTTAATTGTTTTAAATTTACAAAATATGGATGGATGTATGAATGTTAAGGAAGAAAATTGTAAAAAAAAAACACAAACATATTTTTACAATTTCCATTTTGAAGACTCTAAATTTCACAAAAAAAAAAAAAACTAGAAAAAGTTCAATGCCAAAATAAAGACCATGCCTACAGTAGAACAAATACTAAATTATATATTATAAATCAAATATTATATTTATTTAACATTTTATTAAAATCTTAATACTTGTTAAAGGCTGCAAAAAAGTAGTTTTGATTGCATTAAATTTATTAGACCAAAAATTTTTAATGAACAATATAAATTATTCGCAAATTTAAATGCAAAGTTAGAAATTTCTTGCAGGAAAAAAGGTCAAGATTTCAAACTTTTTAATTTGTAAAATTGCTGAAAAAGAAAAAAATATTAATTTTCTTGCATTAAAAAGAAGTTAATTGAATTTCAAAAATTTGTTGGCAACCATTTTTATATAATTTGAACAAAAAAAAGTTATTAATTATTGCACGTTTAAACACAGTTAAAAAAATAGGAATGGATTTAAAAGCAGTTGTCTTAAAGTTTTGAACATCAAAATGAGAGGGAATAACAGCATTATACATTCTTAATGTGTGGCTAAAGAAGAAATTCTATCTTTTAACTTGAAAGTATGTCTAAAAGTGAGCTCAATGGCATACTGGTGCATTCCTGAAAGTTTAGGGATAAAAGAATTACAGAATTGTTTGAATGAACAAAGTTAAAGTTAAAGGCAGTCTTGAAGGCAGCATGAAGGCTATCTAGAGTAGCGGTAATAAGTAAGGCGACATCTCTTTGAATTTCCATAACAATTTTCTTTTGATGCAAAATGTAGAGTATTTCTTAATACAGGAAGTTCTTGTTTTAAATTAATTTTTTTTCTTGAAAGTTCTTATTATATTTTGATTTAATATTTTTTATGATCTTCATTTTTTTAAATTTCTATTAAACTCTTTTTTAATTGTATTTTTTTTTTCCAATAATTATTCGTTTTTGTGCAAAAAATTATTCCATCCAATATTTCTTAACCAGAATAATTTTCAAATTTACATTAAATATTTATTTGCTGCAAACAATTTTTAATTTGTGTAAATGCAAACATTTTTTATATTACATTGGATTTATTTTTAATGTAAATAATTTGTATTTTGCTTTTAAGTTCAAATCATTTTTGTATTATTATTATTATTTTTATTATTTTTTCTTGCATTAGAATTTATACATCTTTGTATTCTTATTAGTTATAATTTAATCAACACCTTTTATAAAAATATAATCTGAAGCAAATTTTTTTATTCGAAAAGTCAATTTTCCTAAAGTCCGAAAATTCAAGAAATATCTACATACATTACAAATAGATAAGCAGATATAGGCTGCGCTATCACATTTTCTATCGTCTTGATACATAATTCAAAATCAAAGAAATATTTTGCTTAAAAACCTACAAAACTTTTATAATAAGAGATAACATATCACAATAAAATTGTTCAAAATAATAAATTGTCTGTCGACAAATCTCGATAATTTTGTATATTCAAAACTTTTTCAATACCATAACAAAGTGGCAAAGAAAAGTTACAAATTAAAAAAGCAAAAATTGTATTTCGAAATTTAATAAAATGAAACAAATTTTAAATGTTCGTGACCTTTCACTGAAAGAATTAATTCGGTCATCGATTTGACGAAAAACATCCCGTGCTTTAAGAAAAATGCTAGTCTTTAAAAATATATACATGAATAAATTAATATATAAAACACCATCTGCGGGAAAAAAAAGAAACTTAATTTTCTTACAAATCTTTTTAAATAATCCCAACACGTCATTTCTTTGTGGTTCTCAAAAATGATTAATTTGTTGTTTCAACATGTTTCTAAAGTTTTTATTATATTCGTACACAAATATACCGCTTTAAAAACAACGTATAGCTTTTTTTAAACATTTCTAAGTTTTAAAATTAAAAAAAAAAATATTAAGGTACTCAACTTAAGAAAAAAGAAACTGTTCCTAAAGTATAATTTTATGAAAATTTAAGTTTTCTAAATGTAAATAATTTTATAAGATCTTTATTCTTCAAGTTTTTGTCCAAGTTTAAAAATAATGTATTTGCATTCTTTGTAAATACGAGTACTTTTTCTAATATCAAAAACTTTTTGTTTTAAACAAACTAGATGTAAGTTTTAAGCACAATTTTTATTCTTTTAATATTGTTTATTGTTTTCTATTTACAAGAATTCCCAATTGTAAACATTTCATTCACACAAAATTATAACAAACACACACCCACGTCAACACACACAAACAAAATTATGATATAATGATAATTTTTGACAATACAAAGCATTATTTTAAGTACGAATAACTAGTGTATTTTTATAGAAAAGCAATATATATAAAAACAAACTTATTTTATTTTCCCATTATTCTAACAATTGTGTTCTCTTAAAATAAAATATAAACAAATACAAATATTAAGTGCTATGCCATTGCTATATTTGCCAGTTCTTGTTTTATTTCTTTTTAGAATATTTTCGTCTCTTATAAATGTCACATTAGACTTAGAATAAAATTCCTTCCAAAGTAATAAATAATTATATTGTAAAACAAAATAGCAAATCCCTTTTATACATATCTTACATATAACTCAAGATGAAAACAAAAAACACTAATGTTCCCTTTTAAAGAATACACTATCATTAAATTTAAATCTTAAACTTAAACTTAACTAATTAAACTTGAAAACCAAAAATAAAAATAAAAATCGCGCGCAACGCATTCAATTCGAAATTCATTGTTTAAATATTTTACAAAGAAGAAAAAACAAAGATGATGAAAATATTTATACAAAATCAATTTTAAGTTATATTATTAGAATTATATATACACAAATATTTTGTATTGAGCCAATAAAAAAACATTAAAACCAAAACAATTTATACTTAAAAAAAAAAAATAAAAAATTAAAAAATAAAACAAAGAATTACAAATAGAAAAGAAACATATTTAAGAAGAAAAAGAAATATATCATTGTTTAAAAATTATATATATATACATAAATTATATATAGATTGTATAGAATAATTGTTAAAAAAAGAAAATTATAAAAGTATTTTATAAACAGAAAAATGAAAGAAAATATTATACATATAAGTATACAATAAAAAGAGAACATATAAACATATATTGTATATGAATGTAGTTATATTTATAGGTAAAAATGATCAATTGCCATTGTTGTATTTGTTAAGGAGCTGTCACGTTAAAAATATTAAAAATTAATTGTATGATGTATTTTATCCTAAATTAGAATTTGCATCGAATGATTAAATTTTGGATAAAAATCTAAACAAAAAAATGCTCAACAAATTAAAAAAACAAAAAAAACACAAAAACTAATAAAATGAAACAAATCAAAATAAAAAATGGTTTAATACATAAATTGGTGGAAAAATAAAACAAAGTTGTATGTGTGTAAAACAAACATTGATGTAAAATGTAATCAAACCAAAAATAAAATTTATTTTTGTCAAAGATGCGAAAGATGTATTTTCTTTTCGTAAGCTGTTTCCTATCACAATTTGCACCTTTGTTAAAAAGAATGTTTTCCATCTTCGAAAATTATAGGAACATGAATAAATTTTGAGATATTATTTGTCAGATTGTCCGATGCGGAGTAAAGTTATGATTCTCTGTAAGTAAAAATTAATGTTTCCAAACTTTTCTGGTAAAAAAATATTCTGAGGAAAATGTTATTCACTCAATGGGGTATATGAGCAGTACAATTTTCCTTGAAATTCTTTCTACACGACAAAATTTGCAAATGTCCATAATTTTCTGCTTCAAATTCAAATTTTAAACTCTCCTATAAACTTCATTTCATATACTAATACATTTCTAGGAAAAACTTACTATAATGTATTCAATTATAAAATTTCAAAAATGAGTAACATGAATAAATAAAATTTCTCTCGGAATATTTCTCAACCAAAACATAGGGAAACATAAATACTTACTCTCGAAAATTCAATTTTTTTTAGAATCTGTGCTTCAGAGGAACAAAAATTCCGAGGAATAATTTCAACAATATGAAGAAGAAATAATTAAATTAAAATAAAAAATTAAATAATAACTAAAATACAAAATATTTGGAAATATGTAAAACAATTACAAAAATCATGCAGGTAAGCTTATATTCATTTTTTGTTCTCTTTAAAAAATAATATTTTTTTTTCTTATAGTCCTAAAACTGGATAGAACTTCTAGATTCAGAGTCTAGCCATTTAGAAAATTCCGATATAAAAATCAGTGGAAGCTTCGATGGCTCTTTATGGTGCGAAAAAATCTATCTACGTGTTTTTCATGAAAAGTGGAGGAATTCCTTGAGATAAATTAGTTGGAGTGCAATTGTCTTTTGCACATAAATACAGGGGTTTCCAATAAGAGGTTTATTTGTCAATGAACGCTAACTGGGTAATTGTTACATTTGAAGCTGTCATCTTCTGACGTTTGACAAGTGAAAACTTCACTACTACTAAAACTGGGACGATACCCTCTCTAAAAATGCATTCAACTATTTGACATTTAATACAAAATGTCCTCAATTTAGCAAGAAAAATTTCCTGAAAGTGTTGTTCCTCAAAGAGGTGATCACCGATTCTGATTTGAAACATTGAAACATTTCCTGAAAGTGTTGTTCCTCGAAGAGATGATCACCGATTCTGATTTGAAACATTCAGAAAGACCTTGCCAATACTCCACCATCGATTCAACGTTAAAGACCTTAAGAATGGAATTCAGAGAGTTATAAAAGAAACAACCAAAAATGTGTGAATCGGTCATAGACAATTTCATAAAAACGATATTCAATCATTAAAACAAAACTCCTTAAAGTCATCCCCTTGTTAGCTTCTTACCCGTTTCTTGGGCAAAAAATTACAAATTTTTTCACTTGATTTTGTTTTTCAAAACCCTTCCGATCCTGATTTAAAACATTGGCTAAGGTTTTAAAAGATCCTATTTAAATCGAATGCAATTAGCAATTTAAGTCGATCTTTTATTTAAATTTTAAGCCTTAGGTTTATTATAATAATTAGCTGGAGTAAATGGCATTTTTGCAACATCCGCTGCATAAAATTTATCACGAATTTTCAATTGAATCTTATTGCCAGGTTTTTTTAAGTCTTCACGAATATATCCCATAGCTACATTGCCTCCCAAACTAGGACTAGGACAACCACTTGTGATTTTTCCAACCAACTCATTATTATGATAGATTTCAACACCAGCTCTGGCAGGTGGTCCTTCGGTCAATCGAACACCAACACGACGACGTGTTACGCCATTTTTAAGATGTTTATTAATTTGTTTGGCTCCTGGAAAATTTTCTTCGGCTCGACGACGTTTTGCTATGAAATGAAAAAAAAATTTATTGTAAATAAACTTCGTATCTGTGAAAAATAAGAAAGAAAATTTGAACTTACATACTAACCACGATAAGGCAGCTTCTACAGGAGATGTGTTCGCATCAATATCAGATCCATATAAACATAAACCAGCTTCTAATCTGTTTTATTTGTGAAATTATAAATTGCATTATTAACTTATCTTTAACTCGAAAACTATTTCATAATCAGAAACAAACTTATAATTGACCTAAGTATACACAACTACATCCCATGTTTCTGATAACACAAAATCACAAATAATGTTTACCTCAAAGAATCCCTCGCTCCGAGACCAGCCAATCGAACATTATCGACCCCCAGCAGCGACTCCGTCAGATGCCTCACTTTCTCTGAAGGTACTGATATTTCAAATCCGTCCTCACCAGTATAGCCGCATCTCGTTATCCGGCATTGGTTGACCCCTGCCACCTCGGCTACGATGGTTTCCATAAAATAAAGTTTTTCCAAGTCAACACTTGTTATTGTTTTCAATGCTGTGACGCTGCCAGGGCCTTGTAGGGCGATAAGTGAATGATTGGCCGGCGATAAGAACTCAATGGAAACATCTCGCTTATCACTAACAAATTTAGACTAAAAATTACAATAAAGTAAATATATGTATGTAGATCGTTTCAAAACTTAAATTCTTTAAAATAATTTAGCTTTACCACTGCAGCTTTCATAATTTCCATATCTTGTTGCTTCATTGCTGCATTCGACACAACATACAGCAGATCATCTTTGACCTTGGACACAATTAAATCGTCAAGAATGTTACCCTGGTCGTTTGTGAAAACGGTCAATGTTCCCGAATTAGGGGATAATCCCCTGATGTCTGCTGTGCAAATCGACTCAAAACACGCAACAGCATCCTTGCCACGAACATATGTTTGTAACATGTGTGAAACATCAAAGATTGATGATTGCTTTCGGGTGTGAACATGGGATGCAGCAATGCTTAGGTCAGAGTATTGAACCGGCAGCAAGTATCCGCCGAAATTAACAACTTTTCCACCTTTTTCAACATGGAAATTGTAAAGGGCTGTTTTCTCAGCTGGAGCTGCACTAGTCGATGCATTTCGAGCAAAAACTTGAAGACGTCGGGCTATTTTCGACATCACTACACCAAAAAAAATGTGTTCAACACTTGATAAGACTACAGACACGGAAGACTGTGTTGACTCTTCAACGAAATAAAATAAACTGATTTTTATTTATAAAATTGAATCTCGTTATCATGGTATTCACTATCGCTTAGTTTAAAAAGATTCCATATTTGACTGAACGCTAGAATAATAATACAAATAGAGAGCATCTTTTCTCTTGCCTTAATTTAAAATGGTGTTGAGCATGAAAATTTGTAAACCTCTGTCATAAGTTCAAGTCTTACGCACTAAGCTCGTAGAAACTCGTAGATTGCAGGTGGAACAATTTTGAAAAATTCATTTTTTTAAGGGAACGATTTTTTTCAAAAAAAACTCAAACAAAATAAATTTCCGAGTTTTTTTTTGATTTTTAGGAAGGTATGTTCGTTCTCAGTAATTTAGTGAAAGTCGCGCCTCCTTTCAAGGCTTTGTTGAGGATTTACCGCCATCAGATACTTTTGTGTATCTCTGATTTCACTTAACCACAAATATTTCGGGAGCTAGAGCTCGCTGAAACGTTTGGTTTACAGGTATTAATAGATCTTTAAAATACCTTTCTTTTGATGTGCCACTCGATGGGATTGGGAACAACTTTGCAAAAAATGTTTTTTTCAGGCAAGGGGTTAGCCCACGATTTTTTTCAAAAACCTAAAACAAAATAAATTGCCGAGATTTTTAGAAAGGTATGTTCGTTGTCAGTAATTTAGTGAAAGTCGCGACTCCTTTCAAGGCTTTGTTGAGGATTTACCGCCATCAGATACTTTTGTGTATCTCTGATTTCACTTAACCACAAATATTTCGGGAGCTAGAGCTCGCTGAAATTTTTGGTTTACAGGTATTAATAGAACTTTAAAATACCTTTCTTTTGATGTGCCACTCGATGGGATTGGGAACAACTTTGCAAAAAATGTTTTTTTCAGGCAAGGGAGCCCACGATTTTTTTCAAAAACCTAAAACAAAATAAATTGCCGAGATTTTTTGATTTTTAGAAAGGTATGTTCGTTGTCAGTAATTTAGTGAAAGTCGCGACTCCTTTCAAGGCTTTGTTGAGGATTTACCGCCATCAGATACTTTTTTGTATCTGTGATTTCACTTGACCACAAATATTTCGGGAGCTAGAGCTCGCTGAAACGTTTGGTTTACAGGTATTAATAGATCTTTAAAATACCTTTCTTTTGATGTGCCACTCGATGGGATTGGGAACAACTTTGCAAAAAATGTTTTTTTCAGGCAAGGGGTTAGCCCACGATTTTTTTCAAAAACCTAAAACAAAATAAATTGCCGAGATTTTTTGATTTTTAGAAAGGTATGTTCGTTGTCAGTAATTTAGTGAAAGTCGCGCCTCCTTTCAAGGCTTTGTTGATTTTTTTCCGCCATCAGATACTTTTGTGTATCTCTAAATTCACTTAACCACAAATATTTCGGGAGCTAGAGCTCGCTGAAATTTTTGGTTTACAGGTATTAATAGAACTTTAAAATACATTTCTTTTGATGTGCCACTCGATGGGATTGGGAACAACTTTGCAAAAAATGTTTTTTTCAGGCAAGGGAGCCCACGATTTTTTTCAAAAACCTAAAACAAAATAAATTGCCGAGATTTTTTGATTTTTACAAAGGTATGTTCGTTGTCAGTAATTTAGTGAAAGTCGCGACTCCTTTCAAGGCTTTGTTGAGGATTTACCGCCATCAGATACTTTTTTGTATCTGTGATTTCACTTGACCACAAATATTTCGGGAGCTAGAGCTCGCTGAAACGTTTGGTTTACAGGTATTAATAGATCTTTAAAATACCTTTCTTTTGATGTGCCACTCGATGGGATTGGGAACAACTTTGCAAAAAATGTTTTTTTCAGGCAAGGGGTTAGCCCACGATTTTTTTCAAAAACCTAAAACTAAATAAATTGCCGAGATTTTTTGATTTTTAGAAAGGTATGTTCGTTGTCAGTAATTTAGTGAAAGTCGCGCCTCCTTTCAAGGCTTTGTTAAGAATTTGTCGCCATCAGATACTTCTTTGTATCTGTGATTTCACTTAACCACAAATATTTCGGGAGCTAGAGCTCACAGATAGTTTTGGTTTACAGGTATTAATAGAACTTTAAAATACCTTTCTTTTGATGTGCCACTCGATGGGTTTTTGAACAACTTTGAAAAAAATATTTTTTTCAGGCAAGGGGTTGTTAGCCCACGATTTTTTTCAAAAAACTCAAACAAAATAAATTGCCGATTTTTTTTTTGATTTTTAGAAAGGTATGTTCGTTGTCAGTAATTTAGTGAAAGTCGCGCCTCCTTTCAAGGCTTTGTTGAGGATTTACCGCCATCAGATACTTTTGTGTATCTCTAAATTCACTTAACCACAAATATTTCGGGAGCTAGAGCTCGCTGAAATTTTTGGTTTACAGGTATTAATAGAACTTTAAAATACCTTTCTTTTGATGTGCAACTCGATGGGATTGGGAACAACTTTGCAAAAAATGTTTTTTTCAGGCAAGGGGTTAGCCCACGATTTTTTTCAAAAACCTAAAACAAAATAAATTGCCGAGATTTTTTGATTTTTAGAAAGGTATGTTCGTTGTCAGTAATTTAGTGAAAGTCGCGCCTCCTTTCAAGGCTTTGTTGAGGATTTACCGCCATCAGATACTTTTGTGTATCTCTGATTTCACTTAACCACAAATATTTCGGGAGCTAGAGCTCGCTGAAATTTTTGGTTTACAGGTATTAATAGAACTTTAAAATACCTTTCTTTTGATGTGCCACTCGATGGGATTGGGAACAACTTTGCAAAAAATGTTTTTTTCAGGCAAGGGTTAGCCCACGATTTTTTTCAAAAACCTAAAACAAAATAAATTGCCGAAATTTTTTGATTTTTAGAAAGGTATGTTCGTTGTCAGTAATTTAGTGAAAGTCGCGCCTCCTTTCAAGGCTTTGTTGAGGATTTACCGCCATCAGATACTTTTTTGTATCTGTGATTTCACTTGACCACAAATATTTCGGGAGCTAGAGCTCGCTGAAACGTTTCGTTTACAGGTATTAATAGAACTTTAAAATACCTTTCTTTTGATGTACCACTCGATGGGATTGGGAACAACTTTGCAAAAAATGTTTTTTTTCAGGCAAGGGGTTAGCCCACGATTTTTTTCAAAAACCTAAAACAAAATAAATTGCCGAGATTTTTTGATTTTTAGAAAGGTATGTTCGTTGTCAGTAATTTAGTGAAAGTCGCGCCTCCTTTCAAGGCTTTGTTGATTTTTTTCCGCCATCAGATACTTTTGTGTATCTCTAAATTCACTTAACCACAAATATTTCGGGAGCTAGAGCTCGCTGAAATTTTTGGTTTACAGGTATTAATAGAACTTTAAAATACCTTTCTTTTGATGTGCCACTCGATGGGATTGGGAACAACTTTGCAAAAAATGTTTTTTTCAGGCAAGGGGGCATACTTTTGTGTATCTCTAAATTCACTTAACCACAAATATTTCGGGAGCTAGAGCTCGCTGAAATTTTTGGTTTACAGGTATTAATAGAACTTTAAAATACCTTTCTTTTGATGTGCCACTCGATGGGATTGGGAACAACTTTGCAAAAAATGTTTTTTTCAGGCAAGGGGTTAGCCCACGATTTTTTTCAAAAACCTAAAACAAAATAAATTGCCGAGATTTTTTGATTTTTAGAAAGGTATGTTCGTTGTCAGTAATTTAGTGAAAGTCGCGCCTCCTTTCAAGGCTTTGTTGAGGATTTACCGCCATCAGATACTTTTTTGTATCTGTGATTTCACTTGACCACAAATATTTCGGGAGCTAGAGCTCGCTGAAACGTTTGGTTTACAGGTATTAATAGAACTTTAAAATACCTTTCTTTTGATGTACCACTCGATGGGATTGGGAACAACTTTGCAAAAAATGTTTTTTTTCAGGCAAGGGGTTAGCCCACGATTTTTTTCAAAAACCTAAAACAAAATAAATTGCCGAGATTTTTTGATTTTTAGAAAGGTATGTTCGTTGTCAGTAATTTAGTGAAAGTCGCGCCTCCTTTCAAGGCTTTGTTGATTTTTTTCCGCCATCAGATACTTTTGTGTATCTCTAAATTCACTTAACCACAAATATTTCGGGAGCTAGAGCTCGCTGAAATTTTTGGTTTACAGGTATTAATAGAACTTTAAAATACCTTTCTTTTGATGTGCCACTCGATGGGATTGGGAACAACTTTGCAAAAAATGTTTTTTTCAGGCAAGGGGTTAGCCCACGATTTTTTTCAAAAACCTAAAACAAAATAAATTGCCGAGATTTTTTGATTTTTAGAAAGGTATGTTCGTTGTCAGTAATTTAGTGAAAGTCGCGCCTCCTTTCAAGGCTTTGTTGAGGATTTACCGCCATCAGATACTTTTTTGTATCTGTGATTTCACTTGACCACAAATATTTCGGGAGCTAGAGCTCGCTGAAACGTTTGGTTTACAGGTATTAATAGAACTTTAAAATACCTTTCTTTTGATGTACCACTCGATGGGATTGGGAACAACTTTGCAAAAAATGTTTTTTTTCAGGCAAGGGGTTAGCCCACGATTTTTTTCAAAAACCTAAAACAAAATAAATTGCCGAGATTTTTTGATTTTTAGAAAGGTATGTTCGTTGTCAGTAATTTAGTGAAAGTCGCGCCTCCTTTCAAGGCTTTGTTGATTTTTTTCCGCCATCAGATACTTTTGTGTATCTCTAAATTCACTTAACCACAAATATTTCGGGAGCTAGAGCTCGCTGAAATTTTTGGTTTACAGGTATTAATAGAACTTTAAAATACCTTTCTTTTGATGTGCCACTCGATGGGATTGGGAACAACTTTGCAAAAAATGTTTTTTTCAGGCAAGGGGTTAGCCCACGATTTTTTTCAAAAACCTAAAACAAAATAAATTGCCGAGATTTTTTGATTTTTAGAAAGGTATGTTCGTTGTCAGTAATTTAGTGAAAGTCGCGCCTCCTTTCAAGGCTTTGTTGAGGATTTACCGCCATCAGATACTTTTGTGTATCTCTAAATTCACTTAACCACAAATATTTCGGGAGCTAGAGCTCGCTGAAATTTTTGGTTTACAGGTATTGATAGAACTTTAAAATACCTTTCTTTTGATGTGCCACTCGATGGGATTGGGAACAACTTTGCAAAAAATGTTTTTTTCAGGCAAGGGGTTAGCCCACGATTTTTTTCAAAAACCTAAAACAAAATAAATTGCCGAGATTTTTTGATTTTTAGAAAGGTATGTTCGTTGTCAGTAATTTAGTGAAAGTCGCGCCTCCTTTCAAGGCTTTGTTGATTTTTTTCCGCCATCAGATACTTTTGTGTATCTCTAAATTCACTTAACCACAAATATTTCGGGAGCTAGAGCTCGCTGAAATTTTTGGTTTACAGGTATTAATAGAACTTTAAAATACCTTTCTTTTGATGTGCCACTCGATGGGATTGGGAACAACTTTGCAAAAAATGTTTTTTTCAGGCAAGGGGTGCCCACGATTTTTTTCAAAAACCTAAAACAAAATAAATTGCCGAGATTTTTTGATTTTTAGAAAGGTATGTTCGTTGTCAGTAATTTAGTGAAAGTCGCGCCTCCTTTCAAGGCTTTGTTGAGGATTTACCGCCATCCGATACTTTTTTGTATCTGTGATTTCACTTGACCAGAAATATTTCGGGAGCTAGAGCTCGCTGAAACGTTTGGTTTACAGGTTTTAATAGAACTTTAAAATACCTTTCTTTTGATGTGCCACTCGATGGGATTGGGAACAACTTTGCAAAAAATGTTTTTTTCAGGCAAGGGGTTAGCCCACGATTTTTTTCAAAAAACTCAAACAAAATAAATTGCCGATTTTTTTTTTTGATTTTTAGAAAGGTATGTTTTGTCAGTAATTTAGTGAAAGTCGCGCCTCCTTTCAAGGCTTTGTTGAGGATTTACCGCCATCAGATACTTTTGTGTATCTCTAAATTCACTTAACCACAAATATTTCGGGAGCTAGAGCTCGCTGAAATTTTTGGTTTACAGGTATTAATAGAACTTTAAAATACCTTTCTTTTGATGTGCCACTCGATGGGATTGGGAACAACTTTGCAAAAAATGTTTTTTTCAGGCAAGGGGTTGTTAGCCCACGATTTTTTTCAAAAAACTCAAACAAAATAAATTGCCGAGATTTTTTGATTTTTAGAAAGGTATGTTCGTTGTCAGTAATTTAGTGAAAGTCGCGACTCCTTTCAAGGCTTTGTTGAGGATTTACCGCCATCAGATACTTTTTTGTATCTGTGATTTCACTTGACCACAAATATTTCGGGAGCTAGAGCTCGCTGAAACGTTTGGTTTACAGGTATTAATAGATCTTTAAAATACCTTTCTTTTGATGTGCCACTCGATGGGATAGGGAACAACTTTGTAAAAAATGTTTTTTTCAGGCAAGGGGTTGGCCCACGATTTTTTTCAAAAAACTCAAACAAAATAAATTGCCGATTTTTTTTTGATTTTTAGAAAGGTATGTTCGTTGTCAGTAATTTAGTGAAAGTCGCGCCTCCTTTCAAGGCTTTGTTGAGGATTTACCGCCATCAGATACTTTTGTGTATCTCTAAATTCACTTAACCACAAATATTTCGGGAGCTAGAGCTCGCTGAAACGTTTGGTTTACAGGTATTAATAGATCTTTAAAATACCTTTCTTTTGATGTGCCACTCGATGGGATAGGGAACAACTTTGTAAAAAATGTTTTTTTCAGGCAAGGGGTTGGCCCACGATTTTTTTCAAAAACCTAAAACAAAATAAATTGCCGAGATTTTTTGATTTTTAGAAAGGTATGTTCGTTGTCAGTAATTTAGTGAAAGTCGCGCCTCCTTTCAAGGCTTTGTTGATTTTTTTCCGCCATCAGATACTTTTGTGTATCTCTAAATTCACTTAACCACAAATATTTCGGGAGCTAGAGCTCGCTGAAATTTTTGGTTTACAGGTATTAATAGAACTTTAAAATACCTTTCTTTTGATGTGCCACTCGATGGGATTGGGAACAACTTTGCAAAAAATGTTTTTTTCAGGCAAGGGGTTAGCCCACGATTATTTTCAAAAAACTGAAACAAAATAAATTGCCGAGATTTTTTGATTTTTAGAAAGGTATGTTCGTTGTCAGTAATTTAGTGAAAGTCGCGCCTCCTTTCAAGGCTTTGTTGAGGATTTACCGCCATCAGATACTTTTGTGTATCTCTGATTTCACTTAACCACAAATATTTCGGGAGCTAGAGCTCGCTGAAATTTTTGGTTTACAGGTATTAATAGAACTTTAAAATACCTTTCTTTTGATGTGCCACTCGATGGGATTGGGAACAACTTTGCAAAAAATGTTTTTTTCAGGCAAGGGGTTAGCCCACGATTTTTTTCAAAAAACTCAAACAAAATAAATTGCCGATTTTTTTTTGATTTTTAGAAAGGTATGTTCGTTGTCAGTAATTTAGTGAAAGTCGCGCCTCCTTTCAAGGCTTTGTTGAGGATTTACCGCCATCAGATACTTTTGTGTATCTCTAAATTCACTTAACCACAAATATTTCGGGAGCTAGAGCTCGCTGAAATTTTTGGTTTACAGGTATTAATAGAACTTTAAAATACCTTTCTTTTGATGTGCCACTCGATGGGATTGGGAACAACTTTGCAAAAAATGTTTTTTTCAGGCAAGGGGTTAGCCCACGATTTTTTTCAAAAAACTCAAACAAAATAAATTGCCGATTTTTTTTTTTTTGATTTTTAGAAAGGTATGTTTTGTCAGTAATTTAGTGAAAGTCGCGCCTCCTTTCAAGGCTTTGTTGAGGATTTACCGCCATCAGATACTTTTTTGTATCTGTGATTTCACTTGACCACAAATATTTCGGGAGCTAGAGCTCGCTGAAACGTTTGGTTTACAGGTATTAATAGAACTTTAAAATACCTTTCTTTTGATGTACCACTCGATGGGATTGGGAACAACTTTGTAAAAAATGTTTTTTTTCAGGCAGGGGTTAGCCCACGATTTTTTTCAAAAACCTAAAACAAAATAAATTGCCGAGATTTTTTGATTTTTAGAAAGGTATGTTCGTTGTCAGTAATTTAGTGAAAGTCGCGCCTCCTTTCAAGGCTTTGTTGAGGATTTACCGCCATCCGATACTTTTTTGTATCTGTGATTTCACTTGACCAGAAATATTTCGGGAGCTAGAGCTCGCTGAAACGTTTGGTTTACAGGTTTTAATAGAACTTTAAAATACCTTTCTTTTGATGTGCCACTCGATGGGATTGGGAACAACTTTGCAAAAAATGTTTTTTTCAGGCAAGGGGTTGTTAGCCCACGATTTTTTTCAAAAAACTCAAACAAAATAAATTGCGGAGTTTTTTTGATTTTTAGAAAGGTATGTTCGTTGTCAGTAATTTAGTGAAAGTCGCGACTCCTTTCAAGACTTTGTTGAGGATTTACCGCCATCAGATACTTTTTTGTATCTGTGATTTCACTTGACCACAAATATTTCGGGAGCTAGAGCTCGCTGAAACGTTTGGTTTACAGGTATTAATAGATCTTTAAAATACCTTTCTTTTGATGTGCCACTCGATGGGATTGGGAACAACTTTGCAAAAAATGTTTTTTTCAGGCAAGGGGTTAGCCCACGATTTTTTTCAAAAACCTAAAACAAAATAAATTGCCGAGATTTTTTGATTTTTAGAAAGGTATGTTCGTTGTCAGTAATTTAGTGAAAGTCGCGCCTCCTTTCAAGGCTTTGTTGAGGATTTACCGCCATCAGATACTTTTGTGTATCTCTAAATTCACTTAACCACAAATATTTCGGGAGCTAGAGCTCGCTGAAATTTTTGGTTTACAGGTTTTAATAGAACTTTAAAATACCTTTCTTTTGATGTGCCACTCGATGGGATTGGGAACAACTTTGCAAAAAATGTTTTTTTCAGGCAAGGGGTTAGCCCACGATTTTTTTCAAAAACCTAAAACAAAATAAATTGCCGAGATTTTTTGATTTTTAGAAAGGTATGTTCGTTGTCAGTAATTTAGTGAAAGTCGCGCCTCCTTTCAAGGCTTTGTTGAGGATTTACCGCCATCAGATACTTTTGTGTATCTCTGATTTCACTTAACCACAAATATTTCGGGAGCTAGAGCTCGCTGAAATTTTTGGTTTACAGGTATTAATAGAACTTTAAAATACCTTTCTTTTGATGTGCCACTCGATGGGATTGGGAACAACTTTGCAAAAAATGTTTTTTTCAGGCAAGGGGTTAGCCCACGATTTTTTTCAAAAAACTCAAACAAAATAAATTGCCGATTTTTTTTTTGATTTTTAGAAAGGTATGTTCGTTGTCAGTAATTTAGTGAAAGTCGCGCCTCCTTTCAAGGCTTTGTTGAGGATTTACCGCCATCAGATACTTTTGTGTATCTCTAAATTCACTTAACCACAAATATTTCGGGAGCTAGAGCTCGCTGAAATTTTTGGTTTACAGGTATTAATAGAACTTTAAAATACCTTTCTTTTGATGTGCCACTCGATGGGATTGGGAACAACTTTGCAAAAAATGTTTTTTTCAGGCAAGGGGTTAGCCCACGATTTTTTTCAAAAAACTCAAACAAAATCAATTGCCGATTTTTTTTTTTTTGATTTTTAGAAAGGTATGTTTTGTCAGTAATTTAGTGAAAGTCGCGCCTCCTTTCAAGGCTTTGTTGAGGATTTACCGCCATCAGATACTTTTTTGTATCTGTGATTTCACTTGACCACAAATATTTCGGGAGCTAGAGCTCGCTGAAACGTTTGGTTTACAGGTATTAATAGAACTTTAAAATACCTTTCTTTTGATGTACCACTCGATGGGATTGGGAACAACTTTGTAAAAAATGTTTTTTTTCAGGCAGGGGTTAGCCCACGATTTTTTTCAAAAACCTAAAACAAAATAAATTGCCGAGATTTTTTGATTTTTAGAAAGGTATGTTCGTTGTCAGTAATTTAGTGAAAGTCGCGCCTCCTTTCAAGGCTTTGTTGAGGATTTACCGCCATCCGATACTTTTTTGTATCTGTGATTTCACTTGACCAGAAATATTTCGGGAGCTAGAGCTCGCTGAAACGTTTGGTTTACAGGTTTTAATAGAACTTTAAAATACCTTTCTTTTGATGTGCCACTCGATGGGATTGGGAACAACTTTGCAAAAAATGTTTTTTTCAGGCAAGGGGTTGTTAGCCCACGATTTTTTTCAAAAAACTCAAACAAAATAAATTGCGGAGTTTTTTTGATTTTTAGAAAGGTATGTTCGTTGTCAGTAATTTAGTGAAAGTCGCGACTCCTTTCAAGACTTTGTTGAGGATTTACCGCCATCAGATACTTTTTTGTATCTGTGATTTCACTTGACCACAAATATTTCGGGAGCTAGAGCTCGCTGAAACGTTTGGTTTACAGGTATTAATAGATCTTTAAAATACCTTTCTTTTGATGTGCCACTCGATGGGATTGGGAACAACTTTGCAAAAAATGTTTTTTTCAGGCAAGGGGTTAGCCCACGATTTTTTTCAAAAACCTAAAACAAAATAAATTGCCGAGATTTTTTGATTTTTGAAAGGTATGTTCGTTGTCAGTAATTTAGTGAAAGTCGCGCCTCCTTTCAAGGCTTTGTTGAGGATTTACCGCCATCAGATACTTTTGTGTATCTCTAAATTCACTTAACCACAAATATTTCGGGAGCTAGAGCTCGCTGAAATTTTTGGTTTACAGGTATTAATAGAACTTTAAAATACCTTTCTTTTGATGTGCCACTCGATGGGATTGGGAACAACTTTGCAAAAAATGTTTTTTTCAGGCAAGGGGTTAGCCCACGATTTTTTTCAAAAACCTAAAACAAAATAAATTGCCGAGATTTTTTGATTTTTAGAAAGGTATGTTCGTTGTCAGTAATTTAGTGAAAGTCGCGCCTCCTTTCAAGGCTTTGTTGAGGATTTACCGCCATCAGATACTTTTGTGTATCTCTAAATTCACTTAACCACAAATATTTCGGGAGCTAGAGCTCGCTGAAATTTTTGGTTTACAGGTATTGATAGAACTTTAAAATACCTTTCTTTTGATGTGCCACTCGATGGGATTGGGAACAACTTTGCAAAAAATGTTTTTTTCAGGCAAGGGGTTAGCCCACGATTTTTTTCAAAAACCTAAAACAAAATAAATTGCCGAGATTTTTTGATTTTTAGAAAGGTATGTTCGTTGTCAGTAATTTAGTGAAAGTCGCGCCTCCTTTCAAGGCTTTGTTGATTTTTTTCCGCCATCAGATACTTTTGTGTATCTCTAAATTCACTTAACCACAAATATTTCGGGAGCTAGAGCTCGCTGAAATTTTTGGTTTACAGGTATTAATAGAACTTTAAAATACCTTTCTTTTGATGTGCCACTCGATGGGATTGGGAACAACTTTGCAAAAAATGTTTTTTTCAGGCAAGGGGTGCCCACGATTTTTTTCAAAAACCTAAAACAAAATAAATTGCCGAGATTTTTTGATTTTTAGAAAGGTATGTTCGTTGTCAGTAATTTAGTGAAAGTCGCGCCTCCTTTCAAGGCTTTGTTGAGGATTTACCGCCATCCGATACTTTTTTGTATCTGTGATTTCACTTGACCAGAAATATTTCGGGAGCTAGAGCTCGCTGAAACGTTTGGTTTACAGGTTTTAATAGAACTTTAAAATACCTTTCTTTTGATGTGCCACTCGATGGGATTGGGAACAACTTTGCAAAAAATGTTTTTTTCAGGCAAGGGGTTAGCCCACGATTTTTTTCAAAAAACTCAAACAAAATAAATTGCCGATTTTTTTTTTTGATTTTTAGAAAGGTATGTTTTGTCAGTAATTTAGTGAAAGTCGCGCCTCCTTTCAAGGCTTTGTTGAGGATTTACCGCCATCAGATACTTTTGTGTATCTCTAAATTCACTTAACCACAAATATTTCGGGAGCTAGAGCTCGCTGAAATTTTTGGTTTACAGGTATTAATAGAACTTTAAAATACCTTTCTTTTGATGTGCCACTCGATGGGATTGGGAACAACTTTGCAAAAAATGTTTTTTTCAGGCAAGGGGTTGTTAGCCCACGATTTTTTTCAAAAAACTCAAACAAAATAAATTGCCGAGATTTTTTGATTTTTAGAAAGGTATGTTCGTTGTCAGTAATTTAGTGAAAGTCGCGACTCCTTTCAAGGCTTTGTTGAGGATTTACCGCCATCAGATACTTTTTTGTATCTGTGATTTCACTTGACCACAAATATTTCGGGAGCTAGAGCTCGCTGAAACGTTTGGTTTACAGGTATTAATAGATCTTTAAAATACCTTTCTTTTGATGTGCCACTCGATGGGATAGGGAACAACTTTGTAAAAAATGTTTTTTTCAGGCAAGGGGTTGGCCCACGATTTTTTTCAAAAAACTCAAACAAAATAAATTGCCGATTTTTTTTTGATTTTTAGAAAGGTATGTTCGTTGTCAGTAATTTAGTGAAAGTCGCGCCTCCTTTCAAGGCTTTGTTGAGGATTTACCGCCATCAGATACTTTTGTGTATCTCTAAATTCACTTAACCACAAATATTTCGGGAGCTAGAGCTCGCTGAAACGTTTGGTTTACAGGTATTAATAGATCTTTAAAATACCTTTCTTTTGATGTGCCACTCGATGGGATAGGGAACAACTTTGTAAAAAATGTTTTTTTCAGGCAAGGGGTTGGCCCACGATTTTTTTCAAAAACCTAAAACAAAATAAATTGCCGAGATTTTTTGATTTTTAGAAAGGTATGTTCGTTGTCAGTAATTTAGTGAAAGTCGCGCCTCCTTTCAAGGCTTTGTTGATTTTTTTCCGCCATCAGATACTTTTGTGTATCTCTAAATTCACTTAACCACAAATATTTCGGGAGCTAGAGCTCGCTGAAATTTTTGGTTTACAGGTATTAATAGAACTTTAAAATACCTTTCTTTTGATGTGCCACTCGATGGGATTGGGAACAACTTTGTAAAAAATGTTTTTTTTCAGGCAGGGGTTAGCCCACGATTTTTTTCAAAAACCTAAAACAAAATAAATTGCCGAGATTTTTTGATTTTTAGAAAGGTATGTTCGTTGTCAGTAATTTAGTGAAAGTCGCGCCTCCTTTCAAGGCTTTGTTGAGGATTTACCGCCATCCGATACTTTTTTGTATCTGTGATTTCACTTGACCAGAAATATTTCGGGAGCTAGAGCTCGCTGAAACGTTTGGTTTACAGGTTTTAATAGAACTTTAAAATACCTTTCTTTTGATGTGCCACTCGATGGGATTGGGAACAACTTTGCAAAAAATGTTTTTTTCAGGCAAGGGGTTGTTAGCCCACGATTTTTTTCAAAAAACTCAAACAAAATAAATTGCGGAGTTTTTTTGATTTTTAGAAAGGTATGTTCGTTGTCAGTAATTTAGTGAAAGTCGCGACTCCTTTCAAGACTTTGTTGAGGATTTACCGCCATCAGATACTTTTTTGTATCTGTGATTTCACTTGACCACAAATATTTCGGGAGCTAGAGCTCGCTGAAACGTTTGGTTTACAGGTATTAATAGATCTTTAAAATACCTTTCTTTTGATGTGCCACTCGATGGGATTGGGAACAACTTTGCAAAAAATGTTTTTTTCAGGCAAGGGGTTAGCCCACGATTTTTTTCAAAAACCTAAAACAAAATAAATTGCCGAGATTTTTTGATTTTTAGAAAGGTATGTTCGTTGTCAGTAATTTAGTGAAAGTCGCGCCTCCTTTCAAGGCTTTGTTGAGGATTTACCGCCATCAGATACTTTTGTGTATCTCTAAATTCACTTAACCACAAATATTTCGGGAGCTAGAGCTCGCTGAAATTTTTGGTTTACAGGTTTTAATAGAACTTTAAAATACCTTTCTTTTGATGTGCCACTCGATGGGATTGGGAACAACTTTGCAAAAAATGTTTTTTTCAGGCAAGGGGTTAGCCCACGATTTTTTTCAAAAACCTAAAACAAAATAAATTGCCGAGATTTTTTGATTTTTAGAAAGGTATGTTCGTTGTCAGTAATTTAGTGAAAGTCGCGCCTCCTTTCAAGGCTTTGTTGAGGATTTACCGCCATCAGATACTTTTGTGTATCTCTGATTTCACTTAACCACAAATATTTCGGGAGCTAGAGCTCGCTGAAATTTTTGGTTTACAGGTATTAATAGAACTTTAAAATACCTTTCTTTTGATGTGCCACTCGATGGGATTGGGAACAACTTTGCAAAAAATGTTTTTTTCAGGCAAGGGGTTAGCCCACGATTTTTTTCAAAAAACTCAAACAAAATAAATTGCCGATTTTTTTTTTGATTTTTAGAAAGGTATGTTCGTTGTCAGTAATTTAGTGAAAGTCGCGCCTCCTTTCAAGGCTTTGTTGAGGATTTACCGCCATCAGATACTTTTGTGTATCTCTAAATTCACTTAACCACAAATATTTCGGGAGCTAGAGCTCGCTGAAATTTTTGGTTTACAGGTATTAATAGAACTTTAAAATACCTTTCTTTTGATGTGCCACTCGATGGGATTGGGAACAACTTTGCAAAAAATGTTTTTTTCAGGCAAGGGGTTAGCCCACGATTTTTTTCAAAAACCTAAAACAAAATAAATTGCCGAGATTTTTTGATTTTTAGAAAGGTATGTTCGTTGTCAGTAATTTAGTGAAAGTCGCGCCTCCTTTCAAGGCTTTGTTGAGGATTTACCGCCATCAGATACTTTTGTGTATCTCTAAATTCACTTAACCACAAATATTTCGGGAGCTAGAGCTCGCTGAAATTTTTGGTTTACAGGTTTTAATAGAACTTTAAAATACCTTTCTTTTGATGTGCCACTCGATGGGATTGGGAACAACTTTGCAAAAAATGTTTTTTTCAGGCAAGGGGTTAGCCCACGATTTTTTTCAAAAACCTAAAACAAAATAAATTGCCGAGATTTTTTGATTTTTAGAAAGGTATGTTCGTTGTCAGTAATTTAGTGAAAGTCGCGCCTCCTTTCAAGGCTTTGTTGAGGATTTACCGCCATCAGATACTTTTGTGTATCTCTGATTTCACTTAACCACAAATATTTCGGGAGCTAGAGCTCGCTGAAATTTTTGGTTTACAGGTATTAATAGAACTTTAAAATACCTTTCTTTTGATGTGCCACTCGATGGGATTGGGAACAACTTTGCAAAAAATGTTTTTTTCAGGCAAGGGGTTAGCCCACGATTTTTTTCAAAAAACTCAAACAAAATAAATTGCCGATTTTTTTTTTGATTTTTAGAAAGGTATGTTCGTTGTCAGTAATTTAGTGAAAGTCGCGCCTCCTTTCAAGGCTTTGTTGAGGATTTACCGCCATCAGATACTTTTGTGTATCTCTAAATTCACTTAACCACAAATATTTCGGGAGCTAGAGCTCGCTGAAATTTTTGGTTTACAGGTATTAATAGAACTTTAAAATACCTTTCTTTTGATGTGCCACTCGATGGGATTGGGAACAACTTTGCAAAAAATGTTTTTTTCAGGCAAGGGGTTAGCCCACGATTTTTTTCAAAAAACTCAAACAAAATCAATTGCCGATTTTTTTTTTTTTGATTTTTAGAAAGGTATGTTTTGTCAGTAATTTAGTGAAAGTCGCGCCTCCTTTCAAGGCTTTGTTGAGGATTTACCGCCATCAGATACTTTTTTGTATCTGTGATTTCACTTGACCACAAATATTTCGGGAGCTAGAGCTCGCTGAAACGTTTGGTTTACAGGTATTAATAGAACTTTAAAATACCTTTCTTTTGATGTACCACTCGATGGGATTGGGAACAACTTTGTAAAAAATGTTTTTTTTCAGGCAGGGGTTAGCCCACGATTTTTTTCAAAAACCTAAAACAAAATAAATTGCCGAGATTTTTTGATTTTTAGAAAGGTATGTTCGTTGTCAGTAATTTAGTGAAAGTCGCGCCTCCTTTCAAGGCTTTGTTGAGGATTTACCGCCATCCGATACTTTTTTGTATCTGTGATTTCACTTGACCAGAAATATTTCGGGAGCTAGAGCTCGCTGAAACGTTTGGTTTACAGGTTTTAATAGAACTTTAAAATACCTTTCTTTTGATGTGCCACTCGATGGGATTGGGAACAACTTTGCAAAAAATGTTTTTTTCAGGCAAGGGGTTGTTAGCCCACGATTTTTTTCAAAAAACTCAAACAAAATAAATTGCGGAGTTTTTTTGATTTTTAGAAAGGTATGTTCGTTGTCAGTAATTTAGTGAAAGTCGCGACTCCTTTCAAGACTTTGTTGAGGATTTACCGCCATCAGATACTTTTTTGTATCTGTGATTTCACTTGACCACAAATATTTCGGGAGCTAGAGCTCGCTGAAACGTTTGGTTTACAGGTATTAATAGATCTTTAAAATACCTTTCTTTTGATGTGCCACTCGATGGGATTGGGAACAACTTTGCAAAAAATGTTTTTTTCAGGCAAGGGGTTAGCCCACGATTTTTTTCAAAAACCTAAAACAAAATAAATTGCCGAGATTTTTTGATTTTTGAAAGGTATGTTCGTTGTCAGTAATTTAGTGAAAGTCGCGCCTCCTTTCAAGGCTTTGTTGAGGATTTACCGCCATCAGATACTTTTGTGTATCTCTAAATTCACTTAACCACAAATATTTCGGGAGCTAGAGCTCGCTGAAATTTTTGGTTTACAGGTTTTAATAGAACTTTAAAATACCTTTCTTTTGATGTGCCACTCGATGGGATTGGGAACAACTTTGCAAAAAATGTTTTTTTCAGGCAAGGGGTTAGCCCACGATTTTTTTCAAAAACCTAAAACAAAATAAATTGCCGAGATTTTTTGATTTTTAGAAAGGTATGTTCGTTGTCAGTAATTTAGTGAAAGTCGCGCCTCCTTTCAAGGCTTTGTTGAGGATTTACCGCCATCAGATACTTTTGTGTATCTCTAAATTCACTTAACCACAAATATTTCGGGAGCTAGAGCTCGCTGAAATTTTTGGTTTACAGGTATTAATAGAACTTTAAAATACCTTTCTTTTGATGTGCCACTCGATGGGATTGGGAACAACTTTGCAAAAAATGTTTTTTTCAGGCAAGGGGTTAGCCCACGATTTTTTTCAAAAACCTAAAACAAAATAAATTGCCGAGATTTTTTGATTTTTAGAAAGGTATGTTCGTTGTCAGTAATTTAGTGAAAGTCGCGACTCCTTTCAAGGCTTTGTTGAGGATTTACCGCCATCAGATACTTTTTTGTATCTGTGATTTCACTTGACCACAAATATTTCGGGAGCTAGAGCTCGCTGAAACGTTTGGTTTACAGGTATTAATAGATCTTTAAAATACCTTTCTTTTGATGTGCCACTCGATGGGATTGGGAACAACTTTGCAAAAAATGTTTTTTTCAGGCAAGGGGTTAGCCCACGATTTTTTTCAAAAACCTAAAACAAAATAAATTGCCGAGATTTTTTGATTTTTAGAAAGGTATGTTCGTTGTCAGTAATTTAGTGAAAGTCGCGCCTCCTTTCAAGGCTTTGTTGAGGATTTACCGCCATCCGATACTTTTTTGTATCTGTGATTTCACTTGACCAGAAATATTTCGGGAGCTAGAGCTCGCTGAAACGTTTGGTTTACAGGTTTTAATAGAACTTTAAAATACCTTTCTTTTGATGTGCCACTCGATGGGATTGGGAACAACTTTGCAAAAAATGTTTTTTTCAGGCAAGGGGTTGTTAGCCCACGATTTTTTTCAAAAAACTCAAACAAAATAAATTGCGGAGTTTTTTTGATTTTTAGAAAGGTATGTTCGTTGTCAGTAATTTAGTGAAAGTCGCGACTCCTTTCAAGACTTTGTTGAGGATTTACCGCCATCAGATACTTTTTTGTATCTGTGATTTCACTTGACCACAAATATTTCGGGAGCTAGAGCTCGCTGAAACGTTTGGTTTACAGGTATTAATAGATCTTTAAAATACCTTTCTTTTGATGTGCCACTCGATGGGATTGGGAACAACTTTGCAAAAAATGTTTTTTTCAGGCAAGGGGTTAGCCCACGATTTTTTTCAAAAACCTAAAACAAAATAAATTGCCGAGATTTTTTGATTTTTAGAAAGGTATGTTCGTTGTCAGTAATTTAGTGAAAGTCGCGCCTCCTTTCAAGGCTTTGTTGAGGATTTACCGCCATCAGATACTTTTGTGTATCTCTAAATTCACTTAACCACAAATATTTCGGGAGCTAGAGCTCGCTGAAATTTTTGGTTTACAGGTTTTAATAGAACTTTAAAATACCTTTCTTTTGATGTGCCACTCGATGGGATTGGGAACAACTTTGCAAAAAATGTTTTTTTCAGGCAAGGGGTTAGCCCACGATTTTTTTCAAAAACCTAAAACAAAATAAATTGCCGAGATTTTTTGATTTTTAGAAAGGTATGTTCGTTGTCAGTAATTTAGTGAAAGTCGCGCCTCCTTTCAAGGCTTTGTTGAGGATTTACCGCCATCAGATACTTTTGTGTATCTCTAAATTCACTTAACCACAATTATTTCGGGAGCTAGAGCTCGCTGAAATTTTTGGTTTACAGGTTTTAATAGAACTTTAAAATACCTTTCTTTTGATGTGCCACTCGATGGGATTGGGAACAACTTTGCAAAAAATGTTTTTTTCAGGCAAGGGGTTAGCCCACGATTTTTTTCAAAAAACTCAAACAAAATAAATTGCCGAGTTTTTTTGATTTTTAGAAAGGTATGTTCGTTGTCAGTAATTTAGTGAAAGTCGCGACTCCTTTCAAGGCTTTGTTGAGGATTTACCGCCATCAGATACTTTTTTGTATCTGTGATTTCACTTGACCACAAATATTTCGGGAGCTAGAGCTCGCTGAAACGTTTGGTTTACAGGTATTAATAGATCTTTAAAATACCTTTCTTTTGATGTGCCACTCGATGGGATTGGGAACAACTTTGCAAAAAATGTTTTTTTCAGGCAAGGGGTTAACCCACGATTTTTTTCAAAAACCTAAAACAAAATAAATTGCCGAGATTTTTTGATTTTTAGAAAGGTATGTTCGTTGTCAGTAATTTAGTGAAAGTCGCGCCTCCTTTCAAGGCTTTGTTGAGGATTTACCGCCATCAGATACTTTTGTGTATCTCTGATTTCACTTAACCACAAATATTTCGGGAGCTAGAGCTCGCTGAAATTTTTGGTTTACAGGTATTAATAGAACTTTAAAATACCTTTCTTTTGATGTGCCACTCGATGGGATTGGGAACAACTTTGCAAAAAATGTTTTTTTCAGGCAAGGGGTTAGCCCACGATTTTTTTCAAAAAACTCAAACAAAATAAATTGCCGAGTTTTTTTGATTTTTAGAAAGGTATGTTCGTTGTCAGTAATTTAGTGAAAGTCGCGACTCCTTTCAAGGCTTTGTTGAGGATTTACCGCCATCAGATACTTTTTTGTATCTGTGATTTCACTTGACCACAAATATTTCGGGAGCTAGAGCTCGCTGAAACGTTTGGTTTACAGGTATTAATAGATCTTTAAAATACCTTTCTTTTGATGTGTCACTCGATGGGATTGGGAACAACTTTGCAAAAAATGTTTTTTTCAGGCAAGGGGTTAGCCCACGATTTTTTTCAAAAACCTAAAACAAAATAAATTGCCGAGATTTTTTGATTTTTAGAAAGGTATGTTCGTTGTCAGTAATTTAGTGAAAGTCGCGCCTCCTTTCAAGGCTTTGTTGAGGATTTACCGCCATCAGATACTTTTTTGTATCTGTGATTTCACTTGACCACAAATATTTCGGGAGCTAGAGCTCGCTGAAACGTTTGGTTTACAGGTATTAATAGAACTTTAAAATACCTTTCTTTTGATGTACCACTCGATGGGATTGGGAACAACTTTGCAAAAAATGTTTTTTTCAGGCAAGGGGTTAGCCCACGATTTTTTTCAAAAACCTAAAACAAAATAAATTGCCGAGATTTTTTGATTTTTAGAAAGGTATGTTCGTTGTCAGTAATTTAGTGAAAGTCGCGCCTCCTTTCAAGGCTTTGTTGAGGATTTACCGCCATCAGATACTTTTTTGTATCTGTGATTTCACTTGACCAGAAATATTTCGGGAGCTAGAGCTCGCTGAAACGTTTGGTTTACAGGTTTTAATAGAACTTTAAAATACCTTTCTTTTGATGTGCCACTCGATGGGATTGGGAACAACTTTGCAAAAAATGTTTTTTTCAGGCAAGGGGTTAGCCCACGATTTTTTTCAAAAAACTCAAACAAAATAAATTGCCGAGTTTTTTTGATTTTTAGAAAGGTATGTTCGTTGTCAGTAATTTAGTGAAAGTCGCGACTCCTTTCAAGGCTTTGTTGAGGATTTACCGCCATCAGATACTTTTTTGTATCTGTGATTTCACTTGACCACAAATATTTCGGGAGCTAGAGCTCGCTGAAACGTTTGGTTTACAGGTATTAATAGATCTTTAAAATACCTTTCTTTTGATGTGCCACTCGATGGGATTGGGAACAACTTTGCAAAAAATGTTTTTTTCAGGCAAGGGGTTAGCCCACGATTTTTTTCAAAAACCTAAAACAAAATAAATTGCCGAAATTTTTTGATTTTTAGAAAGGTATGTTCGTTGTCAGTAATTTAGTGAAAGTCACGCCTCCTTTCAAGGCTTTGTTGAGGATTTACCGCCATCAGATACTTTTGTGTATCTCTGATTTCACTTAACCACAAATATTTCGGGAGCTAGAGCTCGCTGAAACGTTTGGTTTACAGGTATTAATAGATCTTTAAAATACCTTTCTTTTGATGTGTCACTCGATGGGATTGGGAACAACTTTGCAAAAAATGTTTTTTTCAGGCAAGGGGTTAGCCCACGATTTTTTTCAAAAACCTAAAACAAAATAAATTGCCGAGATTTTTTGATTTTTAGAAAGGTATGTTCGTTGTCAGTAATTTAGTGAAAGTCGCGCCTCCTTTCAAGGCTTTGTTGAGGATTTACCGCCATCAGATACTTTTTTGTATCTGTGATTTCACTTGACCACAAATATTTCGGGAGCTAGAGCTCGCTGAAACGTTTGGTTTACAGGTATTAATAGAACTTTAAAATACCTTTCTTTTGATGTACCACTCGATGGGATTGGGAACAACTTTGCAAAAAATGTTTTTTTCAGGCAAGGGGTTAGCCCACGATTTTTTTCAAAAACCTAAAACAAAATAAATTGCCGAGATTTTTTGATTTTTAGAAAGGTATGTTCGTTGTCAGTAATTTAGTGAAAGTCGCGCCTCCTTTCAAGGCTTTGTTGAGGATTTACCGCCATCAGATACTTTTGTGTATCTCTAAATTCACTTAACCACAAATATTTCGGGAGCTAGAGCTCGCTGAAATTTTTGGTTTACAGGTATTAATAGAACTTTAAAATACCTTTCTTTTGATGTGTCACTCGATGGGATTGGGAACAACTTTGCAAAAAATGTTTTTTTCAGGCAAGGGGTTAGCCCACGATTTTTTTCAAAAACCTAAAACAAAATAAATTGCCGAGATTTTTTGATTTTTAGAAAGGTATGTTCGTTGTCAGTAATTTAGTGAAAGTCGCGCCTCCTTTCAAGGCTTTGTTGAGGATTTACCGCCATCAGATACTTTTTTGTATCTGTGATTTCACTTGACCACAAATATTTCGGGAGCTAGAGCTCGCTGAAACGTTTGGTTTACAGGTATTAATAGAACTTTAAAATACCTTTCTTTTGATGTACCACTCGATGGGATTGGGAACAACTTTGCAAAAAATGTTTTTTTCAGGCAAGGGGTTAGCCCACGATTTTTTTCAAAAACCTAAAACAAAATAAATTGCCGAGATTTTTTGATTTTTAGAAAGGTATGTTCGTTGTCAGTAATTTAGTGAAAGTCGCGCCTCCTTTCAAGGCTTTGTTGAGGATTTACCGCCATCAGATACTTTTTTGTATCTGTGATTTCACTTGACCACAAATATTTCGGGAGCTAGAGCTCGCTGAAACGTTTGGTTTACAGGTATTAATAGAACTTTAAAATACCTTTCTTTTGATGTGCCACTCGATGGGATTGGGAACAACTTTGCAAAAAATGTTTTTTTCAGGCAAGGGGTTGGCCCACGATTTTTTTCAAAAAACTCAAACAAAATAAATTGCCGAGTTTTTTTGATTTTTAGAAAGGTATGTTCGTTGTCAGTAATTTAGTGAAAGTCGCGACTCCTTTCAAGGCTTTGTTGAGGATTTACCGCCATCAGATACTTTTTTGTATCTGTGATTTCACTTGACCACAAATATTTCGGGAGCTAGAGCTCGCTGAAACGTTTGGTTTACAGGTATTAATAGAACTTTAAAATACCTTTCTTTTGATGTACCACTCGATGGGATTGGGAACAACTTTGCAAAAAATGTTTTTTTCAGGCAAGGGGTTAGCCCACGATTTTTTTCAAAAACCTAAAACAAAATAAATTGCCGAGATTTTTTGATTTTTAGAAAGGTATGTTCGTTGTCAGTAATTTAGTGAAAGTCGCGCCTCCTTTCAAGGCTTTGTTGAGGATTTACCGCCATCAGATACTTTTGTGTATCTCTAAATTCACTTAACCACAAATATTTCGGGAGCTAGAGCTCGCTGAAATTTTTGGTTTACAGGTATTAATAGAACTTTAAAATACCTTTCTTTTGATGTGCCACTCGATGGGATTGGGAACAACTTTGCAAAAAATGTTTTTTTCAGGCAAGGGGTTAGCCCACGATTTTTTTCAAAAAACTCAAACAAAATAAATTGCCGAGTTTTTTTGATTTTTAGAAAGGTATGTTCGTTGTCAGTAATTTAGTGAAAGTCGCGACTCCTTTCAAGGCTTTGTTGAGGATTTACCGCCATCAGATACTTTTTTGTATCTGTGATTTCACTTGACCACAAATATTTCGGGAGCTAGAGCTCGCTGAAACGTTTGGTTTACAGGTATTAATAGATCTTTAAAATACCTTTCTTTTGATGTGCCACTCGATGGGATTGGGAACAACTTTGCAAAAAATGTTTTTTTCAGGCAAGGGGTTAGCCCACGATTTTTTTCAAAAACCTAAAACAAAATAAATTGCCGAAATTTTTTGATTTTTAGAAAGGTATGTTCGTTGTCAGTAATTTAGTGAAAGTCACGCCTCCTTTCAAGGCTTTGTTGAGGATTTACCGCCATCAGATACTTTTGTGTATCTCTGATTTCACTTAACCACAAATATTTCGGGAGCTAGAGCTCGCTGAAACGTTTGGTTTACAGGTATTAATAGATCTTTAAAATACCTTTCTTTTGATGTGTCACTCGATGGGATTGGGAACAACTTTGCAAAAAATGTTTTTTTCAGGCAAGGGGTTAGCCCACGATTTTTTTCAAAAACCTAAAACAAAATAAATTGCCGAGATTTTTTGATTTTTAGAAAGGTATGTTCGTTGTCAGTAATTTAGTGAAAGTCGCGCCTCCTTTCAAGGCTTTGTTGAGGATTTACCGCCATCAGATACTTTTTTGTATCTGTGATTTCACTTGACCACAAATATTTCGGGAGCTAGAGCTCGCTGAAACGTTTGGTTTACAGGTATTAATAGAACTTTAAAATACCTTTCTTTTGATGTACCACTCGATGGGATTGGGAACAACTTTGCAAAAAATGTTTTTTTCAGGCAAGGGGTTAGCCCACGATTTTTTTCAAAAACCTAAAACAAAATAAATTGCCGAGATTTTTTGATTTTTAGAAAGGTATGTTCGTTGTCAGTAATTTAGTGAAAGTCGCGCCTCCTTTCAAGGCTTTGTTGAGGATTTACCGCCATCAGATACTTTTGTGTATCTCTAAATTCACTTAACCACAAATATTTCGGGAGCTAGAGCTCGCTGAAATTTTTGGTTTACAGGTATTAATAGAACTTTAAAATACCTTTCTTTTGATGTGCCACTCGATGGGATTGGGAACAACTTTGCAAAAAATGTTTTTTTCAGGCAGGGGTTGGCCCACGATTTTTTTCAAAAAACTCAAACAAAATAAATTGCCGAGTTTTTTTGATTTTTAGAAAGGTATGTTCGTTGTCAGTAATTTAGTGAAAGTCGCGCCTCCTTTCAAGGCTTTGTTGAGGATTTACCGCCATCAGATACTTTTTTGTATCTGTGATTTCACTTGACCACAAATATTTCGGGAGCTAGAGCTCGCTGAAACGTTTGGTTTACAGGTATTAATAGATCTTTAAAATACCTTTCTTTTGATGTGTCACTCGATGGGATTGGGAACAACTTTGCAAAAAATGTTTTTTTCAGGCAAGGGGTTAGCCCACGATTTTTTTCAAAAACCTAAAACAAAATAAATTGCCGAGATTTTTTGATTTTTAGAAAGGTATGTTCGTTGTCAGTAATTTAGTGAAAGTCGCGCCTCCTTTCAAGGCTTTGTTGAGGATTTACCGCCATCAGATACTTTTTTGTATCTGTGATTTCACTTGACCACAAATATTTCGGGAGCTAGAGCTCGCTGAAACGTTTGGTTTACAGGTATTAATAGAACTTTAAAATACCTTTCTTTTGATGTACCACTCGATGGGATTGGGAACAACTTTGCAAAAAATGTTTTTTTCAGGCAAGGGGTTAGCCCACGATTTTTTTCAAAAACCTAAAACAAAATAAATTGCCGAGATTTTTTGATTTTTAGAAAGGTATGTTCGTTGTCAGTAATTTAGTGAAAGTCGCGCCTCCTTTCAAGGCTTTGTTGAGGATTTACCGCCATCAGATACTTTTGTGTATCTCTAAATTCACTTAACCACAAATATTTCGGGAGCTAGAGCTCGCTGAAATTTTTGGTTTACAGGTATTAATAGAACTTTAAAATACCTTTCTTTTGATGTGCCACTCGATGGGATTGGGAACAACTTTGCAAAAAATGTTTTTTTCAGGCAAGGGGTTAGCCCACGATTTTTTTCAAAAAACTCAAACAAAATAAATTGCCGAGTTTTTTTGATTTTTAGAAAGGTATGTTCGTTGTCAGTAATTTAGTGAAAGTCGCGACTCCTTTCAAGGCTTTGTTGAGGATTTACCGCCATCAGATACTTTTTTGTATCTGTGATTTCACTTGACCACAAATATTTCGGGAGCTAGAGCTCGCTGAAACGTTTGGTTTACAGGTATTAATAGATCTTTAAAATACCTTTCTTTTGATGTGCCACTCGATGGGATTGGGAACAACTTTGCAAAAAATGTTTTTTTCAGGCAAGGGGTTAGCCCACGATTTTTTTCAAAAACCTAAAACAAAATAAATTGCCGAAATTTTTTGATTTTTAGAAAGGTATGTTCGTTGTCAGTAATTTAGTGAAAGTCACGCCTCCTTTCAAGGCTTTGTTGAGGATTTACCGCCATCAGATACTTTTGTGTATCTCTGATTTCACTTAACCACAAATATTTCGGGAGCTAGAGCTCGCTGAAATTTTTGGTTTACAGGTATTAATAGAACTTTAAAATACCTTTCTTTTGATGTACCACTCGATGGGATTGGGAACAACTTTGCAAAAAATGTTTTTTTCAGGCAAGGGGTTAGCCCACGATTTTTTTCAAAAACCTAAAACAAAATAAATTGCCGAGATTTTTTGATTTTTAGAAAGGTATGTTCGTTGTCAGTAATTTAGTGAAAGTCGCGCCTCCTTTCAAGGCTTTGTTGAGGATTTACCGCCATCAGATACTTTTGTGTATCTCTAAATTCACTTAACCACAAATATTTCGGGAGCTAGAGCTCGCTGAAATTTTTGGTTTACAGGTATTAATAGAACTTTAAAATACCTTTCTTTTGATGTGCCACTCGATGGGATTGGGAACAACTTTGCAAAAAATGTTTTTTTCAGGCAAGGGGTTAGCCCACGATTTTTTTCAAAAAACTCAAACAAAATAAATTGCCGAGTTTTTTTGATTTTTAGAAAGGTATGTTCGTTGTCAGTAATTTAGTGAAAGTCGCGACTCCTTTCAAGGCTTTGTTGAGGATTTACCGCCATCAGATACTTTTTTGTATCTGTGATTTCACTTGACCACAAATATTTCGGGAGCTAGAGCTCGCTGAAACGTTTGGTTTACAGGTATTAATAGATCTTTAAAATACCTTTCTTTTGATGTGCCACTCGATGGGATTGGGAACAACTTTGCAAAAAATGTTTTTTTCAGGCAAGGGGTTAGCCCACGATTTTTTTCAAAAACCTAAAACAAAATAAATTGCCGAAATTTTTTGATTTTTAGAAAGGTATGTTCGTTGTCAGTAATTTAGTGAAAGTCACGCCTCCTTTCAAGGCTTTGTTGAGGATTTACCGCCATCAGATACTTTTGTGTATCTCTGATTTCACTTAACCACAAATATTTCGGGAGCTAGAGCTCGCTGAAACGTTTGGTTTACAGGTATTAATAGATCTTTAAAATACCTTTCTTTTGATGTGTCACTCGATGGGATTGGGAACAACTTTGCAAAAAATGTTTTTTTCAGGCAAGGGGTTAGCCCACGATTTTTTTCAAAAACCTAAAACAAAATAAATTGCCGAGATTTTTTGATTTTTAGAAAGGTATGTTCGTTGTCAGTAATTTAGTGAAAGTCGCGCCTCCTTTCAAGGCTTTGTTGAGGATTTACCGCCATCAGATACTTTTTTGTATCTGTGATTTCACTTGACCACAAATATTTCGGGAGCTAGAGCTCGCTGAAACGTTTGGTTTACAGGTATTAATAGAACTTTAAAATACCTTTCTTTTGATGTACCACTCGATGGGATTGGGAACAACTTTGCAAAAAATGTTTTTTTCAGGCAAGGGGTTAGCCCACGATTTTTTTCAAAAACCTAAAACAAAATAAATTGCCGAGATTTTTTGATTTTTAGAAAGGTATGTTCGTTGTCAGTAATTTAGTGAAAGTCGCGCCTCCTTTCAAGGCTTTGTTGAGGATTTACCGCCATCAGATACTTTTGTGTATCTCTAAATTCACTTAACCACAAATATTTCGGGAGCTAGAGCTCGCTGAAATTTTTGGTTTACAGGTATTAATAGAACTTTAAAATACCTTTCTTTTGATGTGCCACTCGATGGGATTGGGAACAACTTTGCAAAAAATGTTTTTTTCAGGCAGGGGTTGGCCCACGATTTTTTTCAAAAAACTCAAACAAAATAAATTGCCGAGTTTTTTTGATTTTTAGAAAGGTATGTTCGTTGTCAGTAATTTAGTGAAAGTCGCGACTCCTTTCAAGGCTTTGTTGAGGATTTACCGCCATCAGATACTTTTTTGTATCTGTGATTTCACTTGACCACAAATATTTCGGGAGCTAGAGCTCGCTGAAACGTTTGGTTTACAGGTATTAATAGAACTTTAAAATACCTTTCTTTTGATGTACCACTCGATGGGATTGGGAACAACTTTGCAAAAAATGTTTTTTTCAGGCAAGGGGTTAGCCCACGATTTTTTTCAAAAACCTAAAACAAAATAAATTGCCGAGATTTTTTGATTTTTAGAAAGGTATGTTCGTTGTCAGTAATTTAGTGAAAGTCGCGCCTCCTTTCAAGGCTTTGTTGAGGATTTACCGCCATCAGATACTTTTGTGTATCTCTAAATTCACTTAACCACAAATATTTCGGGAGCTAGAGCTCGCTGAAATTTTTGGTTTACAGGTATTAATAGAACTTTAAAATACCTTTCTTTTGATGTGCCACTCGATGGGATTGGGAACAACTTTGCAAAAAATGTTTTTTTCAGGCAGGGGTTGGCCCACGATTTTTTTCAAAAAACTCAAACAAAATAAATTGCCGAGTTTTTTTGATTTTTAGAAAGGTATGTTCGTTGTCAGTAATTTAGTGAAAGTCGCGACTCCTTTCAAGGCTTTGTTGAGGATTTACCGCCATCAGATACTTTTTTGTATCTGTGATTTCACTTGACCACAAATATTTCGGGAGCTAGAGCTCGCTGAAACGTTTGGTTTACAGGTATTAATAGATCTTTAAAATACCTTTCTTTTGATGTGTCACTCGATGGGATTGGGAACAACTTTGCAAAAAATGTTTTTTTCAGGCAAGGGGTTAGCCCACGATTTTTTTCAAAAAACTAAAACAAAATAAATTGCCGAGATTTTTTGATTTTTAGAAAGGTATGTTCGTTGTCAGTAATTTAGTGAAAGTCGCGCCTCCTTTCAAGGCTTTGTTGAGGATTTACCGCCATCAGATACTTTTTTGTATCTGTGATTTCACTTGACCACAAATATTTCGGGAGCTAGAGCTCGCTGAAACGTTTGGTTTACAGGTATTAATAGAACTTTAAAATACCTTTCTTTTGATGTACCACTCGATGGGATTGGGAACAACTTTGCAAAAAATGTTTTTTTCAGGCAAGGGGTTAGCCCACGATTTTTTTCAAAAACCTAAAACAAAATAAATTGCCGAGATTTTTTGATTTTTAGAAAGGTATGTTCGTTGTCAGTAATTTAGTGAAAGTCGCGCCTCCTTTCAAGGCTTTGTTGAGGATTTACCGCCATCAGATACTTTTGTGTATCTCTAAATTCACTTAACCACAAATATTTCGGGAGCTAGAGCTCGCTGAAATTTTTGGTTTACAGGTATTAATAGAACTTTAAAATACCTTTCTTTTGATGTGCCACTCGATGGGATTGGGAACAACTTTGCAAAAAATGTTTTTTTCAGGCAAGGGGTTAGCCCACGATTTTTTTCAAAAAACTCAAACAAAATAAATTGCCGAGTTTTTTTGATTTTTAGAAAGGTATGTTCGTTGTCAGTAATTTAGTGAAAGTCGCGACTCCTTTCAAGGCTTTGTTGAGGATTTACCGCCATCAGATACTTTTTTGTATCTGTGATTTCACTTGACCACAAATATTTCGGGAGCTAGAGCTCGCTGAAACGTTTGGTTTACAGGTATTAATAGATCTTTAAAATACCTTTCTTTTGATGTGCCACTCGATGGGATTGGGAACAACTTTGCAAAAAATGTTTTTTTCAGGCAAGGGGTTAGCCCACGATTTTTTTCAAAAACCTAAAACAAAATAAATTGCCGAAATTTTTTGATTTTTAGAAAGGTATGTTCGTTGTCAGTAATTTAGTGAAAGTCACGCCTCCTTTCAAGGCTTTGTTGAGGATTTACCGCCATCAGATACTTTTGTGTATCTCTGATTTCACTTAACCACAAATATTTCGGGAGCTAGAGCTCGCTGAAATTTTTGGTTTACAGGTATTAATAGAACTTTAAAATACCTTTCTTTTGATGTACCACTCGATGGGATTGGGAACAACTTTGCAAAAAATGTTTTTTTCAGGCAAGGGGTTAGCCCACGATTTTTTTCAAAAACCTAAAACAAAATAAATTGCCGAGATTTTTTGATTTTTAGAAAGGTATGTTCGTTGTCAGTAATTTAGTGAAAGTCGCGCCTCCTTTCAAGGCTTTGTTGAGGATTTACCGCCATCAGATACTTTTGTGTATCTCTAAATTCACTTAACCACAAATATTTCGGGAGCTAGAGCTCGCTGAAATTTTTGGTTTACAGGTATTAATAGAACTTTAAAATACCTTTCTTTTGATGTGCCACTCGATGGGATTGGGAACAACTTTGCAAAAAATGTTTTTTTCAGGCAAGGGGTTAGCCCACGATTTTTTTCAAAAAACTCAAACAAAATAAATTGCCGAGTTTTTTTGATTTTTAGAAAGGTATGTTCGTTGTCAGTAATTTAGTGAAAGTCGCGACTCCTTTCAAGGCTTTGTTGAGGATTTACCGCCATCAGATACTTTTTTGTATCTGTGATTTCACTTGACCACAAATATTTCGGGAGCTAGAGCTCGCTGAAACGTTTGGTTTACAGGTATTAATAGATCTTTAAAATACCTTTCTTTTGATGTGCCACTCGATGGGATTGGGAACAACTTTGCAAAAAATGTTTTTTTCAGGCAAGGGGTTAGCCCACGATTTTTTTCAAAAACCTAAAACAAAATAAATTGCCGAAATTTTTTGATTTTTAGAAAGGTATGTTCGTTGTCAGTAATTTAGTGAAAGTCACGCCTCCTTTCAAGGCTTTGTTGAGGATTTACCGCCATCAGATACTTTTGTGTATCTCTGATTTCACTTAACCACAAATATTTCGGGAGCTAGAGCTCGCTGAAACGTTTGGTTTACAGGTATTAATAGATCTTTAAAATACCTTTCTTTTGATGTGTCACTCGATGGGATTGGGAACAACTTTGCAAAAAATGTTTTTTTCAGGCAAGGGGTTAGCCCACGATTTTTTTCAAAAATCTAAAACAAAATAAATTGCCGAGATTTTTTGATTTTTAGAAAGGTATGTTCGTTGTCAGTAATTTAGTGAAAGTCGCGCCTCCTTTCAAGGCTTTGTTGAGGATTTACCGCCATCAGATACTTTTTTGTATCTGTGATTTCACTTGACCACAAATATTTCGGGAGCTAGAGCTCGCTGAAACGTTTGGTTTACAGGTATTAATAGAACTTTAAAATACCTTTCTTTTGATGTACCACTCGATGGGATTGGGAACAACTTTGCAAAAAATGTTTTTTTCAGGCAAGGGGTTAGCCCACGATTTTTTTCAAAAACCTAAAACAAAATAAATTGCCGAGATTTTTTGATTTTTAGAAAGGTATGTTCGTTGTCAGTAATTTAGTGAAAGTCGCGCCTCCTTTCAAGGCTTTGTTGAGGATTTACCGCCATCAGATACTTTTGTGTATCTCTAAATTCACTTAACCACAAATATTTCGGGAGCTAGAGCTCGCTGAAATTTTTGGTTTACAGGTATTAATAGAACTTTAAAATACCTTTCTTTTGATGTGCCACTCGATGGGATTGGGAACAACTTTGCAAAAAATGTTTTTTTCAGGCAGGGGTTGGCCCACGATTTTTTTCAAAAAACTCAAACAAAATAAATTGCCGAGTTTTTTTGATTTTTAGAAAGGTATGTTCGTTGTCAGTAATTTAGTGAAAGTCGCGACTCCTTTCAAGGCTTTGTTGAGGATTTACCGCCATCAGATACTTTTTTGTATCTGTGATTTCACTTGACCACAAATATTTCGGGAGCTAGAGCTCGCTGAAACGTTTGGTTTACAGGTATTAATAGAACTTTAAAATACCTTTCTTTTGATGTACCACTCGATGGGATTGGGAACAACTTTGCAAAAAATGTTTTTTTCAGGCAAGGGGTTAGCCCACGATTTTTTTCAAAAACCTAAAACAAAATAAATTGCCGAGATTTTTTGATTTTTAGAAAGGTATGTTCGTTGTCAGTAATTTAGTGAAAGTCGCGCCTCCTTTCAAGGCTTTGTTGAGGATTTACCGCCATCAGATACTTTTGTGTATCTCTAAATTCACTTAACCACAAATATTTCGGGAGCTAGAGCTCGCTGAAATTTTTGGTTTACAGGTATTAATAGAACTTTAAAATACCTTTCTTTTGATGTGCCACTCGATGGGATTGGGAACAACTTTGCAAAAAATGTTTTTTTCAGGCAAGGGGTTAGCCCACGATTTTTTTCAAAAAACTCAAACAAAATAAATTGCCGAGTTTTTTTGATTTTTAGAAAGGTATGTTCGTTGTCAGTAATTTAGTGAAAGTCGCGACTCCTTTCAAGGCTTTGTTGAGGATTTACCGCCATCAGATACTTTTTTGTATCTGTGATTTCACTTGACCACAAATATTTCGGGAGCTAGAGCTCGCTGAAACGTTTGGTTTACAGGTATTAATAGATCTTTAAAATACCTTTCTTTTGATGTGCCACTCGATGGGATTGGGAACAACTTTGCAAAAAATGTTTTTTTCAGGCAAGGGGTTAGCCCACGATTTTTTTCAAAAACCTAAAACAAAATAAATTGCCGAGATTTTTTGATTTTTAGAAAGGTATGTTCGTTGTCAGTAATTTAGTGAAAGTCGCGCCTCCTTTCAAGGCTTTGTTGAGGATTTACCGCCATCAGATACTTTTTTGTATCTGTGATTTCACTTGACCACAAATATTTCGGGAGCTAGAGCTCGCTGAAACGTTTGGTTTACAGGTATTAATAGAACTTTAAAATACCTTTCTTTTGATGTACCACTCGATGGGATTGGGAACAACTTTGCAAAAAATGTTTTTTTCAGGCAAGGGGTTAGCCCACGATTTTTTTCAAAAACCTAAAACAAAATAAATTGCCGAGATTTTTTGATTTTTAGAAAGGTATGTTCGTTGTCAGTAATTTAGTGAAAGTCGCGCCTCCTTTCAAGGCTTTGTTGAGGATTTACCGCCATCAGATACTTTTGTGTATCTCTAAATTCACTTAACCACAAATATTTCGGGAGCTAGAGCTCGCTGAAATTTTTGGTTTACAGGTATTAATAGAACTTTAAAATACCTTTCTTTTGATGTACCACTCGATGGGATTGGGAACAACTTTGCAAAAAATGTTTTTTTCAGGCAAGGGGTTGGCCCACGATTTTTTTCAAAAAACTCAAACAAAATAAATTGCCGAGTTTTTTTGATTTTTAGAAAGGTATGTTCGTTGTCAGTAATTTAGTGAAAGTCGCGACTCCTTTCAAGGCTTTGTTGAGGATTTACCGCCATCAGATACTTTTTTGTATCTGTGATTTCACTTGACCACAAATATTTCGGGAGCTAGAGCTCGCTGAAACGTTTGGTTTACAGGTATTAATAGATCTTTAAAATACCTTTCTTTTGATGTGTCACTCGATGGGATTGGGAACAACTTTGCAAAAAATGTTTTTTTCAGGCAAGGGGTTAGCCCACGATTTTTTTCAAAAACCTAAAACAAAATAAATTGCCGAGATTTTTTGATTTTTAGAAAGGTATGTTCGTTGTCAGTAATTTAGTGAAAGTCGCGCCTCCTTTCAAGGCTTTGTTGAGGATTTACCGCCATCAGATACTTTTTTGTATCTGTGATTTCACTTGACCACAAATATTTCGGGAGCTAGAGCTCGCTGAAACGTTTGGTTTACAGGTATTAATAGAACTTGAAAATACCTTTCTTTTGATGTACCACTCGATGGGATTGGGAACAACTTTGCAAAAAATGTTTTTTTCAGGCAAGGGGTTAGCCCACGATTTTTTTCAAAAACCTAAAACAAAATAAATTGCCGAGATTTTTTGATTTTTAGAAAGGTATGTTCGTTGTCAGTAATTTAGTGAAAGTCGCGCCTCCTTTCAAGGCTTTGTTGAGGATTTACCGCCATCAGATACTTTTGTGTATCTCTAAATTCACTTAACCACAAATATTTCGGGAGCTAGAGCTCGCTGAAATTTTTGGTTTACAGGTATTAATAGAACTTTAAAATACCTTTCTTTTGATGTACCACTCGATGGGATTGGGAACAACTTTGCAAAAAATGTTTTTTTCAGGCAAGGGGTTAGCCCACGATTTTTTTCAAAAAACTCAAACAAAATAAATTGCCGAGTTTTTTTGATTTTTAGAAAGGTATGTTCGTTGTCAGTAATTTAGTGAAAGTCGCGACTCCTTTCAAGGCTTTGTTGAGGATTTACCGCCATCAGATACTTTTTTGTATCTGTGATTTCACTTGACCACAAATATTTCGGGAGCTAGAGCTCGCTGAAACGTTTGGTTTACAGGTATTAATAGATCTTTAAAATACCTTTCTTTTGATGTGCCACTCGATGGGATTGGGAACAACTTTGCAAAAAATGTTTTTTTCAGGCAAGGGGTTAGCCCACGATTTTTTTCAAAAACCTAAAACAAAATAAATTGCCGAAATTTTTTGATTTTTAGAAAGGTATGTTCGTTGTCAGTAATTTAGTGAAAGTCACGCCTCCTTTCAAGGCTTTGTTGAGGATTTACCGCCATCAGATACTTTTGTGTATCTCTGATTTCACTTAACCACAAATATTTCGGGAGCTAGAGCTCGCTGAAACGTTTGGTTTACAGGTATTAATAGAACTTTAAAATACCTTTCTTTTGATGTACCACTCGATGGGATTGGGAACAACTTTGCAAAAAATGTTTTTTTCAGGCAAGGGGTTAGCCCACGATTTTTTTCAAAAACCTAAAACAAAATAAATTGCCGAGATTTTTTGATTTTTAGAAAGGTATGTTCGTTGTCAGTAATTTAGTGAAAGTCGCGCCTCCTTTCAAGGCTTTGTTGAGGATTTACCGCCATCAGATACTTTTGTGTATCTCTAAATTCACTTAACCACAAATATTTCGGGAGCTAGAGCTCGCTGAAATTTTTGGTTTACAGGTATTAATAGAACTTTAAAATACCTTTCTTTTGATGTGCCACTCGATGGGATTGGGAACAACTTTGCAAAAAATGTTTTTTTCAGGCAAGGGGTTAGCCCACGATTTTTTTCAAAAAACTCAAACAAAATAAATTGCCGAGTTTTTTTGATTTTTAGAAAGGTATGTTCGTTGTCAGTAATTTAGTGAAAGTCGCGACTCCTTTCAAGGCTTTGTTGAGGATTTACCGCCATCAGATACTTTTTTGTATCTGTGATTTCACTTGACCACAAATATTTCGGGAGCTAGAGCTCGCTGAAACGTTTGGTTTACAGGTATTAATAGATCTTTAAAATACCTTTCTTTTGATGTGCCACTCGATGGGATTGGGAACAACTTTGCAAAAAATGTTTTTTTCAGGCAAGGGGTTAGCCCACGATTTTTTTCAAAAAACTAAAACAAAATAAATTGCCGAGATTTTTTGATTTTTAGAAAGGTATGTTCGTTGTCAGTAATTTAGTGAAAGTCGCGCCTCCTTTCAAGGCTTTGTTGAGGATTTACCGCCATCAGATACTTTTTTGTATCTGTGATTTCACTTGACCACAAATATTTCGGGAGCTAGAGCTCGCTGAAACGTTTGGTTTACAGGTATTAATAGAACTTTAAAATACCTTTCTTTTGATGTACCACTCGATGGGATTGGGAACAACTTTGCAAAAAATGTTTTTTTCAGGCAAGGGGTTAGCCCACGATTTTTTTCAAAAACCTAAAACAAAATAAATTGCCGAGATTTTTTGATTTTTAGAAAGGTATGTTCGTTGTCAGTAATTTAGTGAAAGTCGCGCCTCCTTTCAAGGCTTTGTTGAGGATTTACCGCCATCAGATACTTTTGTGTATCTCTAAATTCACTTAACCACAAATATTTCGGGAGCTAGAGCTCGCTGAAATTTTTGGTTTACAGGTATTAATAGAACTTTAAAATACCTTTCTTTTGATGTGCCACTCGATGGGATTGGGAACAACTTTGCAAAAAATGTTTTTTTCAGGCAAGGGGTTAGCCCACGATTTTTTTCAAAAAACTCAAACAAAATAAATTGCCGAGTTTTTTTGATTTTTAGAAAGGTATGTTCGTTGTCAGTAATTTAGTGAAAGTCGCGACTCCTTTCAAGGCTTTGTTGAGGATTTACCGCCATCAGATACTTTTTTGTATCTTTGATTTCACTTGACCACAAATATTTCGGGAGCTAGAGCTCGCTGAAACGTTTGGTTTACAGGTATTAATAGATCTTTAAAATACCTTTCTTTTGATGTGCCACTCGATGGGATTGGGAACAACTTTGCAAAAAATGTTTTTTTCAGGCAAGGGGTTAGCCCACGATTTTTTTCAAAAACCTAAAACAAAATAAATTGCCGAAATTTTTTGATTTTTAGAAAGGTATGTTCGTTGTCAGTAATTTAGTGAAAGTCACGCCTCCTTTCAAGGCTTTGTTGAGGATTTACCGCCATCAGATACTTTTGTGTATCTCTGATTTCACTTAACCACAAATATTTCGGGAGCTAGAGCTCGCTGAAATTTTTGGTTTACAGGTATTAATAGAACTTTAAAATACCTTTCTTTTGATGTGCCACTCGATGGGATTGGGAACAACTTTGCAAAAAATGTTTTTTTCAGGCAAGGGGTTAGCCCACGATTTTTTTCAAAAACCTAAAACAAAATAAATTGCCGAGATTTTTTGATTTTTAGAAAGGTATGTTCGTTGTCAGTAATTTAGTGAAAGTCGCGCCTCCTTTCAAGGCTTTGTTGAGGATTTACCGCCATCAGATACTTTTTATCTGTAATTTCACTCGCAGAAATGTTTGGTTTGCAGGTGTTAATAGATCTTGGAAATACCATTCTTTTGATGTGCACCCAAACGGGATTGGGATAAATTGCCGAGTGTTTTGGATTCTTGGAAAAGTATGTTCGTTTTCTTTTATTAGGTGAAAGTCGCAAGTTGCACAATAAAGATAATTCTTATGTTAGCATAAAATAAAAGACATTCTGTTTGATATAATGATGAATTTATTTTTATTTAATTAAAAAATATAAAATGAAAATATATATTTAAAAGATTACATTTATATGGATCTTACATAGTACATACGTGTTTTGTTTGTTTTTGTTCTATTTTCTTATTTGTTTGTTATATGTTATTATTTTTATTACGTTTCTTTTTGATTAAATTAATCGATAATAATAATATAATTATAATAATATTAATAAGTATATTTTCATGTTTTTTTTCATTCATTTCTTTTCTTAAAATTCAATTGTCATTACATAAATTTGGTAAATAATTTTATAATTATTATGCATTATATATATATTATGCATGTACATACATATATTATATTTATTTGTATCTCATATAGAAAAGAAATTAATTTCATGAAAATCATTCGATTATTATTATTTCATTAATAATTTTTAATTATTGTATCTTATTACATAAAAAATAACAAATAAAGATTCTATATTTATTTTTGTTTGTTTTTCACCCACCTTTCATTATTATCTCTCCTTAACACATTTACTAAATACAGTTTGCAATAATAAAACAAAATAAAATTATTGAAATACTTATGTAAAGGAATTATGTATGAGAAAATAAAATATATTATGCAATGAGAAAAAAATAATTTATTTATTTAAATAAATTTCAATTTTATAAATCTTAACCTTAGAGAACAAGGAGAGATGAGAGTTTATAATAATAAGAGAAAAAAATTAAAAGGAAATGCAGTCAAACTTAACTTTGTATGTTTTATAATTAATAATAATAATAATATTAATTTAACTTTATAATTATATAGTTTTTGTTTTAATTATATTTTCTTTTGTTTTTACGTTATTTCTATACACATTTATTTTTATTTTGATTCATTATTATTGTTTAATAGTTGTTTTTAAATTTAATACATTTCGCTTTTTCAGTATTGTTTTATTTTTTTTTTTCATTTTTCAAATAATAAATTTTAATTAAAACTGAAAGAGCTATTGTTAGCATAAAATGATTAAAATGCAAAATAATAATAATAGTACATTATAAATGTACCTAGACTTTTGATTTATAATTTAAAAAATTAAAGTTACGTGTGTGTCATTTTCTAAAGAGTGTTTTGTGCAATTTGTACACTAAAATATATAGAATAATAATAATAATGTTGATTTCAATATTTAATTAATATCATACAACTTGCACAAAACAATCGATGTTAAATTATTCTTAAATTCTTGGTTGTTGTTATTTTTTTTTTGAATTTGTTTTGTTTTATAAAAATATGTTAAATAGCAAAATTATTACTAGAATCAGACGCCTTAATTCTTTTGTTTATCTTTTTTTGTTTTTTAGTAGATATTATTAAATTGTGTGTGCGTTTTGCTAAAGACTTTTAATTTAATGTTACTTTTTGTTTTTTATTTGTAGTCCAAATACAATTAATTTATAGATATTATTTGTTTTTATCTTAAAAAAAGATAATTTAAAATCAGCCTTAGCCATTGATTTTTTTTAACTTCATAAACAAAAGAAACAATTGTTTTTCTTTCTGTGTTTATTTATATATTTGGTCATTACACCACCGAAAAATATAGAAAATCACTTGGAATTGTCGAGTTAGTTAGTTAGTAAATAAAATACAGCGCGTTTATTAAGTTAACAAAAAAAAAAAGATTAAAGAAATGCAATAACGGTTGGTGGTTGATATAGTTTTAGTTTTTTTTTTTTTTTTTGTTCAAACAAATAAAGGTTTTCAAAGAAAAAGTTGCTTTTGTGTGCTAAATTTATTTAAAACTTAAGGTTCATAAGTTTAAACTGAAACAACCATTTGGGGGGTAATAGTTTTTAGCCGGTAATATAGAATTTTAACATAAGTTAGTTCTAAAAAGGAAATAACTTTTATTCACTACAAAATTAAATGCTGGTAAATAAAAATGGAGAACATTTTCTCAATGTCTGGAAAAACAAACTAAGGTAATAAGCAAGAATATGTGAAACAGCCACTAGGCGGCAAAGTGAGTACTAAAGTTCTCAAACTAATAAATAGAAAATGCTAGTCTTGCTTATTAGTAGGTTTCACTTTTTACTAGGAATTGTTGTAAGTCTGAATTTGTTCGTGGTGTTTATTTAGCTTGAAGGATTTTAAATTTTGAAGCATTTTGAGTTATGTATTTGCTGAAAAGCAGTCAAATTAAACTCAGTCAAAAATAAAGTTTTGTCCCTACTGAAAATCGAGTTGTAATTGTGCTGAAAAAATGTATTTTTAAGCTACATCCCTGAGGAAGAATAAAAACAACTTTCAGAAAGTTTTGCTCTAAAAAACCAAACTCAATACGAGTAAAAAGGGACAGTTTTGGTTTATGTTAGGCTTCTCAAACAGTTATTTTCTTACAAGTAGAATCTTTACACTAATAAAAACAATACAAAATATCCTTCATGTTTGAAACCTTTTTGTTTGAAAAGCAACTTAAGCAAACTGAATGGCAGTGGAGTGCTTTTTGTGTGTTAAGTGTGTGTTTTCTGTTACAGAAGGTGTCAATTTTTTGGCTTTTTAAAATCTTAAATTTAAAGCAGCTCTTACGCTGGAATTGTTCAGAATTAATTTCACATAAAGTCACATTTACATAGTTTATAAATTTTAGTTTTTTTGTTTTGTTTATAAACTTAATACTGTTTTATACATTCGTGCGTGTGTATCTGTATGTTCAAAAGCTTTTATTTCTTTTTTAAAAAACAAAATCAAAATAGTTGTATCATAAAAACAAAACAAAAACTATGGAAAGTTAATAATCTGAAGACATTTCGTGTAGGTTTGTTTTTAGGGTTTTTTTTTTATAAATTATAAAAATTATAGTTTTTTTCTTTATCTTTTTAATTTAATGAACATAAAGTATTGTCATTTGTGCAAAACCAAAACAATTGCAAATTCGCGCGGAAGAATATACAACATTTATTATGAAATCAAAAATAAAAATAATAATAAATATTTAAACCAGCTTCCGTAAGTAAGTTACATTATTTTTTTTTAAACTTAGTTTTTTCATTTTTGTGTTTTTTTTTGTATAGTATAATTATTGCCTTGCCTTGTAGAAAAATGAAAAACATATTAAAAATGGAAGAAACAAATAATAATTGACTAATAGTACCTTTCTACATATTTAAGTAGGTATATATGTATATGTATTTATAAAAAAAGAGATTTTTTGGCTCTAAATTAAACAATTTTTCTTAATAATACCTTATAATTCGTTTAATTGTTGTTCTCTTTTATCTTATTTTATTTCTGTTTTTTTTTTTTTTTGTATTATTTAGTAAATATTGGAAATTTAAAAAGTCTATTGCAATAAATAAATCTATATAATGTAATTATTTTATGTCGTGGGTGGTCTGTGCTATTAGATTTTTGTTTAAACAATTTGTGATAAATACATTTACTAGAATTTTTGTTTTTTCTTAATACACTTATCTTTTTTTTATTGTTTTTTTTTTGTTTTTGTTGGTTGTGTGTTCGTCTTACTACGGAATCGCGCGGAGAAGAAATTATTTAAGACAAAATATATTACTTTTGTATGCACAAAAAAATATATGCATTGTATATATATATAGAATAACTTTTTCTTTTGTTTTCTTCTTCTTTTTTTTTTGTGTACAATTGTATACTATTGTTTTTTTTTAATTTTCTTTTTTTGTTTAAATTAAAATTGCAATTTAAAGCATTTATCAGTAAGCCTGAGCTTCTTTGTAATCACTTTGATCCAATGTATAGAAATCTTCCAATTTCCATTGTAATGTCTCGAAAGTAGGCCGACGCATTGGATCTTTGTGCCAGCATTCGAGCATAATCTCATATAAACGTGATTCACAATTTGGTGGAACTGGCATACGATAGCCATGCTCGACTTGAGTTAATACTTCAGCATTTGTCATACCTTTATTTTTTGAAGAAAAAAAAGTAGAATTAATACAAATAAATCATTGATTTGAATTATAAATAATTTACCTGGATATGGAATACGTCCATAAGTAACTAATTCAGTTAGTAAAATGCCAAAACTCCACACGTCAGATTTAATTGAGAATTTACTATAATTGGCGGCTTCTGGGGCAGTCCATTTGATTGGGAAACGGGCACCAACACGAGCTTCATATTCGTCTTCTTTAATTAGCCTGCAAGAAGAAAAACAAACAAAATTAATGAAAAATGTTTTAGTTGTAATAAAATTAAATTGCAAAAGTAATACAATTAATTATGGATATTTCTTAATGATATTTTCTTAAATAAAGATCAATTATACCGGATTTTCCAATAAGAGGTTTTATTTTCATATTTAAAATAACGAGCATTTTTTAAGCGAAATCAATAAATGTTTAATTAATTGTAAACAGAAAAAATTGATTTTAACAATGTAAAACGATATTAGGCAACTGGCCATCAATTGCAGAATTAATCCGTTCTTATAACGTTTTTCATGACCTTTTAACATTTGATAAGGTTGTATGCCCCGAATAACCTCAGGAATTTAATCTTGAAGGTCTTGAATCGATTGTGGAAAATTGGCAAGGTCCTTGGACATATGGTGTTCAACCACAGGAAGTCGGTAGCTTATTTTAATCATTTTGTTGAGAAATAGCACAAACAACTTTTATGTATGTGTGTTATTTCCAATATGACGGTTTTATAAGAACAAAGTTCATTACTTTATGTGAAAAAACGATTTTAATTAGTTTTTTTCTGAAAATGAATCAAATTTTAATGATGTATTTAAAAATACTGTATGGTCAAAATTCTGTATGATACTATACGATACTGTATGGTTAATATTCTGTATTTCAAAATACTGTAAATTTAAAATACTGTGTCTCAAAATACTGTATCTCGTAATACTGTATAATACTGGAAGTTTTGACAGATCAATTAGTTTGGTGCAAATGTTTATGCTATTTGTTGATTATGATATTAACAATTCATGTAAAAATGTGAGAAATACAAATAACTAAGAAGAAGAAAATGGTAAAGAGAAATTAAGAAGAAGATACCATTTATATTGTTTTTTGTTTTCATTATTTCAAAGACTTATGAATTATAATAGGTACATATGTTGGGTTCCAACCCTGCCTGTTCAATCTAAAGTTTTTTTTTCACGGGTACTACCTCTTGCGAGGAATTGAATAATCCTCCAAGAGTAATTCTTGTCATAAAAAGTGCTTTCTCAAATTAGCTGTTCGGAATCGGTTTGAAAATGTAGGTCCCCTCCATCCCTGACAACATTACTCGCACACAGGAATGGTTGAGAGTTGTAAGTCACTAGGCCCTAGTTCTCAAAGGACTGTTGCGCCACCTAATTTATTTATTTATTTATTTATATATGTTATTGTTCAAGGGAAGTATATCAGAACATTATGCTAATGAAAAATAATTATGATGTTTTCCAAAAAAAAAAAGTATTCTGTTATTTTGAGAATTTTGATATACAGAATTTTGAAATACAGAATTTTCAGATACAGCATTTTTATCATGCAGTATTTTATACATAAAGTATTTTGAAATACAGTATTTTGAGATACAGTATTTTAAATACAGTATTTTGATCCATACAGTATTTCGACCCCAACCCAATAGTAATATAGTTTCTTTAGGGTCCTATGAGAAGTAAGATCTATTCCAACACTCAACAATACAAGTTTCAGTAGTTCATAAATTAAACTTAAAATGTCTTTGAGTCCTTTAACTGATTTTGAAAAAAAAAAAAACATAAACCTAAAGATCTACCAGCTAAAGTATTTGGCATACAATTGATGAGTTTAAATCTAGAAACAATCCTAAAATAGACTCTTAATATAAGAATATGGGTAAGTTTTTTTTTTTAAAATCGTCAAAATGGTAATAACGGTCTTAATTTAATATAGCCAGTAAAATGAATATTCTCAAGAAATTCAGTTACACTGCCTTAACGATTTTTCAGAATCTTACAACCTGCTAGAACTTTTTGCTGTTTAGCTTATTCCAATAACACACTTTCAATTAAAAACTGAATATTTAATGTCAATTTTGTAGAATATGTGTTAGAAGATTCGACGTATTCATCATTTTTAGAAATAAATTGAGAAGAATTAATTTATTATTTTTTAATAATTAATTTTAATTATACGAAAGTATACTTTAAAGTAAACCAAAACATTGTTGCTACTTCACTTCGATTTTAATTTATTATTAAAACAAAATAAGTCACTCTTATTGAGAAAACCCTATTTAAGTTAATTGAATGAAATTAAGATTTCTTAAACGTCATTATCAACTTTTAAGTTACAGACAGTAACGAGGTGCAAGTTAATTTTGCTTTTAACGAACCGGTTTTCGATCGTTAAACAAAATATTCTGTTCTATTTGCATAAATATCTGTACATTTCTAGGAAATATTAAATAAAAAAGCATTAACCTTTTACAACCAGAATTATGATTTTTTTAGGCCGCATTGCATTTTCTTGCAAATAAAAAAAAACTAAAGTTGCATTTCTGCTTTTCTTATTTTTTTAAGGAAATAAACTTTATAGCCACCTGCATTTGATTCTAAAAATTATGCTTATGAAATTCTTTCACATTCGGTTAATAATGAATGTATTTGTAAAATGCCACGCGAAGTCAATCATATCACCAAAGCAAACATTTTATAGATTTTTAAACTTATGTTTCAGATATTCATATCGCATAAAAGGCATAAAAGTGACGTACAGATATCTTAAATTTATCTTAACATATGTTTTGTGATTCGATTGCTTGTTAAAGTCATCTTATTTAGACTATAATTCACTAAATAATGCAAATATAAATAAATTCTCTTTCAAAAACTTACCGCGCCAAACCGAAATCAGCAATCTTCACAATATTATTATCACCCACTAACACATTACGTGCAGCCAAATCACGATGAATATAATTTTGTGATTCCAAATATGCCATACCGGCTGCTATTTGTGCTGCCATATCTATAAGAGTTGGCATCTTTAAGGTTCGTCCTTTGCCTACATAAAAGAAAAGCAAAATTCATATTATATACTTATTGTTTTCATTAAATGCAAATATTTATCTTACCTTGCAAATAATCCAATAGAGATCCATGCTTCATAAGTTCGGTTATAATGTAAATTGGCTCCTCTACTGTACATACAGCATACAGTTGAATCAATTTATTATGACGTAATTTCTTCATAATTTGAGCTTCAGCCAAAAAGTCTTTAGGGTCCATTGTACCTTTGATATACAAAAAAAAAGAAGGAAACAAATAAATACCAATTGGCAATAATTACATTATTTAGTGTTGTTGTTTTACTTACCAGATTTTAAAGTCTTGATAGCCACCGGTGTGGTGTTGTTCCACAAACCTTCCCATACCTCACCAAATTGACCAGAACCAAGTTTGCGAACGAATTTCAAGGAGGTTCTATCGATTTCCCATTGATCGCGGGTTCTATGAGATAAGCCTTCAGTAACGGGTTTTTCAATCTGAAAATTATTTAAGAAAAATAAAATTTGTATTAAATTTAATATCAAATAATTTATATAAACAAAATAAATTAATACATTCTAAGATAAAATACATTTAAGAAACAACAAAATAAAGTGTTGGTTGTGTAAGGTTTATTAATACGGTTTGTGTGTAAGTGGGTTGTTTGCTGTTAATTTATGTGCTTGAGAGGGCTTACAAAAAAAAAACATAAGTAAATTAAAAAAAAAATATATAATTTAAATTTTGTTTAAGAAGGGATTTAAAAAAATTTATTTTACTATTCGTGGGAACACATTGAAGGGAGAATCTAACTAAATGCTTATAGTTTTTTTTTGGTTGTGAATTTGGATGATTTCTATTTGTCTAGAAAAACTTTTCATTACATTTTACGAACTGTTCTACTTTTTTTAATATCTCAAAAACTATTTAAAATACGATTAAATTTTTTAAAATAAAACAATTTACACAAATATATGGAAACAAATTCAAATTCTATAAAGCCAAATGGTTCAAAATAAGGAGTAGTAAAAATACTTTTAAACATGTTTTTTTATTTCGGAAATTTTAATATTTTATTAATAATAACTTTTTCAGTACCAACTGAACTTACTAATAAATGAATGTTCTACAGCGAAATCAATGGATGCTTACTTTTAATTTTAAAGAGAAAGTTATGCCATTAACAATGGAATGAAATTTTATATGACCTGACCAATTCACACTTTTTCGACTCTTTGTTGTCGAAAACTTCACGAATTTAATTTTTTAAGGTCTTAAAGCATTGTCATAGAATTCATTTTCCATTAAGCCTCGTAGAAAAAAGCCAAAAAGAGTGAAATTAAAAGATCTTGGTGGTCAATTGTGATCACTTCTTTTAGAAATAATACGGTTAGGAAACATTTCTAGCAGAACTGCGAACTGCGACTGCAAAATTATCAGTATTTTTGAAATAAGTCTTAACAATTTCAAGGCGTTTTTTTTATAATTAACAGGCACTCAAGGGGTTATTAATTCCCTTGACATGTTTAAAATTTAAACACAGTGCGAGCTTTAGGAAATAGGGAAAGATTAAAGATTAGGTACAGGTGCGGTCTAAAAGTTTTGAATATCAAAATGAGAGGGAATATCAAAATGAGGGTTGGGTAAAGCATTCCACATTCTAGATGTGCGGCTAAGAATAGAATCTCTATACTTGACAGTACGTTCAAAATTGAGCTCAAGAGTAAACATGAGCATTCCTGGAAGAACAAGCATTGCGACTGAATTGTTTGAGGAGGAGGGGGGAGGGTTATAAAAGGCTAAATCGAAAGAACATTGTTGTTGATGTGTTTTTCGTTACAGTTTTAGTAATGGCGTAATTTGTATTTATCAAATGTCAAACGGTACCAGCCGCTAAAAAAGATGGTTTTTCAAAATGAAACTTCTTATTGAAAGGGCCCTTTGCATATGCAGACCACCTTAGCTGATTGAGAGTGTCACTTAAAATATGGTCAGCCAAATCTATTCTAGGAAACAACAATTGTTGTTGATGTCATGTCTTGTCACTATTTAATAATAATTCAACATATTTTATTAATGCAAATAAATCGTTATTAAGCAAATGATTTTCCAATAAATTTTAGAACAAAAATATTTGTTAAATTATTCTTTAAATATTTGATTTGACTAGAAGTGTGATGGTTTGTTAAAAAAAATAAAAACTAAATGCAAACAAGTTATAAGCATGTTAATTTTATGCCATTCATTGATGTTTCGGGAAAACCATTTACAATTATTATTGAATTCACTTCAACTTAGTCATTAAATGATTTTTGTTTTGTTCCATGTAAATATATGTACTGTACATAGGTACCGCATCTGAGTTGATATTTGATTTAATGTTTAATTATTTATTTGATTTTATTTTAACCATGATTTGTTTAAATGACGTCGTCGATCACGTCGTAAAATACATAAACTTTAGTATTTGAATTAAGCTAAATGACTGAGCAAATATTTTTTGAGATTTTACACACGTATACGTGTTTTGGTGTTTTTCAATTTGAAGAATCTACCAATTGATTAAGTTTGAATTACTATGAATGGGATTTTTTAATGATGACTGTTATTTCAATGGAATTGAGTATTTTTTAACATTCATTTCAAGCATTTCAAATGTTTTCTTTAGATCAGATTTAAGCATTTATTTTATATTGATTTTAATATTCCTGACGGTGATAAAAGTATATACTTCAAATTTTTAAGAGCAAAACTTATGATTGCCACTTTTTAACTTAATTTTATGACAGTAATAAAAATTAATAAATATGAACAAAAATTCAGAGAAGTTTAAAAAGATTATTTTGTTACGTCAAAAATGAAAATTGTTCTTTCTACTAATTTTGTTGTTTAAAGGGAGATTTTGTGGTTACTTATAGTTTTAAGCAAGGAAAGCCATTAAATATGTACATAGTGCTTATAAACATTGTGATAATAGAGATGACTGCATAAATAATAATTTTATCGTAATCAGAAACTTTTGTAGACCTCGAAAACCTCAAATTAAAAAAGCAGTATTTTTTTGGTTTATTTTCACGTTTTAACGCTTTTTCATTTTTTTCTTCAAACAGTTTTTAAAAATGTATGCCCTCTAAAAAAATTTGTTTGAAAGGAACTTAAAATTAAGTGTGAAATTTTTGGATATACGAGTAATATACAAATTTCACGTCTTTTTATTAATACGTTAATTTTATTCACATCTACTAGAAAATTATGTCCAAATCAAAATGCTTAAGCATTTGCGAGTTCTAAAAAATTTAGCTTATAATCTCAAAGTTTAAAATTTCGAAAAAGCTGAAGTGATACTGAATATATATAAGTGGAAAAGGGGATGAAGTACACCAAATTCCTTGAAGGCTTAAGGTTTCTTTTCAGTAATACCAGGAGAAAAAAATTTAATATTCTGAAAAAATGTTTTTCTTCATTTTGTTTAATACATAATACGGTCGTCTCGAATTTTTCTCTTTGTCGAAATTTTTTCGAATTAAGGGCAATTTTTTAATTTAATGTTCCTGGTCCAATAAAAAAGTATTGACAAAAAATAGTCGATGCCAATATTTCCCAAACCATCAAGATTTGAAAAGATGCACGGTTTTCAGTACACAAACAGATATGTGCTTCGAAAAACCATTTTTTTTTTTCAATCAATCAATAGAAAGGTATTTAAAACTCCAGTTCAGCTTCCGAAATATTTGTGAAAAGTGAAACCTTAGATTTTTTTTTGACATTTTGGTGCTCTTAATTACCACTTACAGTTATCATGACAACGCATTACACAATTCTTAAAAATTACTGAACCTCAAAATTTGGTGAGAGTTGTACAGGTTTGAAACCTTAATTCTGATATAGTTTTTGTTTTGTATATCATTGATTATAAAAAGGTGAAAGTCTTCTTTATTACAATTAAATATTTAATGCTCATTTCATCAATAAAGTTAACATTACTCATGGATTCTCAAACAATTCCCATTATAAATAAAACTTCGAGTTTATTACAATAAATGTATTCATACGTGTACATTTTCATTATTCTGACGTCAAACCAATACCTGGAATCGTAGTCGTCGAAGTAAAAACAACAATTCCTTAAAAGCTCTTAATATTTGAAGCTTGAGCTCGAAATGGGTACTTCCTATGCCCACAACCTACAACAATTAATCAATTAATTTTAATGACTTTGTGACACAATTTTCTCAATTCTGAACTTGAAGACCACCTTCAAGACTTTTAAATATATAATTTTTCTTCTTAAAGCGTTGTTAAATTAATTTAATCAGAATTAGCAATAAGTATCTACTAATGTTATTCAAATAAATTCAATATTTATTTTACATTATCTAGGTACAAAACAAAAATATTATAACAAAATATCTTATCGTTCAATATTTAACAACAAATTATATGTACATTAATTCAAGTAATTCTGTGAATTCCCACTGCATCCTTATTTAGGTTCTGTCAACAATATTATTTATTTTTAGTTGATATGTTAATAAATATATATGAATCAACCATCTGACCCACTGATAACAAAATCAGCTGTCGCTTTCATTTTGCCTTCATCCATATAATTTAAAATTGAAGTTATAGTACGTATTTCCGGAATCCGGAAAGATACGTTAAACCGCCGGCCGCCGTGCTTTCAATTAAAATCAGTTCGATAATATACGACACATTTCTTTTTTTATTTTTGCATATTAGCATATAAATTTAGCAAAATTTGATTTCTCTCTTTGTGTTCGCAAATCAATTATATCTGTCAGATATTTTTTGTTTTAATTACTTTTTTTTAATAGTCTGAGGAAGAACGTTGCAAAAATTAATATTTTTAAAGGTTTTGAGTGATGTACTTTAAAAATCTTAAAACAAAATTATAGAGAAATAATGCATCTTTTAAAGATACGTTGTAAAAATGAAAACAAATAACAATATTAAAATTATTGAATATATTCGTTCAAAGTTAAATTTTAAAATATCATGATTTTTATAGTAACTTAGCGGTAATATTTGCGTAAGTGACTAGCTTTCCAACAAACGTTGCTTTATATTCAACGTTCAAAAAATGGAAAGTTTTGATTAAGTTTGACACATATCTGCCAAAAAGATATTTTTACATTCCGTCATAAAAAAGAACAAATTTTGGAATATATACATATGGGTGATTATACAAAAGTTGGGTAACTCGATGTCATCAACCAATATATACAAAGTCTGATTATATTTTATTGAGATTGCAATTTATTTTAAAACAATGGAAAGACCTTTATTTAGTCACCCAATTTCAGTTCTTCATTTTGAATAAAAGATTACAAGTTATTAAAAAAACACAATTAGTTCTTAAAACGTCAGACCTCTGGCATGTCACAACCCTGAAAACCAATCATTAAGTGACTGTCTATTAATAATTATCATTGATTTGAGAAAACTTATTAATTTAATACAATCTGCGATGTATATAGTTTAATATATACTACAACTTTCATAATGCAGTGTTCTCCACTTTATTTAAAAAAATAAGAAATTTTGTGTTCAGTTTTATTCGTCAGTTTCTTGTGTGTTATTTAAATTTAAAATTCGTGCGAAATATCGCCGACTCAACGTCAAATCCTACTTTGAATTTTAATGTTGGTAATAAAGTTAGTTGCGGGTCGCACAATTTGACGGCCACCATAACTGTACCAGAGTTTGGGTTATGTTTGTTGTCTATACACGTGCTTAGCCAGTCAACACGTCAGTTTTATGGTGAGTCGTTATTTTTTGTTAATCTAAAGTTTATTTTTATTTATTCGTATTAGACTTTGATTTGTTAAAATGTAATTTGTTGATATTTGAAATTACAAAAAAAAAACATTAGTCCAGATTATAATCTCAAATTTCGTATTTTTCGTCATTAGTGTGGCGTCAGTTCTGTGGCAGGTAAATTGTTATTGTTCTTCATTTCTTGATCATTAGTACTTTTAAGATAAATATTGTTAGATTTTGTTGTTGATTACTTTGAAATATTTAGTAAAACTATGTGAAAGTAGTAAAAGATAAGTGAATAACGTTACGTTAAATGTCAAAAGTCTGTTTTGAAAACTGATGTAGTATTTTCTCCTAGAATTACATATTAATAATTATTTTTAATTGTTACTAAGTGATTTTAAGTAATCATTATTAAATCCTAAGAGAGTTTTACTAATTTGTATTAAATTTCATTATAATACTTTCAAAACTGTGTATACTCGTCAGTCCTCTGGCAGTCAAATTCTGAAATTTTTAAATATCTTACAATGTACTCAAAAAAGTGACTGGCCCGATTGGGAACAATATATTAATTAGATTAACTATCATATACACCCGAATTTGTAGAAGTTTGATTTAAAAACTATCGTAAACAAAATATCCTCAAAAGTTACCAAACTTTTGTATAATCACCCATATGTATGTATATATTTTTTTTTGTCAGGTATTTTTAATTCTAGAAATATTTCCCGATTCTATTGTTTTCTAAAAAAAACTACTTTTCGAAAACCACAGCTCAAACTCTCAAACTATAACTTTTGTATACAACTTATTAATTAGTTTTCTTTATCCACATGGTTTCAAATACGATGCGTAAAATGTTTGCGTAGTTGACAAAAACAAACTTTTAACAATTGATTACATTTTTTTTTTTAAATATTGATTCAATGTCAAATTAAATCAATTTGTCAAAGCTTTTGCCATAAATGGATTTTTATTTTTTGATCTAGAGCGACTCAATAACATCACTTTTCATTATACAACAATATGCACAAAAAGGCTTTTTAGTAAGTGTTTTCAACACAAAGTGCAATTTGCATGCAATTGTAATGCAATTTTATTTTTAAAAAAATAAATTTGTTTAAAACATTTTTTTTGTTTCGTTTTTGTGTAGCTACCACATTTAATTGGCAATATATTGCATTTATTTTCTGTCGGGCTTTGTACTATAATTGAAAGAGACCGACTACGAGGCGGCGACGATGACGACGACGACGACGACGACGACGACGACGACGACGACGACGACGACGACGACGACGACGACGACGACGACGACGACGACGACGACGATGGACGGACGATAATAATTTAATTTAAGTTCAGTGACACTCTTTATTTATCTAGCCTTTCAATATAATTGACTTGGGTGTTGCCAAAGTTTTCAACATAAACAGGTTATGTGAAATTATTATAGCCAAACTCGTATATAGATTTTATTGATTTAATGTGATAACATCATGATATTGATATACTCGTACATGAGGACAAAAATTGATAAAACACCGACAAAGTTCCTAAGCTTAAATTGATTTGCTATTAAAATGGTTAGCTAAATTCATATTTCCATCAACAAAATAATGATTTCCAAAATAAAAGAAGTTTCAACAAAACAAAAAAAACGTCTTGTTAAATTAAATTGGTTTAGAAAAATCAGAAACATAATTTGCTATACAAAATTCAGAGAAAGCTCCTTAAAGCTTCCTTAAAATGCCCCAAATAACGACTTATACAATAAGCTTTAAGAAGGCTAGAGGGGTGAATGGATGTTGAAAAATGTTGTAAAATTATATTTTTTAATGGGGAATAATTTTTGGGTTTAAATAAATAAATTATTATCAATTATTCTTGCGTGCGAGTAATATTGTCAGGGACGAATGGGACCTACAGTTTTAAATCGAATCCGAACGGCTAATTTGAGGAAGCACTTTTCATGACAAGTATTACTCTTCGAGGATTTGTCAATTCCTCGAAAGAGGTTTTTCTGTTAGGTGGCAAAGGCAGACATTCAACTCAAGACCTCTGGCATGACAGTCCTACGCATTAAAGGGTACTACTTGCAAAAATATTTTCTATCAAGAAAATGCGGTCTCTTGAAAATAATGGAGGGGACCTATAGTTTGTATGTCGAATCCAAATAATTAATTTAAAAAAGCACTTTTCACGAGAGTAAATGACCTTCCATCAAAAGGGGTGAAATTCTAAAATTAACTTTTTGTCTTTTGTCTACCAAAATAAAACTCTTCGAAAAATGTATTATTTCACGAATGTTTTAAAAATGATATCGTATTAAACAATTTTTCACATTTTATTAAATTATGTTTTAGGATAAGAAAACAATATTAGTAGCCATTGCGATTTTTGAGAGTCTGCATGTTGCACCAAAGGCAAACAAAATATGGACTTGTTACCCTTTTGAGGCAAGGACTCAATTAATACTGGAGGATGAAACTACGCGTACTATTTTTTGAAAAGGTTGCTTTTCAGTTCCCTATCCTAAATATGCTTATTATAGTTTAATTAATTTGAAACAGGGAAAATCACCTTAAGTATAAGTTAAAAATAGGAATCGATTTTTGAACATACATACATACATACTCGTACGAGTACATATGTATCGAGCTATACCTTGGTAGGAAGGAAGACATTTAACGCACTCAACTAGCTACAAGCCAATTTTAAAAGAGACAATAACAAATCTATGGAAAACACCAATTAAATAACAAAAAGTAAGCATTTAAATAAAAAAAATATAAAATATTTAACTAAAATTGTATTTTACAATAAATATCAGTTGTAAAAAAATGATGGTCAAGGTTTATACTGTAATGTTTTGTATTTTTTTTTTTTTTTTCAAAATGTTTAATGTTTAATTATTTTTAATTTTTATTTTTTGTGTGTTGTAAAGATAAAAAATTGATAAATCCTACCTCAAATATACCCACGAATTGGTTTGACTAAAGAACGCAAATAATATAGAAAAATAAATATTTTTTTCGGTTTCGGAGAGAAAAAAGAGAAAGACGGAATAAAAAAAGAAAAAAGAAATTGATTTCTTTTTTTTTTGACGAATTATTTTTCGTTATTTATGATTTTCTTTTATAATTGTCATGATTTAATAAAAGAAAATCCTTAAAAAGAAATAAAAATTCAACAATGCAAAAAGGGAGATTCAAAAATAATTGTTTTTTAAATTTTTTGAAAAATCATACAGAAAAATTGTGTTGTGAAAAATGTTTTTGAGTGTTTAGATGTATTGTGTGTTATGGAAAATTAGTTCAATAAAATCGAATGCTGTGTTTACGCGATGATGAAAAAATTAAATTGTGTAAATGTATGTTGCAAAGAAGAATGAAATGTTTTTTTTATTAATAAAATTAAAAAAAAAAAAACTTAAAAACTAAGAACTTATTGGTAATATAAGTATCTTACCTGAACACATGGTTTGCATAGATTGACACACAATCCATCGGAATCCTTTGAGTAATGTTCGACAAGTTCTTGAAGAGTCCTTAAAAAGTAGAAAAAATCAAATAATTATTTATTTATTTATTGAAATTCATTTAAACGTATTTTCAAATTAAAATTTTGAAATTCGTCAACTGGAGTGAGATTTTATGCTTATTTTGAAGCTCTTTTATCCAACGGTTATTTATAATATTTATACTCTAAAATTAAACTAAAAACTCAATACAAGTTCTTGCATTTTTCTTTGAATTTTTAACCCCCAAATTAAGAATCTACATATTCCGAGGAATGAATTATAATAAGACAATTTTTAATTTGAAGAAGTTTGAAAAATTGACAATTGTTAATTCTAGAATGAAATTAAATTTAAGTACAATGTCTGACTGAATATTTATTTCAGTACGATAATCACATATTTTTAAGTAAGAGGAAAACATTTCGTTATTTTAAAATTGAAATAAGTTCCTTTCAATCTATTTTCTATAAAAAATTGTTATAAAAAAATAATCTATTTCAGTGTATTATTAAGACAATTCATCAACCCACTCAACAATTAACCTTAATAGAATATATAAGTATCGTTTTGTTCAAACCATTTAATTATTTCTAATAATAATTTATTGACATGACATGTCAACTTGATGTTAGAAACTTCACGTGTCACTCACTCCAAGTTGGAAAAATAATACTAAAAAACATAAATTTTATTTTGTATATTGATTCAAAAAAAAAATATATATATAATATTTTAACGTGTTATTTATTATTTACCTGAACGTTGTTCGTCGTGCAATAAAGAAACCGCCTTCGTCTAATTGTCTGATGCGGTAATGTTTTACTGTGTCACCATCTCGTACTGAAATGAAAAGGAAGTAACAAAAAAAGATTATTATTAAATAAGTTTATTTTGTTAACTTTTTTTTCTTCTAAAATATTCCTAAAAATTCCATTAATTTTGTAATAATAAAAGACGTATTATTAAAATTGTTTATATTTATAGTAACAATTTTTCAAATTGCTTAAATAATATTTCAAATTGATAATTGAGTGGAAAAATTATTGGTATTTGATTGACAATAATTATATTAACTGGTAATTGATACAGGTAAACAACAATTTACCAGAATTTGAAAAAATGTTCCCAGGAAGAATTTTACAAATGATTTGTGCAAACAAATAATCTACATATTTTAAATTGAATTAAATGTTTTGACAAAATTAAACTACATTTGATTCGGATATTGAAAAGAGGAGTTAAGTGATTCTAATTTGTTAACAAATTATTGAGTGCTGCTCATATTTGCCTAAAAATTATAACAGAATATTTTTAATGCATATGTATATCTCATGCTTCTCTGTCACTTAAAAGGGCCAACTTTATCAATATCAAACAATTGTAGTACCATAACTTAGGAAGAAACCAAAAGAATGAACAACTTAAGATTCGCAATTAAATACAAATAAAGTTTTAAGTTTTGTTTTTTACAACACTTTAACTTTTTTTCTCAAAATAACTGTCAGTTGAATTTTTCTCGAGATTTTACCAAATTTCATCAAGAATAATTTGAAGAAGATAAGTTTAAAGTCAATATTTTTCCGTGTTCTCAAGATATTTGAGTCGAAATTTAATTAGTGGCAATTTTCAATATCTAATATTTTATGAAATAATTTTTTGAAATTTTGTAGTAGCATTTTTTTTAAGTTTTTAATTTTTGTAAAAAAAATAACAATTGAGTTTTTCTAAATTGTTTGCCAAGTGTCGAGATCGCCATTCTTAGAAGTGTAAAATCATGTTTGGATTTGTAAAAAAAAATTCGGTTGATTTTTGTTTGAAATTAAATTGTTTTAGGTCGCGTGTAAAATAAAATAGTTCCTCAGATATTTGGGGCCAACCAAATTTTTCACTTCATTTTGTGTATTGCCTTGGTTAAAAAACAACTCAGTGAAATTGTTTAAGGCCTTTCTCCACATCTTGATGTTATTATACTAAGTCGAAATCTGGTTTTTGAAATATGGTAGTAACATAAAGGTATCCTGAACTCTACTTTACAAATTATTGATTTTGATTCTAGGATTTGGAAACGAAGAATAATATCAAAATTTCAATAACTTCCAAAGGGATTATTAAAATTACAATTTTTAAAATTTAAAGCAAGTATTGATGAAAAAAGAAATGAAATAAATTTATTTGTTTACATAATTTGTTATTAAACATTTTATTTTCCTCAAACTTAATTTTTTTTTAAATTCAACCTTTACAATGATTGAAATAGAATTTAAAAAAATTAAAGAAATTAAAATTTAAAATTGAAATTAATTTAAGAAAAATTTTTTAGACAACAAATTAAAAATTAAAAAACATCACTTTATGAATTTAAACAATATTGATACTTTCTGTGAAATAAAAAAGCTATCCTTTCGATTGACTGCAGTTTTGAAGGTTAAAACTAGGGATAATAGAAAAAGAGATTTACAGGAAAACTGAAAAAAAAATTGCAAACATTTGAAATATTTCAGCTGAGAAATATAGCATACAAATTTTTACATCTGGTTCTTGAAGAAACCGACAGAAGAATCACCACTTTCAACGAAGACCGACTTAACTTAGGTATATTTTCAAAGAACCTTAATTATTTCATGATTTTTCTACTTTCACTTATTTTCTTATTTGAAAATTTAACAAATATTTAAAAACAATAAATTACAAACCTGATAACGAATAGTCATTATGTCGGCTCTCTGAATCTCTGATCAAAAATGCTCCATGTTCATTTTCGGGTAAGAGCAATTTCTTCTCAGCCTCGATGCGTTTTATTTTTCGAAAATACCATCTGAAATAAAATAAAATAAAAAATTTGTACATTAATTGATTCCTTAAACAAACAATTCATGGAAATTTAAATTTGTATTAATTCGAAGCAAATTAAAATATGTATTGGGGGAATAGTGTAATTTTATTGTTCCCATCAAATTAGCCATCTTTTCTTTTGTTAAATATAAAATACAATATCTAATGTCAACAAACCTTAAGGTATCTAGTCTAACATAAATACAAACATTTGTCACTTAAAAAGGAAATCAAAATTACCTCGAAAAATGTCAAGAGTTTTCAAAACAAAAATGTAGATCAAATTACTTTATTGACTGAAAATCAAACCGACATACACTCCCCGGCAGCTTGAGGCAATATCACGTAAAAACATAAATACACTATAAACCTGCTACTTTTACAGGTAATTATAATAAAACTGGTATAGAGACCAAAAAATTATGGTGTCATATTTTTATAACCTATCCTATACAGTAAGTCAAATTTATAGGTACATGTACATATTTTCGAAGTTCAATCTAGTTCATTGACATTTAATGGCAAAATGACACAATTTTTATCTTTTTTTTTTCTTTTGTTGAAGTTAAAAAAATTAAACATAATACATTGTTCTGTTTAAATTGACACATATATTTTAGTGTATTTTGTTTTTCTATAATTTTATCAAAATGAGATAGAAATTATGTAGAACGATCAATCAAAATAAAAAAAAAAACAACAACACATTAACCTAACTTTCAATTGCTGTTGTCAATATTATAACCAACAAATGGTAGCCATTAATGAACAAGAGCTTTTATATGTAGGCGAGTAGGTGTTCTTTATGACACAAAAGGGTTTTGATCAATTGACCTCAATTTGAAGAAATAACAAAACTATAATAATTTATTAATGAATCACTAAATACCATTTATCTTCATTTTTACTTATTTTTTTTTTGTTCGGCTTGTTTATGTGGTGGATTATTTTTGTTGTCCAGAAATTCGATTTGTAACGGAAATAGACACTTAATTCGAGTTCTCTTTGCCTCTGTCTTTTATTTCTATTATACTTTATACACCTTATATCCACACCCTCAAATATTTATTAGAAATTCCTAAGATAGGGCAAATAGCTTCCATGGAAAACTATCGATTTCCTCTGAAGTTCGTATACAAGCAAGCAAACGTGATGATGAGCAATACTAAGCATGGGTGGTTGGTTGATACACCGAAAGAAAAATACGTCTTAAAATGTCTTTGCAATGCAATTTTTTATTAATAATCACTTAGCTTGGTTTACTATCATTAGTTGCTACCATGAGATTATAGTTAAAAAAAATTAAGTTTTATCAGTGAAATTAATAAATTAAAGAATAAATTAAAATGTTTAAAAAACAAATAATCGGGAAATTTTCATAACTTAGTTACGAAATACATAGTTACAAGAAAATTAAGCCATTTTAATAAAATAGAACTAGGAGCCTAGTATACACAAAAACAGCTATGAGGTACCCATAACATATAATGCATATATGGTTATTCATTTCATGGTTTTCAATTGGTAGCACTCGCATTTGACAGCTGTCAAACTCATCCGCCATTTAAAGTTTCATAATATTGATTGAATGTTTGGGATCAAACAATGCGTTAAGATTAATAAAACTTACTAAAAAAGGGTTTATTCAACGTATCCCTATATGATTATGGTCGTAATAACAGAAAGATCACGTAAGCAAGTGTTGACGATGATTAATTTATCTATTTCGTTCGCTTATATTAAAATTGTACTTTATGTAGACGATTGAAGACCATGACTTGGACGATATGTAGTTATAAGAAGACGGGACAACAACACGACTAATTACTTAAGACTTTTTGAGTAAGAAGTTTTGTGGTGACAACCTTTTATTTCAGGCCTTCTTTTAACTCATTTAAACCCAACAGTAAAAGCCATCGAATTATGACAGAAATGTTCAAGAAATAATGTTGGGAACCACCCCGAGGCGTACAATTGAATAATATTGATTTTCTCTTCACTGTTATTGAAACATCGCAAACGTTTCGCTATGTTGTTTTACATAGTTTAACTTTCGTAACCAAAAAATTAATGATCCAGTAAATGTTTCAAAAAAAAAATGTTTTTAATTTAAAAAAAAAAATTAAGTCAAGTCTTTTTTTTCGGTGTTAAAAAATGTCAACCCACAATACGACATTCGGAAAGTATAGCCACTTTTATTATCAACCATTAAACCATAGTAGGATTTGCAAAAACTCTTATATTATATAGCAATTCGCTGCCCAGAATAACTGATGACACCAACTACGGTATCTTTGTGGAAAAACATTCTTTTATACATTTGATAAATGTATAAGCAACAACAATCAATCAACGATTAAATTCTATTAAGAAACATAAATGAGGTACCTAACTTAGACATAAAAAGGAATTCAATATAATTAAAAAATTCAATGTAATTGAAAAAAAAAAAAAAAACAATTTTATAAAACATATAATTTTTAATTATAAGAAAATTACTTTACTAATAAAAAAAAAACATTAGCTAAGCTGTAGTTGCTATAATACGGTATAGGTTATACGGAAGGATTAGGTATATTATTATTTAACACGTTTTCTATATTTTCTTAAATGATTTATTTGATGTGGTTGAGGTTTTATGAAGAAAAAAACAACAAACAATAACAATGTGACATAAGTTGAAGGGAAGATGGCGCTTTGATTGATTATTATCTTAATCATCGATTAGAAAAAAAAATGTTTAATTGAAAAGAATTCAATACAATAATTATTATTGAATGTTTGTTTTTATTTAATAATAGGTTCTTCCAATAAGAAAACAGTAGCAAGGTGTTGACAACAGTCATTTGTATAGAAGGCAAATAATGAAAGTGGTTGTATGTGATTTATTGAGTTATTGATTTTCCAATTGAAAGAAAAATAACAGATGTTCAAAATGACGCGATGAAGTAATAGATGAGATGAACGATAACTTGAAAAAGTGGAGAGTAAAAATTATAATAGTTTTTCATTTTAACACCTCGAAAGTTCCTGATTTACATTATTTCGAACTTTTTTCTAAAGTAGAAATTGTGACAAGTGATTCATGAAAAATTTAGATTTTTTTAAGAAACAGAAAACTGTTAATATCTTTAGACGTTCAAAATTTTTGTAGTAGTTTAATAAATATAAAATGTACTTTTCCCATTACAAAATGTAGAATTATGTACATGTGTTAGTAATTTCAACATACTCAAATCAAAATTTCCACGGCTAAACATATTATTAAGTAACGATTTTCTTAATATTTATAAACTTACTAGCGACTCGAAAATTTTAAACCTTTCTTTTCGTTTTGAAAAATAAAAAATTGCTGATTCCTTTTAATTAAAAAACTGGCATCCAAACAAGATTAAAGAGTGAGAGTTCCTGAAAATAAATAAACTCAAACAGACCTATTTATTGGAATTCCCAACTTCCACTGCTCTTATAAGATTAATTGTTCATAGGTATACAACCACGTGTTTCATTAGGAAGTTTGCTTAACACCATCAGCCTAAACCATACTTCTCCACAAAAAATAATGTAGTGATACAAGTACTTGTAATTTCTGCGAAACATTAAGCCTGCCATTTGTAATTCGATCTTGGGTGTTCAGGTTTTCAACAAGGAACCAAATTGTTACCTTGTCAAACCTATACCTACCTAGAGTAAAATTCTCCATCATTCATCTCTTCAAAGGGACTTGTCTGGGACTTCAAACATCGTACTTTATCTGCACAAAGCCGAGTCATCAAATATTTCAAAATATTCGTCTCCCGAAAACATTTTCTTAATTTCAAACAAAACAATTGTAGCTCAAGAATTATAAAAAAATTTAAAATAAAAAAACACACAAATAAATTCAAGTTGTCATTCCGTGATTTTTACTTTAACAAAATGTTAATAGATAGGTAGTAAGATTTTAATAAAGTTTAAAATTAGCTTAATCATCTTTTTAGCTTAGTAAATTGCTAAAAATGACTTTAGCATTTTACAGGAGCAATACAAAATGAGTTCTTTTTAATTTTGTCGCGGTGTGTGATAAATGTTTTTAAGATTTTAATAATGACGTCAAATGAGTTGGGGTAAAAATACTGTATCCCAAAATTCTTTATTTCAAATATTATAAATAAGGATGAAACTATAAAAATCGTTACGAAAGTGTGCACTTTTTTACATTATCAAAACAATTTTTATTTTTCAGCCTATTAACAGTATTTTGAAAACCGAATACTTTTTTTTTAAAGAAAACATCATAATAATTGTTCATTAGCATAATGTTCTAATACACTTCCCTTGAACAATGACATAATATGTACCTATGATAATTTACAAGTCTTTGAATTAAAAAAAAAAAAATCAATGGTATCTACTTGTTTTCTCTTTCTCATTTTCTTCTTCTTAATTATTTGTAGCTCTCTCACATTTTTACATGAATTGTTCTTATCATAAGGGGCCGTTCATAAAATACGTTCGCAAGCAAGGCGGGGGGAGGGCTCTTGCTGAGTGTGACAAGGTGCGACAAGGGGGGACGGGGGGTCTATGGTAACGTGACGTTCGCCATTCATTAAAACATTTTCAATTAGTATTTTTTTTGCCTATTTTTCTTTTTGAATTTTCATCATGATAGAAAGTCATTTATTTCGTATTTAGTAAATATATAGAATTTCAAACGTATGTACATATATAGTTTTATTACAATAAATTGTAACTTGACATGTTAACTTTTGTTTATTTTTCGACATGAGCGCTGGCTTTGTGGCGCGGGTTTAGTCTTTTGACTTGGCTCTAGCGGCGTTGCGATCCGTCACAATTGGTTTCTTTGTTTTTCCAATACTTAAAAGAGTAACGTTTTCTCGGACCCTGCGCTCTCGACTCAGTAACAAATTAAAATTCTGTTTCTCATGTATTTATTATTAGGTATATTAGTTTTTCATTCTTTTTTCATATTTCTCAATTTAATACTTTTTATTAAAATTCTTTTTATTTTTTATTTAAATTCTCAAAATTTGTGTAGTATCATTTGAAATTTTTCATATTCAGGGGGGGGGGGGTTTCGTTTTTGTGACGAAATATTTCTGGGGGGGGGTCACAGAAAGCGTGACACAGCGTGACAATGGGGGGGAGGGGGTCAGAAAAAGCTGATTTTAGCGTGACGTATTTTATGAACGGCCCCTAATCATTATCAATATCAATTCCATAAATAATTTCACCCCAAACTTATTGATCTATCAAAACCTTCCAGTACACTATTTTAAGATACAGTATTTTGACAATACACCATTTTGAGAAACAGTTTTTTAAATGTACAGTATTTTGAAATACAGAATATTAATCTTAAGAGTATTATGACCACACAGTTCCATACAGAATCTTGACAATACAATATTTTCAAATACAGCATTTCGACCCGCTCTCCGTCAAATATTTACTTAAAAATTGGTGTAAAACAATTTAAAAAAATAATTTCTTTTCGACTTAGTACGTTAAATTTGAAATTCATCAATCAAAATCAAACCAAATGAATATATGCTTGTTTTTTCTCATAATCTAAAAATATCTATCACACTCTTATCTATGAAACCTACCCAATTAAATCCCCATCATCAGCATTAACAACTTCAAAGTGCAAACATCTATTTTTAGCTTTTGAAAATATGTAGGTACATCAAATAAAAATAAATTTTCAATTTTTCTTCATGTAGTGTCGTCACACCATCATCATCAACAACTTTACCGTCAGCTTACACTTTTTTTTGTAAAGTGGCTTAATACACGAACATTGCGACCACCCCACATCGATATAGTAAGCCTAAATGTCCAACTTGACCATGTTCAAAACTTAACTGTATAATTATCTTAAAGAAAAGCAAAACAAAAAAAAAACAAAAAAAAAAATCCCCCTTTTCGATATCAACAACATCAAGCTGCAATTTTACTTAAGCTTCTCGATGTTTCGATATCCCATAGGTATGGAGCAGATTAAAGCCATTAGCGAAAACTTGGTAGGCTGAGGCTCGCTTAGGCATCAAAATAGAAATGTGCAACTTCGAATACAACTCTGTGTCGGTATCTATAGAGGGATATATAAAAAAATGAAAAAACTTCCAAAAGCAAACGTGTAAGTCGCGGCGAACCGTACCAGGTTGTCTAATGGCGCCATGGTCGCAGCCTTTCGTCTGGCAGGTGAGTTAAAGGGTGTTTGTTTTTTTGGTTTTTGATATTTTTTTTAAGGAAAAATTTAAAAGTAGTTTAGTATTCAATTTAAGTAACTTATTGTTTAAAAATAAATTAAATTTGATAGTTTAAATTTAAAAGTTGGAAAATGATTTCTTTTATCGAAACTTAATTAACAAAACACCCTTTATATGATTATATATTCACATTTAAGGGTGTACGTCTTTTTGATCCATCATAAGGACAACTTAATTGAAGTCTACGAGTTCCAAATAAATAAGCCTCATAAGTATTACACTGTTTCTTATTTCAAAAAAAAACACCCTGTACCTACATACGTCTTTTCGTAATTTGTTGCGACTCCTCTTGGTTTATCGGTGTTGGAATAGAGTTACAAAGTCCAAGAAGAAAAAGAAGGATTTCATGTTTAAAATTAGCTTAACGGGCTCATGTTATCGTTGTCGCCAACAGAAGTTGAGCTGGGTTTAGTGACACAAATCAAATCTTAATATACTTCAAATTCAATGAAACAAACAACAACGGCGACGACGATGGACACGACGACTTAAAGATAAGTTCGAAGTAATGTCGAATTTTAACACTTTTCTCACTTAATAGGCTCTAATAGTTGCATTCATTATTGTAGGGACACTAAATACATATGTATATACAAAAGAGCGGGTTATTATCATGTTTTTTATTTTTAGACTTGAAACCTTGGACATCAAAAGTAACGGCGGCTCGCGGTGCGGTGGCGGGACACACTTTTATAAAAATGACAATATTGATTATACATACATACATAGAAGACTGATGAAGTCTTTTAATTACTTCAGTTTAGATTTAGAATTGACCAACTAGTTAAAACCAGTCTTATACGAAATATGTGTTCAAGTTTATTCAAAAAGGTGTGTGGCAGGGGGAGGGGGGTGTGGTAGGTCTGGAACCATGCATACATAATTTATAGTGAAGAAAAACCTTTTTTATTAACTGGACTTTGTTGTGGGTTGGTTATGTGTCTCCAGGAAAAAACAACACATCGTCTGAAGTTTCTTGTTGACTTTGTTTTGTTTTGCCAAAGAAGACGAAGACGTACTGACATATATTTTTGTAATGCACACATTTTGTTCTACTAATGCTTTTTCTAAGGTGAGGCTTTGAGTTAACCGTTTGTTTTTGGACATGGATGATATAAGTTAAGTAATTTAGAGTAGGTAGAGTTTTGATTGTTACGTAGGTACTCGTTATTATAAACAAATATAAAGGTGCATAGAATTGAGTTTGTTGATAGAATTGCCATAAGACAGTTTTGGGAGGGAACTATTAGGGTTTGTTTGTTTTTAAATGGATAAGTCCAATGTTATTACAAAAATAGGCTGGGGTACAACCCATTCAGAACTTATAAAGAATTTTCGTAGCAAGCCAAATTCCAAAAATTACACATACAAAAACTTAAGTTCAAGCTGTTTTCTGTCAAGAAGTTCGACACGTCAAATCAATATAGTAATATTTTTAGCCGGACTTGAATTTATACCTATAATTTTTTTTACCAATTTTTAGTTAATATTTTATTTTCTGGTTCTTGAGACATTCGAGGACGAAACAAGCTTTTACAAAAACTTGGACTTAAAATACGATTACAATAACTTTTAAAGGGGAGTTTGAAACAGTATTGTTATATTTTAATTAAAGACAAAGACTTTATAACACGTTTTCATTAGTACAAAGTTTTATCCCACAAAATTATAAAAATAGTTAAATAGCTCTTGTCATCTATACATACTGTAATTTTTCGTTTATTTAACACAAAAATCAACATTTAATCGCTAAAACTAAAGTTTAAAACAGCTATTTTTATTTTTCGCAATTCTTCATGTAGACAAAATTCATCACCGTCGCATTTAAAAAATGCATCAAAATGTCAAAAATTTCACATCCGGTCTTTCTTGAAATGATTAACTTCTCTATACTATTTAAGTTCCGTATATAAAAGTAGGTATTTGTGTTGATCTTAAAATAGTTTCATATTTTTCTATAGAAAAAAATATCTTGAATAGCGAGACATTTAATTAAATATTACTACCTATAGCAAGAAGTAGCAAAATTAGACACTTTATAATGTACCGGGAATACCACCATAACCATTCATCCCAGACATAGTATAACAACAGCCACCATTATCATTATCATAAGTGGTCTTTTCTTCTCTATGATGATGATGCTGATGATGTCCAGTTTATATCTTAAGGCTAACCAGGCAGCAAAATTTACATCAGCATCAACATTAACTTCAACATCAAATTAATGATAATTTAACTCGTTTGAAATGCACACACAATGTCCTTCCATATCGATTAGAGAGACTATACGAGTACTCGCACTCTTACTGATGATTGCACTCTGGGAAAGAGGAGCCTGTTTTGAAGCTCCGGATGCGATACATTACAAATACAAAAATGGAGAGAAAAAAAGTTGAAACAAGGAGGATTCAAGTCTAAAAATAGAAAATTGCTTGTTCATAAACGAGTAGGTATGTCTATGAATTTTTTAACTTCTTCTTCGCTTTTATAATACTATAGCCAATCTAATTGCTAATCAATCATCGGCTAGCATCGGCCAACAAAATTGAACAAATTATTTGGAATTAATTGGCCAAGCCATCATCGTTGATACATACATACATATGTATATAGTATAAACAGACTTACATACTTTTCTCTATTGGTAGTTATATTATTATAAATGAGTCTGAATTTTTTGCTTTTAGCTTTTGAAAAACCTCTGGAGCCTTAGCGCACAGATTATAAGTCTATTTTTAGAACCAGGCTCTATCTTTACTAACAAGTGTTATTTGTCTGTCTTATTTTTTATACTATATCTAAATAAGATAGATTCCAAGATAATGATGGCGACGCGGACACCACAATTTTAACCGCGAGCAAGAGTCATAATATTTTCAGTGAAAATAGTGTTACCAGTTTAGTTTTGTCTTTTCTTTTTTAGTTTTTCCAAATCCAATTTAAGCTCTCATTTATTTCATTTTCAGGAATAAAATCAAGAGAATTTATCAATCTTAAAGTTGGCTTTAAAATAAAAACAAAGACAAATTGTTTTTATTTTAAGACACATTTAAACTTTTTTTTAAAAATTCTTTAAGTAGTAAATGAAAATTAATTTATTAGTTTTTATTTAAATGTAACATTTTAAGGCATTTGGTAACACTAATTGTTGTTATCAAATTGCATTCTCGTTATATTTGACGAAGTCATAGTTGTAGGTAAAAAAAGCGTGTTTGGTATTTGTCATTTAAAAGGTGTGCTACACACTCTGATGCGACTGCAAGTGCAGGAAGCCAAGAGTCAAGTATTTTCATCAGGTACATTTATCATTTATCAAAAATTAAAAAGAAAAAAAAAAAGAAGTCTATCTTGCCGCCATTGAAAGCTTAACTCAGTTTAACGTAAACAAAATACAAGTTTGATGTTAAATTTAGCTCAAATTAGATTGTGAATTTTATTTTCGTATATTTTTATTTTTATTTTTTTAAATGTACATCTAAAGCATACAAGTCTAGGAAAATATTCATAAACTCAGAAATAAATTGATTGGTTTGAATTTGCTATTTTTTAATCTTTTAGATGTGATTATTTTGTGGCGATTTGTCAAACCTTAATTGAGCTTAAAAACTGTGTTGACGATTATCATGGTGATTTGGACTATTAATTAAAAATGCAAGCGGAAATTTTTGAAATATACATCTGCGTATATAAATGGTAAACAAAAAATGATAACACTTCAGGCACTAAATTATTAGATTTTGACAGTAAATTTTCATGTACAAACATTTTTATCGATTGATAATTTTTTTTTTAAATCATAGAATGATGTGATGAAACGTTTGAGGAATATTAACTATCATTTTATTGATTCACATATTTTTGTTTTAATGTTGTTTAATTTTAAAGACTAAGTTTTTATGGTCTTAACGGAAATTTGTGTCGTTTGGTGAATTAATTTCAAAAAGTGTTTTATGTTTTTTCTCGTTTTTAACTAATATAAAATTCTAATCATGAAATAGACAAAACACATAACTTTTTGATGTATTTTTATTTAAGAAATGTTCTTAGTAAAAAATACCTTAAGTCATGGTACATAAAATGAAGAAGCTGTTAACTTAGCCAAGAACAAAATATTTCTTTTTGTCCTTGAGATTTATTTTGTGTATAAAGTAATTTAACAAAAAAACATTTATCTACTATAAGATTTATGATAAAATCGATATGTTTAAGATCTTGTTAACATTTCGAATTTTTAAAATATTTAAAATTTAATTTATGTTTGGCGTATAACCTTTAAAATTAATGACTAATATTATTTTTAAGATTAAGTAGCAAATACAAGATACTCTATAGATTAATGGCCAAAATTTGTATAACATGTATTTGCATTTATATAACTTGTTTTAAATACATACAAGATTTGTTGAACAGTTAAAATACACAAAAATGTTGTATTGCATTTTTTTAAAATGATGTTGGTTAAAAAAAAGTAGATCTTTTTAATTAAAAAAAAAATATTTTTAAAACAAGACTTTTAAATGCATTTTGTAGTGTATAATAAAACAAGAAGAAAAATCAACCAAAAAAATATGACTTGTCAAACATAAATTGTTTACAATTAAATGAAAAATGAATAAATAAAGGGTCTCAATATTTGTATTTATTTATTTATATTTATATTTATTTATATATTTACAAAGCACTAAAAAAATCATAAACATTGAAAATTTGTTTTCCAACTAAACTTAATAAATAGCTAGTGGCGCATTTTTGAAGTGACTGTTTTTTTTCAAACAAGACTTTTATTTTTCTATAATTTAAAAAAAATGCTAACCATGAACTAAAAATTTCAAATTTATAGTTATAAGAATATTTTGGTATGCAAATTGATTTTTAAATGTAAGTAATTTTTGTTTTGTATTAATATTTTTACATTCAAAAATCTGTATTTAATTAAAAATTTATTTAATACGAAGCATACTTCTTTTCATAAAATTTTCGGATCTCTTTTTACGTTTTTTAATGCGAAACATTAATTGTTTTATTGAATTCACATATATATACATATACACAAAATTAGTGAAAGATTTTTTGGTTTTTAATTCAATTTTTGGGCACAACAAATTTTAAATTTTGAACGAAAATATATTTGTGTTTCAAGAAATGTCTAAATCGCTTTAAATATTTCAAAATTTTGTATAATTTGTTTATATCAAAATAAGAAATATTACCATCAAAGTTTTAGTTTTATGACATTTTTTTTTAATCTACATATATCTTGATATTTTAGATTGAATCTGTTTTTTTAATGCAATCAAATTTTTTGCAAAATGCGTTCTTTTAAATTTTTGAAAATCTGAGAAATCTAACGAAATTTAGTTTTAAAAATATTGTAAAATCCTTCCATTTTAATTGAACAGATAAATTTTTACTTGTTCTTTGTTTTCCAACTCTACTATGTTTTCGTGTTATAAAGTAGAAGTTGGACATTTAAAAAACTTTTTAATTTTGTTTTCCCGAGCTGTTTTTAAAATGCATAAACTTTTTTTAAGCTTTATCGTATTTTAAAATACTAAGCAGTTTTTATTAAATTGAAAACCCATCTTAAGTGAAAGAAATACAGTAATGTTTCGATTTGAAAAATATGTAGTTCATAATTTCATATATTTGTGACCTCATTATATAAAACTCAAAGTAGGTAACTAAAATTAGAATGAATGTACTCGTATTTTCGTAAAAACTTCAAAATTCAAAAACAAATATTCATTTCGATAAAAAATCTGTAATACTTTATCATTTCTTATAGTTCATTTATGATTTTCACTAAAGCTTAATTTTTATCTTTGATTTATTTTTCAAATGAAATGAAATTTGAAAATGTGACGTGTACAAAAAGAAATTGATTGTTTGTATTAAGAAAATAGTAAAACAAGCTTCAAACTATGTATGTGCTGTAAAAAGCTTTCCTGATAATCAACACAAAACATTTTGTCAAATGAATCGAGAATCACAACTTCCATTCGAAACATAAAACAATGTTTAAAAACTCTGGCATTTTCATATTTTGTTTTATGAACTAGTTTTTTCACAAACCCTATATCATGAGTAGAGATACAAGTGATACATAACTGAAAACCATTCAGATCTGTTTTTAGTTAGTTAAATTTAATTCATACAAGGGAAAAAAAAAACATTTAAAAATTGCTAACGACCTAACTATAAATTAGCTTCAGGAAAAAGTGTTCTCAATTTTAATTAGCACAACTCAATGTACACTCCACCTTGTTCTATAGTCGTCAACGTCATCTTCGATAAAGTTAGTTCATGTTTCCAATCTAAATGAGAGAAGACTCCCTTCAAAGAAAAAGAAAAACAAGAAGATAAAGAAAAAGAACCCATCTACCATCGCTATCACTTACCTATACCCAATCCTTAGATATTTTAAGAAATCCTCATCCTGGATAATATAAAAGTTATCGAACGTGGGAAAATACCAATCTGAGAGGAACATGAGTCTAGGTTCATTTTTAGTTTCAATATACGAGTCGAGTATACGTATAAGATACTTTTTCTACGGTCTTTTTTTTCTTGGGGCAAAACATTAGCCGGATATAAAGTCGCCTTGCATTGCGTTCCTTTTCTTCCTTTTCTTCGTCGGTTTTATACTTTGTCTACATTTTTTTCCTTCTCAAAGATAGATACCAACTCCTTGTCCAGAATTCCAGACGATAAATTCGTATCTTTCGTATCTTTTTTTCTTTCTTTTTCTTGTCTTGGCTAGAGATAGTCAATGAACACGTCAAAGAAATTTAAGATGTTTTTAGTTGTATATATTTTATTCTTTTTTCATTTTTCTTTTCCTTTTTTTTAGAAAAAAAAAGTGGTGCATCGGAAATGAAGTTTGATCCTTGTTCAGGATGGTAGAGATATACTTACGATTGAAGAAGCAAACAAAAAAATCTAGATACAATTTTCGATCAAATGAGAATGGATTAAAAACAAGAACAACAACAACACAAAATGGTTATCTGCTTTAAATTTATTCTACAAAACCTTGGGAATAGATACAAAATTATGAAAAAATCACATAACTTGTTATAGGTAAAAAGGATGAAATATACGGTTTAGCGTTTGGCGCCAATGTTTAATTTTTTTATTCATGAGCTTGAGTGTTTCTTGCAAAAGAAGTGGAAGCACATCATCTTGCAAAAGAGTTTATACAAAATAAATATGGAATCTTAGATATTTTTAAGAGAGACCAAGATGATAGCTTTTATGAAGAAGGAAACATTTGAGATATTTCTATTGCATATAGCTCCTGAAAATTATATAAAATTTTTATTGAATATTAAAATCATCAAGGGTAGGTGGGTTTTCTGAATTTAAGTTCTACTTTACGATATCACAGACAGACATTCGAAAAAGTACAATAATTAAAGCAGTTTCAAAGATTGAAGCAAGAAGGAGTATGGATGTTATTATTGCTCAAAGACATAAAATAAGCATAATCTTGAAGTAGATAATCAAATCAAATAGAACTTATCTTAATGGTTATTATTTTTTTTTTTTTTTTAATAAAATCGATTTATTTAACTTAAATCAATTTTGAAAGGGTGTAGAAGTTTACAGACAAATTTTATCACGAATCTGACGGTTTTTCTTACATCTTTTTATGCATTCAGAAACCAATTTGTTCGTTAAAATAACTTTGAATTCAAAGAAAAATGTGTTTCCGTATTACGAATTTTTTGATAGTCCTGTTTTTAGAGATTCCTGGAAAAGCAAGAAAATTCTTCACATAAAATTCTGCGTTCTTTCCCAGGAAATAATTTTTTCAAGCATACTTTTACTTATTTTGGCGTTTTCCCTCTAAATTTTCTGCCGTATTTTCAATTTACTGAAAATAATTAGGAAAATGCCAGAAAGTCACTGTTTAAAAGACGCAATGCATAATTTTAAATTTACTTGAATTTTTATAACTTTGATTTGATTTATTGGCCTAATATTTATTTTCCCACTTTTAAACCATTCTCGATTTAATTTGAACAAGAAAAATGTGTCTAGGGTTTTTTCCTAAAACAAATTTTTTTTTTAGAAAATGGTTTAACATTGGGTTTTTGTAATAATACGAGTACAAATCTCACTGTTATTGACATCAAAGTGTATGAGAACAAATTTCAAAACGTAATTTTTTGTATTTTTTTAATAAAAAAAAGTTGAGTAAAATTAGTAAATATGAGCCACCTTATATGGGAATTATTTTTTTCTTTTTTAAACTTTTATATAAGTTCAGTGATATCAGAATTTGATTTTGCCTCTTAATTTGAGAAAGATAATACTTTGCATAAATTTTCTTAATTTATGACAATTTTTTTTCACAATAAAAATTATATTCCAATATTGACATCCTTCATCAAAGTATAAGCGTGCATACAATTTCTAACTTAAAAGAATGTCTGTGAATAACTTAAATTTATTCTACATATTTACTTAAAATTTTGACCAAATATGTCAATTATTTTTGTATATTAACATGTTTCTGAATTTGAAGTCAATATTTACTTCGAAGTCTACACAAAATATTAAAGTGTCAAAAATCAATAAACCAAGCCTAAAATTCTTTATATTGTGTTTATATTTAAATTGTGACATTTTTTTTATGATTTAATTTAAAAAGTTTGATGACTTATCGTCTGAGCAAATATATTTTTCGATGGAATATTTGAAGAAATTTTAATTTATTTTTTCTGACAACAAAATAAGAAGAAAAAAAAATACTGATCAAAAAATCAGTAAGTGAATACGGTAGAACAAAATCTACTTATCACAGTCTGTTGATCTCGAAACTTGTTTATATATCGTTTTACTGTGTAGAAGTCTTCCGGGAGATTTGCTTACTATACCTACTCACATTATAATCTAGATCTTTAAAAGGAATCACTTAGAAATCAATGCTAAATATATGCAAGTTAAATGTAATTCTATAGCTGATTCGTTTACATAGATCATTTACAACTCATTTTAACACCTACAATATTGTTATATTATAATCAGGCTTATAAAAAAAAGTTGTATTTTAATTCGATTGACTGATTCTCTATAAAGAAAATAAAAACAATGATAACAAAGAAGGTTTGTTTCACTTAACTTACTTGAACAGAGGGAACATTATATCTTGGTGCCTTTATAAGTTTAAGTAAAGTAAAAACATTTAATAAAATCCATTTCAGGCAAAAAGGAGCTTATTTTCTGAAAATTTGTTAAAATGTTAAAAGTACAGGAAGCAAAATGGAACCTTGCGGCACATCATTTTTTAATTTTCCATAACTAAAGAACTGAGACTTAAAAGAGCATTTGAGAGATGTATTTCTTAAAAAGAATACACAAGCACATGGTACATTCATATGGCTGTATATTTCGTACCTGCATATCCAAGGCACTAAAATAAATTGATATAATTTTATTGATCAAAATCCTGTTTGCAAATTTTGGGATGCAAGTTTATTAAAATTAGCCATTTTATTGACTTGACATTGAAATTTCGATTTTGATGGCATTGACAATATCCGAAGGAAAAAAAAAACAACAAATAAATGCAAAAGAAGTGATTTTAATTATTATTACCGCATTTTAAAAGAAGTTATCATATACAAAAAAAAAATAAAAATAAAAACGAAACTGAAACTGAAAAAAAGAAAAAAAAGAAGAAGAAATATATAAAAACTTTCACTCCAGTTTAAGTATATAGTGTCTAAAGTGTTGTGATACACCCGGCGGTGGCTCGAAGGCATGGCATGTCTTCGTCGAAGACCCGACATGACGACGCGACAGTACAACCGGCCGGCGCCAAAATGTCGGTCTTGCACTTTTTTATCAAATAATCAATATGAATTTTAAATTAGATATATATTTCATCTAATTACTACTAAAAAAAAACTATGCGTATATAAAATACGTAAACTGTATAAATTATAATACAGACACAACAACAAAAAAATGACAAAACTAGATAAGTCTACTAGTCTTGACCAAGAGTCCTAAAATTACATTTATTTTTTGTAAAATTTTCTTGTAAAGTTGGTATATAAACATGGCATTGGCAATCCTATTTTATTTCTATTTTTAAATCAAACCACAAACAGTTACAAGTTCGGACTTATTTTTTTTTTAACTTTATATCTAGATACAGCTTTACCATTTAAACACAAAAGGAAACCAAACGCAACTAAATATAAAGAAATGTTGCAATTATAATGCAAGAAATAGTTTATGGCTATTTGTGGATTCCACCTCATTGGTAGGTTTACCATTAAAAATAAATAAGATGGTATAGGATAACCAACAAACCAACTAGTAAACAAACACAAAATATGCCCATTTTACTTTATTTCTTTGGATGTTTGTTTTTGTAATGAAAATCTATTTTTGTTCACAATAAAAAAAACATAATTAAAAACAGAAATAAACTCAATTAAACAAAAAAGAAACTAAATAAAAGAAGTTCATGTAGATTTATTTAGTTTTAAACCAGTTTGTGCTATTTTAGCTATAGGTGCCTTACCTATGTACAACTTGATGGTATCAAAAATAAAAAAAAAAATGTTTAATATCTACTTTTTTTGAATTATTTTATATTGTTCAGTGGAGCGAAGTTAGAGAAAACACATATTTAATCGATTAAATAAATCTTAAAATGGCAAATGGATAAGTTTTGCAATAAAAATTAAAAGAAAATAACTTTTTATCCAAAATAATTAGCTAAACGTGAAATTCAAGGACTCAGCGACATTTAAAACTTCAGCAGTTTTTTAAATTGATTATGTTTTTTAATTTATAAATGAACTGTTTCAGATAAATTATTTACATTTTTAAAGTATGAAAAAAATGTGGCTGAAAGATACACTGATAACTTCCTATCCCCCATCTGTCGATTTGTCTTGCTTAAAACTTTAACAAAATATTCATAACATTATTTTGTGTGATATTTCTTTATTCTCCTAATACTTGAGTCGAAAACCATTTCTTATCAGTTTTTTGTTGTTTTTGTAGATTTTTGTATATCTATTGTTAAAAAAGTTTTACTAACAATATTATGCATACATATGATGAAATAGTTTTATTTTAAAAAATCTATTTTTGTTAACGAGATTTGTAGTCGTAAACCAGTTCTTTAATAATTTTAGTAGCATTTCTTTAAAGTTTTTATTTCTTACTAGCGGCCCGTCCTGGCTTCGCACGGGTAGACATAAATAGGTACAGATATTTAAGTTATAAGCATATGCTAATTAAAACGATCATGAATCACTAAATTAGAAAACATTTTTTTGTCCTATCATTAATACTCTTCGCAGCGTATGCGATGAAAGACATTTTATGGCAAATATTTTTACACCTTCGGTTGGTTTTAATAGGAATTTCTAAAGATTTCTATAGTAATCTAGTACTAAATATAGCCTTTGTTACTCAGTGATAATGTAGCTTTCTAATGAAAAAAGAATTATTAAAATCGGTCCAGTACTTTTTGAGTTTATTCGTTACATACAAAAATACAAATCTTTCCTTTATAATATCAATAGTGTAGATGTAGATATCAACAAATACAGATTGGATTTTTCTAAGAAAATTTGGCAGGTACATAATGAAATCACTTTGAAGTCAATACCTTCATTTATTCATGAGATATCGAGAATCGAACTCCAATTTTTACCAATTTTCCGGACTATTTTTTGTAGATTTTTTTATAAAAATATAAAAATTTTACTGAATGTCGAAAACAATATTTTGATATTTGAGTCGAAAATCAATTTTTACCAACTTTTAGTAATGTTTTTGGTCAGATTTGTATTATTTGTAAAAAAAAATCTGTCAATTGGATTTTTCTCAAAATTTTACCAGATGTCAAAAACGTTATTCATCGTTGTATAAAATTATGTTGGAGATAAAATCATTTTTTGTTGGTAAAATATATTCTAGGTGACAATTATATTATTTTTGTTCAGTTTTTTTGATTTATAAAAAAAAAACATTGATTGATTGATTTTTTTTTTTTTTCAAAAATATATTACATAGTTTAGAATCACGTCACACTAAAAACATAAAATTTAATCAAAGTCGCTAGCGCTATTGGTGAACCAAAATTTTCACTTTTTTTTTTAAATTGCAATGGTAAAAAACCCACCCCGTCCTTTCTGTGTCCTATTGTGATATTATCTATATAACAAAATTTATTTGAAGTCAATATATTTACTAGTTTTTCAGAATTGTACTACAAAAAAAGCTTTCTGAAAGTACGGACGTACTAACTTACATACACACGCACACACAGACATCGCTCTAAAAATCTTTTATTTAGATTCTAGGGACCTTGAAATGTCAACATTTTCAATTTGACAAATTGGACCGATTATAATAACTTTTTTTGGAAGTTAAAAAGAAATATATAACATAGGGTTTGCCAATAACATTTTAAGTTGTCATTTTTAGACACATGTGACGAAACAATCGCGATTTTGCAAGAAAAGTTTCCAGATGAGGTTATCACACCTCGGAAAACATAATGTCTATGCAAAAGCTCCAGAATCGATTTAAGGCCTTGAAGATGGAATTTATAAAGTTATCGAGAACATACAGCCGAAAATGCGCAAATAAGTAAAGGAAAATTAATTCTCGAATTAAATATGAATCTGAAAACCCTTATTGCAAAACGCGTGTATATACAATTTTGTTGATGAATAAAAAAAGTACACTTGTCTGTTCCAATTTCAAAATCTGTTTTTATTTTGCTCTATTTTTTATCTTATCTTATTTTATTTTTTAATGATTTATGATACCAACTAATACAATTTTGACATATTTTTCCATATTTTAATTTTTGAATTTACATTAATTTTGGTGAAATAGTTAAATAAATTAAAGCAACACAAAAAAATACAAAACTATTTAATTAAGTGTTTCTAAATGTTTTTTGTGTTGTGTTTATTTATTGAAAATTTAAACAATATGTTAATTATCAATGAAAAAAAAAACTTTTAAAAAAGCATTAATTTAAATGCACCTACTTAGATCCGATCACTTTTGGCTTTGAAAGTAAGTTCCAAAAAAAAAACAGTAGTTCTTTTAAAAACCAAAGACAAGGCTACAGGAAATCACAGTCAAATCATACGAAATAGCATACGAAACAAAACCACAAATGCATTTTTTGTTAAAAATTTACTCAAACTATTAAAAAAAAAAACATCACTAATACTATATTTAAGATATTTAAAAACCGTTATTTCGAGTTTTATAATTGACAATTTCATTTAAATTGAATTTATTTGATTCAAATTTAAATAATTTTTGTTTAAGATTATAAAACATAAGTGTCATCTTAACAACACTTTTAATTTATGATTAAAGTTGAATTATTAACAACAAAAATATGATATATAGATCCTGTTTGATTTGTCTGTAAAACAATATTTATTTAATTGAATCAACTTATTTCTGTCTAAACCGGCTTAGAAATTGCCATGATCACAAAAACAAAAATGTTGAAAAGCTTGTGCCTTACTGGTTAAATTACTGTCAATTTCAATCAAGTCTTATAAATAACTTGATCGAGAGACAATAACGATAACAAACAAAAAAAAAAGTTAAAAGAATTAACATAATTTCGACCATTAAGATCACCTTAGTTTCAATGTCAGTATTTTAACTTTTTTTTTTTTAATCTTAATTTTGAATTTTATTCCGGAAACAATTTTATGTAGATTATACTCGTAAGATTGCTCGCTTTCATTCTAATTAATTGCATATTTATTGATACCAAACCCATTATTAATCATAAATTCAAGAAGTCAAAACCATAGTCAATAGTTGACACTTAGAAAAGATCGTTTTCCGAAATCCATTTATTAAAGAATTTAATATATTTTTTTTTTGTTGGTGTTGGTGTTTTTGTGTTGTTTTTGTTTAAATTTGTTTAAGTGTCCATAAGGTCAATTTAAATTTATGCGATGATTTTTATTTTTTTGCCAGCACATCAATTATTAAAAAAGTGCTGATGCTAAAGCCACTAACTGACAGTTATTTTTGGTTTTTTGGTTTTTTGGTTTTTAGGTTTTATATGTTTTTTTGTTTTGATTGGTTTTGTGATGACAAATGACGATGTAACAAATAAAAATAAAAGGGAAAAAACAAGAAGACACACAAAAATTAATAAAACAAACTTTGAATACCAAATGTAGGTTACTAAGAGCAAAATCATTGTGGCGTGTCTGCGAAATTATTTATGAATTTGTTATGTAAGATTAATTTTTAGTTTTTAAAACAAGAATGAAATATTCTGGGGAAACTGTGTAGTTTTCAATTGATTAATGAGTCTTAACGTTATTTAATTGTGCCATAATGTCTTTTTTTTGGGATTTTGTCCATATTGCTTTAAAAATGTTTTTCAACATGGGGTTGAAGAATGTATCGTTCCATTTAGCAATGGTGTTGTTTTCAATTGTAAAATGTCAAAAGTTGAAGCTCTCAAAATAGCGGGTTTATGCAAAATGAAACTACTTATTGGAAACCCTTTTAGAGTTATGTGAAACCTAAAGTTCATTACTGAAATAGGCAAATGTCTTTCTTAAAATTTCTCTAAAAATAATTGATTGGTTTTTACTTTGTGAAAAACTAGAGATTTTTCATAAGAAATACGAACATTAAATTACTGTTTAGTATATATTGCTTAATAATTGAAATACATTGCTTTTACCAATTTATAACTATAACTATAAGTTAATAAAGGTTTTCACCTCAAAAAAAATCCAACAGTTTTGAAACTTGGCACACTTACTAAGGGATGTCTGGTGATGACCCAAAAAAAAGTCCCCAAGATTCCGACGTGAGCTCTAGCGGCAGTTAAGAAAAACATGGAGTTTGTTTCAGTTTTTCACGTTTATCTCGAAAACTATTTGTCGTATCAAAAAATTTTGTTCCACAAAATTAAAGCTCATTAAATTTTATAAAAAAAATCTTTAATGAATTTCGTATCTCTTATAGTTTATAAAATAACTCTAGCGGCAGTGAAGAGAAACATACGGTTTTTTCAGTTTTTCGGGTTTATCTTGAAAATTCTTTGTCGTATCAAAAAATAATCTTCTACAAAATTAAAGCTTATTAAATTTCCCATAATAATAATAATAATAATAATAATAATAATTATTAGTAATTAATTTGTTTGTACTTAGTTTAGTATGTAAAATAACGCTATCGGCATTTAAGGAAAACATGTTTTTTTCACACGAAACTAAAATCATTCCTCTTCCGCTCTTAAACTCTCCACCGTCCGACTATAATACACTTTAAACTGCATTGCACTATTCTGGCAGTTTGTGTGACAAATTTGACCAAAAATGTCTGGTGGTAACATTTGACCTGCCTCTTTATATAAAAATAAAGAAATCGTTGCCACAGCTTCAACTGAGTCCCGTCTATCAAAATGCGTAGTCAGATTGGGTGGATTTCTCCTGTTAATGTCCTATATTGGTTCAATATAGACTGCGAGATTTTATGAAGATACACTTTTTAAACTATTGACTTTTAACTTCCATGCCATTAGAAAAAAAAGTATTATTATTTATAAAATCATTTTTGATTTTAAAGTTCTTAAATTAGTAATAAAAAAAAACATTAATTCAAAGATCATAACATTATAAAAGTTGCATTAAAAACTACCTTAACTGAGCCTTTTTCCAAAGAAAAAAACCAATCAAAAATCTATGACAAAGTAAAAAGGATTCATCCAATAAAAAAGAAATAAAAGTAATAAAATATCTATACAAAAAAAAGAAGAAAAAATAGTCAAGATATTGTCTATTTATGCAACCAGTGACATTTAACGATCAATATATATCTGCACTTATAAGCTATACAAGCTATAGTGGTAATTTTTATGACGCTGTGATCCTCTATTATTATCTGCATCCTCTTCAGTTTCAAGTATCATACGAACGATCGGAAAACTATATAACATACATTTTTCACACTCTGCATATATCAGAAACTAACCAAAGCCTCAGAGTTATAAGGCTTATGTGACTCTTTGAATATAATAAACTTGTATAATACGATCTTTGGAATGATATCTAGGTATACATATATATATATAAGATCTACAGCGTGACCACACCACAATCGAGCTGATCAAATGGACAAGAGGAACGAATCGCCTATATAAGCTATCCGGTGCACACAAGTCCAACCATCGTATAACCAATTAAATTTCTTTTTCATTGAAATTCAATCAAATACCTGGTATTTCTATGTTAGTTGATGCTGCTCTATAGCTTTAACTGCGATGCACTGAGATGCTGTTTCCAGCTTAAACCACAACAACACAACAGGTCTGTCGATTTAATTGTCCGTCCGTCCAACCAACTGCGCAGATATATATGCAATGCAAGATTCTCCAGCAACGACAACGCTTTCCTCTCGCCTTATACGCCTTCAAAAGACGTTGCAGCTATAATAGTGGCAGTTTATAGGATTCTTGTGGTCGGTCATAGCATCAAAACAACTGACTATCTCTCTGATGCTGACCATAACAACAACTCCTCCCTGATTCGAAGCAGGACACTATAATAACTCTTCTAGTCAATCAAAATATACAGGCATCACGCATCTTTCATAGATACAATTAATTATTATTTTACCCAAAGATTTGTCCATATTTTTGTTTGTTATTTAAGTGTTAATTTGTTTTGTTTTTTTTTTTTTATAAAAGTGAAGAATTCAATTAAACACTCACTCCTCCGGTCGCAGATCTTAGGTATCAGAGCTTAAAAATAAAAACTCCTCCGGGGCTTTACTCTAATTAAATTTCTTTTAATGGCGCCACCAGTATAAAATAGCTTTGTAGAGCACACACGGTAATATTGCAGGAATATATCCTGTCTGATTGGAATAGATGTATGTACATAGATGCGGATAATGACACCCCGTTAATCGTTGTTTCTATACATACTCGTACTCATAGTCATCATCATCATCACCATAGTCAAGACAAGTCTTGTGGTTTGTGTCATTATGATATGGTTTTTTTTTAGTAAAAAGTAATTAATAATAATTGCTTCCGACAAATGACATAAAACTGAACATGAGAGAGGTACCTAGGTTAAAAATGAAACTAAATTTCATGCACTAGATAATTTTCTAGATACTATACTACTACGAGTAAGCCCATATTGTTTTGATGAGGTGAGTTTTGTTAAATGACTTCTAAATTTCAGAACAGAAAGAAAAAAAAAATAATAGAAAGCTCTAATGCCTACACATAATAAACCTAACCGAACAAAGTTTTTGAAACGTGAAATTATAACAATGTCCTAGGTCTGATAATTTATAATTTATGTACTCAAAAACAGCGTTGCCGTCGAACAAATAATTGACCTACCACATTTTATATTTTAGTAATTTTAAACTTTGGGACTTCTCTGCACTTGCCCTGCTCTTTCACTAAGACTCAAACTTCATCTGGGAGACTACTCTTTTGATAATCCCAGTGAACTAGTTAAAAAGGATATCAAATATCTTCTTCGCTTTATAAAAAGCTCAAAATGTTTCGACTAGTAGGAAGTAATTCTTTAGATTCATGTGGTATCACAATGGGCCTTTTCTTTTGGCCTAAGTGTGTGGATTCTGAATCCGCAGCCACTTTAACCTAACCTAACCTAAACTTTGGGAACATAATCTACATTTGGTTCCATTTTAATTAAAAAAAAAAAAACTTCAATCAACTATTTCGTACATTTTATAAAATTTAGAATTTTTAATAATTTTAATTTTAACATTTAAATCAATGTTAACATTAACTTTTAAAGGAACTGAAATTTAAAAACTTAAGTGAAGTTGAAAGAAAAGAATTAAAACAAAAGAAAATATATGTTATTATTTGTGGTACCATGTAACACATTGGCAACACTAATTTAAAATATGACATAAAATCAATGCCAAAAGGTAAATAGCACAATAGCACCATTTCAGCCTGTTTAAAGGCAATCAATTAATATTTTTAACAATGAACTAAAAACTTCTTTTAAAGCATACAAAAATAGACCAAACAGAAGTCATTATTTCATATCAAAGCTTTGAAAGGATAATACCAAAAAATAGCACAGATACCATTAGTCAAGCTAAATCTCCACCATAAATATAAGTCAAAAATAAAACATCCAAAATTTTAATAAGTAAACATTAGGTGAGTAAATATATCATATCAAAGATATTATTTAAATATTTATGAATTCGTAAACACACGTGGATATTATATTTTATATTTATTAACATTTTATTTCTATTGTCTACAACGAAATACGTATGTGTTGTTGATTTGTAGAGATCCATAATTAAATCAGTGTCAGAATTCAGATATTTGTCATAAATTTAAAAAACAAATAAAAACACATATGTATTTTGTTGTTTTGTTTTGTTTTGTTTTTTGTCAAATTCATTTCAACTGTATTTGATTTTGATTAATGGTTACAAACGGTAAAATGATGATGATTGACACACAAACCGATATTAATAATAATAATGATTTATACATCTTCTAGTTTTACACATGATGATTTTGAAATGAGATATAAATTTGTTTGAAATAGATTTATTTAGAAAGTTTGTTGTTGTTTAATGAACTCAATAACGATTTGAACTCATTAGCAAAAATAAAAGAGGAAAATATTGATTTTGGTTATGATAAATTTTTAATTATTTCTATTTAAAAAATTGCAAAATTTTTAAATATAAAGTAAAATGCAGTTAACACGATTTGAATTGTGAGTTACGAAACCTTATCTTTTTTAACCATCTAACTGGCAATTTAATTGGATTATTTTTTCGTATTTTTGATTTCATTTTTTTATATTTTTATTTCGTTGTATTTTATTTATTTTTTGTAGTAGGTATGTTATTATATTTTATTTGTTTTATTAAAGTTCAATTTTAAATTATTTTATTTTTGTTTTTAGTATATTTTTTTTTCTTCAAGTTATTGTTGGTATTTTATTTTAATTAATTTTTATTTTCAGAGTATCTTGTTTAATTTTTTTTTTATTTTTAATGTTTCTTTAAATTCTGCTTTAATATTAAAACAAAGCTCATAATGTCGGTTTTACAAACAACCTTATTTTGTTTTATTTTATTCCATTTTATTTTATTTTATTTTATTATTTTTACTTTATTGATGTTTTGATTTATGTTGTATTATTTTGTTTTATCTTGCTTTGTTTTATTTTCTTTTGCTTGGTTGGTTTAAATTGTATCACAATATTTTATTCTATTATATTATATTTTATTTTATTTTATTTTACTATATACATATATCAAATTTGTGTTTTTTTTTTACTTGTATTATATGTTTTTAATTTTATTTATTTATGTATCATTTATTATTTATTATATTTTATTTTATTTTTAAAAAGAATTGAAAGTTATTATGCTTTTTTTTCGAATTTATATCACAAGCAAGCAAAATATTTCACAATAATTTAATAAATTGCGAAATTACAACTTTTATTTTGCTAAAGAATCAATCAAAAACAAGTTGAGTGGTTATGAAAATAACCACATACGTCTGTTCTAAGAAAGTTAGGATCGATTTCATTCGACCAAAACCTCAAATTTATTATTATATTTTAAAAGCTCATAAAAAAAACAATATAAAAAAAACTATATTGAATAAATAAAATTTAGTAATAATAAGAAAATAAAATGTACTTTTTCCATTAGAAATTTAATACTTTTAATGTAATAAATACTTAAATAAAAAATAAAATAAAACACAAAAAATGGAAAAATAGAAAAATAGAAAATCCCACAAATTATTACATAAATAAAAAAACAACAACATTGTATATCATAATAGTTATATGCTCCACGCTAGTGATGCAATTCAGTAGAATATTTTTTATTTAACTTTATTTTGTTGTTGTATGCTCTTTAACAAAACTAAGCAAAAATAAAAATGTACAAAAAGTCGGCCGGTAGCAACGATGAACGTGAGCGAAATAAGATATGTTGGAGAAAAAAAGCAAAGAAAACAAAAAAACAAAACAAAATTGACTCCCAAACAAATTCCCACACCAAAGTGAAGTAGCAATCTGCCGGCTTTTGTGTGGTCTTACATCAATATCAATCAAGCTACACCAAGAATATATCTATGTCGTATGAGTATCTCTTGCTCATCTAGACAGATTGCTATATCTATCTATTTTTTATTATTGTTGTTGTTATTATCTTTAAACTAACTTAAAGTGACTATAATGATCAAAAATGGTTGGTAGCTTATTTAGTACGACCAGACCTACGCATATTGTATTAGCTTCTTCGATATGGCAGATAGACTGTTTTTTTTTTATATTCATCCATAGCAGACGTAATAAGATACATGAGTTACTTTAGAGACTTGACCTTGAACTACCTGCGAAATTTGAGATAAAAGTAGAAAAACGATATATAAATGGTGTGGTGTGTGGGATTGTCACTTTTTTTTGTTTTTGTGTTTCTATTTTGTTGATTTAATCAAAACATTTGAAAAGAAATTCATTCAGTAAAGTTTCGACTTTTTCTATTTTGGTTTTGAAGAGAGAGTGCTTTACAAGTCCAAATTAATATTTAGTTTAGCATAAATGTAGGCTCTTTTCAAAGGCGTGCGTACAATTTTATTCGTGCTAAGAATACTAGCTCTTGGAACTATGTTGGAGCACAGTGGGGAATATTGGCTACTTAAGCTATTCAAATATTTATATTTCTGTTTAAGTGCACTTTGGTTTAAAAGCTTTAAGATTCGCTTGTTTTAAGTACTTTTTAAAAGCTTTGAATTATGCTCAAGAAACATCACAGTATATCATGATCAAGAAAAAATCTGAATATTCAATTGTAGATACAAAAAACCATAACCTTTTTTTTTGTAATTTAAAAAAAAAATGTGTTAGCATTTACTAATAATTGCCCTAATGTATTCAACACACAATGAAAAGTTGTTTTTATTAAGAGTTGAACTCACTGGTGCTAGCGCAATTCGCTCCAACGAATCATCATTAATTATTTAGTCACATAAAGCTGTTTGTGTGGAAGCTTGACGCTTGACTCTTGAAACTCAACGACAACGACGACGACAAATTATGGTTTTAGTTCAACTAATTAATTTGACTTAATTAAACATTCACTGTTTCCCCACTTTTTCATAAACAATGATACATATTAAAATATCACCTCACGTTGCTCAACTTAGGAAATTCTCTGGGTGCATTTTCTTACGATAATAAGTATATGAATGATGAATGACGACTATAATAAATTCCCTCATCACAAAAACAACACTGATTTTAATAGAATTAAGGTTTATTAAAGTTTTTGTATTTTATTTTCAGGGACAAGACATTTTGAACTTGGTACATTATTAGTTTAATTCTAGGTTAAAGTATGAAATTTGCCATTTAACTCAATAATCAGAGTTTTAATTTATGATGTGATAATTATGTATAATGAAATAAATGTATGTAGGAATGTTTGTTTTGTTTTTTACTGAAGTACAAATGACAATAAATACATTGTTTGACATAAATTTAGAAAATGCTTGGTAAAAAAAGAAAATAGTTCGATCTAATAATGTGATTCAAATAAAGTTTGTACCTCAGCTCTTTCGTTTAGAACGTGAATTTGCAGGTTTTGCTTGGTTTTAGTTATTTTTCTTACACAATTTTTATTTTTAATTAATAAAAATGAGTTAGCTGCTAGGATGTCTCTGTAGAGCTAATACTAGGAATAGTAAACAGAGAGAGAGACATAACATGAGTGGGTACTTTAGAGCCTCGAAAACGTAACTTTACTATTCAATTCCACTGGTATAGTGCATATATAGAATGAATTTTAAATTGTATGTTAAGAAAGAGTGTTTACGTGTACTTGAAGCATCTTTGATGTGAACATATCAAGAAATACAAATAATCAACCACCTGAATAAAAATAGTTGTAGTTGTAAGGTAGAAATGTAAAGCATTCTAAAGCGAGAATGAGTTAAGGCCGACAATGAAACGACACGCGTTATGTGAATGAGGTAACAAGTGAAGCTTGAGTAAGTTATACACATGGTATTTCAGTTATTTGGCATCATTTTAGGGAAAATAGCTGCAACAATTATCAGAAATCAAATTATGTGAAAGTTATTCGTATGTTCCATCTAAAAAGCTTCTTTATTTAAAAATCTTTAGCTAAAAACAACTGTATTTCTATTTTTTACACAATTTTTCTTTCACCTTCTCCAAAATATTTTGCGAGCTTTTGTGCATCATCGGACCCATCAAAAGTTTATTTAAACATGTTTTGAAATACCTATCGATATTATAAATCTAAACTGAAGTCGATAATTGGTCTGTTAAAACCTCTCGCTACACGATTAAAACCTATATTACTCTACAACACGAACGTGTTACAATCTAAATTACAAAAAAAAAAACATCGAATGATCGAAATATCTGACGTCACAGCAGGGTTTTGCCATTTTTGTCTGTCGTTTTTGTTAACTATGCCATTATTATAAAATCATCAATTGATTTTGTATTCAAATCAACGAATTGTTTTAAGTCTAAAACTGTAGTAAATCTAATTGAGAGCAAATAAAAAAAACTTGATCATTTAAAAGTCGTTAAAATCGTAATTTCGCATTGACATTCCTATGCGAATCGTTAAACAAAAAAATTAACGATCAAATAAATTTGCAATTCTACATGATCCTTATTTTGTGTGTGTTTTATATTGCTTAAGGTCTTATTTAATTTTTAAGTTTAGTTCAAAACCTATTTAATTTAAGAATTTCTAATAAATTGATAAAACTTTGAAAGGTCTTATTCGATTATGAAACTTGACAATGTTGCATTTCTTATTAACAAAAAAAAAACATTAAAAAAACTGTTGCAGTCGATAAAAGGTTTAGGTTTACCTTTAACAAGTAGGTTGGTTAGATACGTACGTAAAACAGCTATTAAGATACAAAGAGCACGTGTCAACTCAGCAACAACAATGTTTTTACCATACCTGCTCCAGCTGATCGACGGCGCGACCGAGGCAGGCGAGCGACAGCACAACCGACCGCACCACTTCTACCGCTGCCACCACCATCCATCGTGTACCTATTTAGCATTCAGCGGAAAACTTCAGCAATCATTAAATAGAAGTTCACCAGTCGATTTCTAAACAAGAAATACCATTTTTTGTCGAAATAGTTAATTGCATTCGATCGCAAGCATGTTACGTAAACAAAAAAAAAACAAAAACATGACTAGCCTTCCACTTCTTATCTGCCCCTTCCATCCTCCACCCTCACCCTTTTACACCATCAGCTGAATTGCAACTAAAAGAACAAAAACAAAAACCTGCCTTCAATGTCGTCTACGGTACAAAGTATATGCTACATATACTTTCGTCTCAATCTCAGTCTCAGAGAGCTGACAACTATATAAAACAAAAGATTCGCGAGTAGGTGTGTCGGCATAATTCTTTAACTTCTATTTACTCCCGTTCGAACTGCTTTACCTACATCAAGTTGACGCAAACTTGACGGCATGGCAGGCTTTTAAAATTTATAATATTTCTTGTTTGTTTAAGACAGCTCGCGCAGTGGCGGTATGTACATAACATTTATACATATATATGCAGATAGAGGGTCATAAAATATTCCAGATGAGTCAGAAGTAGAAATACAAGACAATACAATCACCTGATCAACGACAACGACAACAACGTCGTCTCTGATACCGATACCGACATCGACGACAATAAACTCAACATTTAGATGCAAAATTGAAAAGACACCAACGAAGAAAAATATACACAAACACAATAACAACAACGGGAGTAGGTAAAATTTATTAAAAAAAAAAATTAAATAAAAAACTATTTCAAAAAAGATTGAAAGTAACTGTGTGTAAGTTTTTCTTTATCTTTTGAATACGCGAAAGAATGGAAGGAAACGAGTTATTATTCAATTTTCGTTTGTGTATGATTTATGTGTTCTTTTCCATCAATTTTATATTATACTTTTTTTTGTTCTTGATAAACAAAAAAAAAAAACTAAATAAATGCAACGGTTTTTTTTTATACCGTAAAACTTTGACTTTATACACAATAGAAGATCCATTTTTGTTTTATAAACTTCGAAGTGATGGTGGATGTGGTATTGAATTTTTAAGATCAATTTTGTTTGTATCATTGCTTTTTTAAGAATCAAGTTAAGAATCTATACCTTGGATTATAATAAAGAAAAAAAAGTTGTTAAACAAGTTTAAAAATGTAGTTTTTGTTTTCTATGGAAAAATGAATCATCGGGAGTGAAGAGAATGTTGTTGTTGTTGTTGTTGATATGAAGAATTTTTGCACAAAAATTACCCATAAAGATGATGTGGATGTGGAGTTCCTCAAGGTTGCTTATACTCATCAATACTGTTGTCTTTTTTGTTGGCATTAATGGGATGCATATAATGATTTATGCTTATTTTTCTAAGAAAACAGCAACTGGTAGTAAATTATGTTTTTATTTCGACTTTTAGTAGGTCATCAGACAATTGTTTCTGTTTTGTTTTTTTAATTTAAATTTTTTAAGACTTTTAAAGTTCACTTAGCGGGGAAAAATTGAAGGTCAAACTATGTGTTGCAGGAAATTCCTTTTTTTTTTTTTTGTGAACAAAACTGGGAAAAAATTATCTGAACTTTGATGCTTTCAAAACTGTTCAAATGTATATTAACTAATAGGAGGAACAACAAGATAATTTGTATTTTTAGAATTTGTATTAATCAATTACAAACGTATGACGTATACGTCTTAGTTTGTAGTTAAGTGACGTTTGTGGAATTACAAACTGTAATATAGTTACTACGTCGACTACTATATCTAATAGACTGTAAATTAGTGATGCTCACTTTTTCGCACTGTAATTAATTTAAAATAAACTTCTGTTACAGTGTTATCTAAAACAGTTGACATCCTAAAGCTTTGTTTAATAACATTCGCTGTATCAAATTGTAAATTAATGACGTCTACTGCAAAATGGAGACGTCTAGTATTTTATACTGTAATCAAATGATACTTGGTATTTACGTCTGCAACTAAGTGACTGTTTTAAAATGAAAATACATATGTAAGTCTTATTTTTGACTGTTTCTAACCCAATCTATTTTTTATTAACATTTACAGTATCAAATTGTAGTTTAATCCTGACTGTAGTTTCTTACTGTAATGTGATGAAGTATAGTTTCTTACACTGTAACTTAGTGATACTTTTTTTTGCAGGCTGTTATTTAGTGACTCTGACTTTCTTAAACTGGAAAACCTACCTTAGATTATAATTTAGAGACGCATGCTATTAGGTCGTAGTTTATAATGTCTGTTATCTCAGACTGTAATAAAGTGATATCAGCTTGTGGAGTTTATTATGGGGATGTAATTAAGTTTTTAGACTGTTATAAAACGTGTTTTTCTATACTGTAATTATTACATTACTTCTCACTTCTTAAACTGTAACTAAGTATTTTTTGTAGGTTTCAGTCTTGAAGGTGACGACATTTTTACTGTTCATTTTAGAATATTATTCAGATGTGTTAAGGATACGTTTTTAGTTAAAAATTCGGAGTAAAATGAATTTGTCTTTTATAATCCTTAACTGACAATGTTGGCCTTACTACCTGATCTAAACAAATCTCGAATATTAGTCAAAATGCAAAAACACAACTCATCTGCAGCCCTGATTTTGTGTCATCAAATTCATTTCTGTGAAAAAAGTCTGCAAATTTTTTTTGTTTTTTTTTACCAACCTCACTAATCGAAGGCCAAACTAAAACAAAGAAAAAACAAAAACAAATCCAACCAGCTAAAAATTTTGAGTATTTTTCAATTGCGGCTGTGGTGGCAGCGCCAGCGCGCGGCGGCGGGCGCGGCGTCAGCCACATTCCATTTTGATTTGGTAATAAGATCATTGTACCATGCCTTCATTTGACTTCGAACCACGATAGCCCAGACGAAATGAACAAATGGCGCGGCAACGATAATATTTAACGTTTTGCAAATTTATTTCAGTTTGTTTTGTTTTTGCATATTAAACCTATATACTTGCTGTTCATCTATTATTCATTTTTTCTTACCCCAACGAAATAACCAAAGCTTAAGTTTTTGTATAAATGTATTCGTTTTTAAAATAAAAAAAAAGGAAAAATAAAATCACTTACGATTTTTCATTTAAAAATTCACCTCTCGTAAATTCCGAAAGTCTTCGCGATTTGCCTTTTTTCGTTAATCTGCCACCACTCTTTGGTGGATTAGTGCTGCTAGTTGTGGCATTAATAGTGCATTGACATGAGCAGGGCGATGTTCCTGTTCCAGAATGCCCGGCAACACCTACACCAATGCCATTACTGCTGCTGCAACCAGCAGGGCCGCCCGCCAACGAGTCGATTGCCAAAAATGAGCTTTGTTTGTATTTTTTATCGGTTTTGTTATCGATTAAGACATTACCGTTGCTGCTGCTGCCGCCGCCATTATTAACTGTCATAGAATTGCAATTGCTATCGATGCTATTGTTTCGACTATGATGATGGTGATGGTGGTGATGTACACTGACTAATATCGGGTGCTGCTGCTGGGGGGTTTGTGTAGTTGCACTATTGCCCAACATCATCGACGACGTATTCGACGGAACAACTGTCAGTGAATTTGACGTCTTAACAATTGAACAATCACAATCACTTTCAAATTGTTTTGATGATGATGTTAATGGAACCATTACACCGCCACCACCACCGGTGGAGTTGGCGACTAATGGTGGCAAAATGTTGGCATTAACTGTCAATGTGCTGTCAACAGAAAGTTGTTGCTCTGGGTCAGCGCATTGTTTGTCATTTAGAAGGCAGGGCACGTGTCCCTTGCAATAGCTTTGTTGGGTGTAGTGTCGCTGTCTATGAATTGGGCTTATTTCACTGTTATCGATTGACAGTTTCTTGGATAACCGCTTCTGATGCTGGTTTAGTAACTTTAGATGATGTTTGGCAGGGATTTTGGGAGAGCATGGTGGTGAAAGGGCCGCCGCCGATGTCGAAATGGCATCGAGTGAGCTGGATTTGATCATGTGACCACTTCGTGAGAGATCAAATCGATCTTTGTTTATTCGCGAGTATAGCTCGTCGGTGTCCAGAGCGAGCAGATCTTCACACGAAAGTGTTTCAGTCTTGGGTTCCTCTTGAATGGAATCGATTTTTGCAGACTCTACGATCATTGCTTCATCGATGGCTTGGGTTTTGACAGATGCCGATGCAACCTGTGCAAGAGATGGCGCCGATGACTTGTAGCTAAGAATGTTTGAAAACCGACGCATTTTTGTGGGTTTCTTGGCCTTTAGCACTTTTGCTTCGACGTCATCGTCTGTGCGTTTCGGAGGTATGACAGTTATTGAAGGACCGTCAGTTACATTTAAATCCAAATTAGTTCCAGACTCATCAATCTTGCTCACAGAGAATCGATTTTTTGTCAGCTTTGATGTTTTTTCGATTGGATCGCCACCTTCTCTCACAATATCGTAAATGGTTCCGTACTTTTTGACACTTGGCACTGATCCAATTGTATTCGATGGACTATTGCCCTCCTCTTGTTGTTGTAATTGCTGCTGTTGCTTTTGATGCCTTTGAATGATATCGTAAATCATTGTTGGAGATTTTTTATCGCTTTTATTCTTCTCTCCTTTCTCCGAAATTGCCGATAGACTTTTACGATCAAATAAGTCAGATTGTGATGTCTTACGATGAAGAATCTCGTAAATCGTTCCATATGTCATGTACTTGTCATATTTTTGATATGTCAAGTTGTAAATGTCGTTCTTGCGCTGGATTATGTCGTAAATGGTGCCATAAACTAATTTATCGTAGATTTTGAAGTTTCGTTTATATGACTCAGATTTGGAAAGAACTTTTCCCGCCGCTTCAATGTCCGAATCTAATTTGGAGATGATCGCTTTCAGATTATGAACATCTGTTGTGCGTTCGATTTCCTTGGATGGATTTCTTCGCATGAGGAATGATGCGGTTTTTCTTTGACGGGAATTTTGCCTTTTGAATGGAGACGATGCTGTTGCCGCTGCTGCTGCTGCTGCTACTGCCACTGCTGTTGCTGATTCTGTTGTGGTGGTTGTTGTTGTCGACGTAGAAGCAGCATTGGCGGTAGCATCAAAGTTCTCACATTCCCTGACGAGTTTCTTGAATTCTTCATAGGACTTTCGTCGAATGCGTGCCTTTTCCTTCTCGTTTGATATCAAATTATGATCGAGAATTTTCGAAAGGAAATCGGAATTCTTGCGCAGAATTGTGGTTTCGGTTTCTTTAGACAATAATTTTGCATTTCTCTTTTCCATGGATGCGGTGGCGGATGTTGACGTTGCATTAGCCGTAGCCGTAGCCGTCGCCATCGCTGTCGTCGTCATAGATGGTGAATGGACTTTCAGGTTAGTGGCACGATTATTTTCCTTATCTGAACTTGAGCCTGCTGCCAGTGGACATTTACTTTGTTCGAGAATCGATTCCAGATGATGATTGCTGGACGAGGATGTTCCCGCGCTGAGGGGAGCGAAATCGGGGGCAAACATCGATCGAAATTCTTGATATGATCGTCGACGTGAAGCTGGCTTTTCCAATTTGTCTATTGTTTCTCTTGCTAATGAACTATTGGTCGGCGGTGAGGTTGTGGCACTCGAGAAGATGGCCTTAAATTCTTCATAGGACTTCCGACGGTTCCGGGACTGTGTAAGACATTCTTTGTAGTTCAGTCGAGCGATCTTTTCGCCTTTTTCTTCAGGGTTCTCAACTGCGGCGCCCTGGACGTCTTTGTTCATCAGACGTCCATCGAAAACGCTAGACAGAGGAGGATGCATCTGGTGTTGATCCATCCGGTTTTGCATCTCAATGAACCCGGAGTCCATGGAACTGATCGTGCAGGTTGAGTCAAAGCTGGTCTTTCGACTAGAGCCATTGCTATTATTGTCAGCGGGTTTCTCCTCCTCGTCGATGGTCACCAGCCGGCTGATGCTCTCCGACAGGACGTGTTCCTCTTCGGCTATCGGAGCCTGCACCGCATCGTCGTCGTCGAAGATAATCAAGTCGGGTTGTTGTACACTACTTGGATTAACAGTCTCATTGCTATCACAGATTTGTTGCTGGGCATCATTGCTGATCGTGGCATCTTCTTCGATGGTGAAGATTCTATCGATATCATTTTGGTTGCACCTTTGACATGGACTTTCGACTATAGCCTGCAGCTGTTCGGAATTGCATTGCTGCTTATTGACGGTTGCATAAATGGGGAATTCCATTTTGAGTGCGTTTTGTAGTCCAGCGCTGTGGTGCTGATGATGCAAGACCTTGCCGTTATGAATATGAAACTTCAGTTGGCTGCTCTTTCCAAATTTTTGTTTATTTCGAGCCACGGCAATGTTCAGGTGGCGTTTCTGACGCTGTTTACTGTATTTGTTGGCAATCGTGTAGATGGGATCGTGTTCTTGATCAGCTTTGCACGACCTCGAACAAGTCTTCAAATATCGCTGGAGCATTATCGCCGAGTTCATTTTTGTCGATGAACTCGATGAATTCGTGGGGCAACGGGAGTAATTGTCATTCATACATTTGGCACAGCAGAGGAACTCGTAGAGGATGTCATCTGTGCTAGTGGTTTCCATGCCATTGTCACAGCCATCCGACGAGTATTTTGGCTCTAGATCGGGAGGCTTTGCAGACAGTTTGCTGCCTGCTGGCGGCAGTGGTGGCGGAACTGCCTGATCGACGATATTACTCGAACTCGATGTCACCGGCATTAGGATGTAGGTGTTTTTATTTGGTTGTTTTAGTGGCAGAACTGATTTCTGTGACTGATGATATTCCGCACCATGATGATGAGAGTCAATATTCTCTTTGTCATTTGCATCGGCATCCTCAGATTTGGCACTTTGTGTGGCTGATTTAACAATTGAACTTTCAATGCTGATACCACTATCGAGCAGGACAAATGTTCCATCGGAGGGCAATATAAGGCGACCTTCGGCGGCGGCATTTACCAATTCTCGCAAGGCAAGTACTTGTTTCTCTGTGACATTACCTTGTAATTGGATGCCATGTAAAGCAAATGCTGTTGGCTTATTGTTCACTGAATTAGGGTCAGTGCACCAAACAACAGGCATTGCTGTCATTTTGGTTTTATTTTTGTGTTGGTTTTGAATTTTAATTCGCACTTATTAATGATTTTTTGTTTTTGTTTTGTTAAAACTTTATAAGAGTTGATTTTTATTGATGGCTAAGGTTTTTCTCTTTAACTTCCATGATAGGCGAGATGTTTGTGTTTATTGTTTTTTTATAATTGTTCTTTTTTTCTGAAAATAAAATTTATTTTGTTAATTTAATTAATTGTTCCTTACAAATAAGTTGGAACTTTCGAACTTTATTGCTTGATTCTTCAGACAAAAAAAAATATCAAAGTTGACCTTATTTAACAACTTGACGACAGGAACGAGAGAAATAGGTTCCCAGTTCTATTTCCTTGTCACTCTTGACAAATAGCTTAAGCGACAGAATTGGTCATTTAAATATTTGGGTCAGTTAATGAAGGATTATATTTCTGTTAAGGTAAAACTACGGTACATAAGCGGATCGGAATAATTTAAGCCAAAATAATATCAACTATCTTCGATATATTTTTGCTTAAAATTACAATTTTTGTACCATTTTGGATTGTAGCTCACAGGTTTTTAATTAAGAAAAAGACTTGAAAAATTGAGAGGGGTTTTGAACTACAAAATATAAGTGATAACAAACTTTTTTTTATTGAACAACTTTAAGCTTATCCTTTTAAATGACAGTTTAAATTTTAATGAAGGCTTAATACATTTGGCTTAACAAATTGGAAACAATCTTGATTTCTTTTTCAAGTTTAAAAAAAAAAAAACAATACAATCTTTTTTATCTTAAAAAAAAAAAAAAAACAATTTATCTATCATTTAATTTGTTTCACTCCTTCAGTTTATTATTTTCCAAAACTTCTTAAAATTATTCCCAGGCCTTTTTTCCATTTTTTCAAATTCTCGATATTCGCTTTCTACAAAATTTCAATACGCCATTTTAAATTATAATTTTAAACTTTTGAATGATATTTTATGATATAATCCATTTTAATGCCAATTTTAAATTTAATGAACCATTTATTTTCTCTCAAGAATTTTAAAACTCTAGTTATTTTAATAAAATAAAATAATGTATCAAAGAAAACTCAATTTACTATTAAACTAGTCTCATTCCAAATCAAAATTCGTCAGATTGAGTCCATCATTCCAAAACTTTTGCTTTTTTATAAGGCCCCAATAAAGTATTTCAATTAAAAGATAATGTGGATTCAAAATATGGGCCAGGTATAAAAATAAAGAACTTTATTACTCATAACAAAAAAAAAATTATTGTAAAGACTTTAATCAGTCATTGTGTCAAATGAAGCGTGCAGTAAACGATTGCTACTTGTTCTTTCTTTTATCATATTTTATTTGCAATGTGTCATCTCACATTAGTCACACCTGTCGCGCACACAAAAAGATATAAACTTTTTTGATGTGAACTTCCTTTTCATCTACTTTATGTTCATACAAAAATAACGAAGATGGACGACAACGGCGACGACGACGCGACGTCAAAACTTCTTAGCGTATATCCGTTTACTTATTTAATATGTATATATGAACTTTTTGTCGTTTGACGAAATAAATGTCAACAATTATTAAAATATGCGAGTTTACACAAGGAAATAGTTTTATCTCTCTGACGATGAAGATGACGTCTAGGAAAAAAAGTTATAACTTCCGTAGTGTTACAGTACCTTTATTGTGTCAAAGCGCACATAACATACTTTCATGACGGTCGCATTTTTATTTGACATGTCGGCCATTAAAATGCCACCGTTCATTTGCTCGCTTTATGTTATTGTTATAACACCTGATGAATGATGAGAGCGATGGAGTTTTAAAGCTGATAGCACATTCAGCAAGTGTTTTATCGTGTCACATAGACTCGTCATCAGTGCGTCGTCCACGTCGTCGTCGTCGTGCGTCGTCGTCGCTCGTCGTGTCGTCACAGTTTTATTTCCTCAAATTAAAAAAACGATCGGTCAAGGAGAAGAAAAATCACTGCTTGACAACAAAATAATGTTAATACAACGCCGCGCCGGCCGTTGCTTGCAGCTCGTCGCTCAGAGCTCGAAGCTCGTAGCTCAAACTTATCGAAACAAACGGACAAGTATAGAAGCAAAAGCAAAATACTTGAATGAAACTAATGAATGGATAAAATGTCTGCCACTCGTAACGGTTTCTGTACATAAAAACAAATACATACCTATCTAGCTAACTATACGTTTTCGATATAAATAATTCGAATATTCAAGTGTTTTGTATGAGCATTTGGAGGCGGGGAGGAATGAGAAACGTGTGTTTAGCCGCCTGGAAATATTACTGCAATTGGAGTTAATTCAGCTGGAAATTAACGATGGCCAAAGCACTCAGCACTCAGCACCGATTGGAATTGCCAACGAATCATGTTTTAACGTTTATACAAACCTACAATTTTTGGGGGGCCTTTGGTAATTTGCTCTTTCACTATTTATTCTCTCTTTCTCTGTTTCTGAATGTGGACTCTTTTATGAGCCTTTTGTGTAATGAAAGTAAATAATTTAATTTTTTTTTTTAAATTTACTTTAAATGTTAAATCCAGAATGGTATATGGATGGATACAAATCTATGCAGGTATAATTGACTCAGGCCAAATGTCATCCACCTCGATTGCATGCAAAAGTAGTCGTCGGTCGTTTATACGAGAAAAGATTTATATTTTTTTTGTTTTAATTTTAATGCGATCGAATTATGAGATACCTCGGACAACAACGATGAAAACGACAGCCGGCAGCGACAGACGCGACGCAACGACGTGAATTATGTAAACGAAATTTTATGGCAGAAAATGTATAAATATCATGCCATCTCCGTCATCAACACAAAGTCGTTTTTTGGTACATTAAATCGCATTGGATCGCTTATGCGCAGTGTTATAGCATGTTATAATTATATCAAAAAAACCGTTTAAATTACTTGTTACATCAATAATTTTTAATCGAGAAATGAGATATAATTATCACATATTGTTTAAGGAAGTTTAACTCTGACAAAAGCTTAATATGCATAGATTATGGTTAAATTCATATTATTTGAAACATTAGATAACTATAAGCATTTATAATGAAGAACACACATTAACACTGGTAAAGCCTATTAAAAAAAAAAAAAACAAATTTCCAAATACGAGTATTGCACTTTTCTTTTGTGTTTAAAAACATTTGCCACAGTTAATTTATACTCTTTTAAATGTGAGGATTTATTTGGATAGCCCGCTATTTTTGCAGCTATCAATTTTGAAATTGTCATTTTTTGACGGTTGACAAGTCAACACTATATTACTAAAAATGAAGCGATACACGCTTGAATAACTCATAATTTTTTTTTTTATAATTAGCAAACACTAAAAGGGTTTTGCATACCTTTAATATGCCAAAGACACAGTGTGAGCATTAGGAAAAGAGGGAATGGTTGGATAGTAGGTGTCGGTGTGCATTGATTTTGAATTCCTGAACACTGCAATGACAGGGAAAGATAGAGCGTGGCAAGGCGTTCCACATTCGCGTAGTACGGCTAAAAAATGAATCTCTGTACTTCATAGTACGGCCGAAGTTGGACTTAAGGGTAAACTGATGGGGGCATTCCTAGAAGAGCGGGTATTACGGTTAAATTGTTTAAGGGGAGGAATGCAACTGGCTATTTCACTAGAGCATAGTCCGTTAAAATAACGGTAAAAAAGGGTGAGACAGGAAACCTTGCGTCGATCATTTTAAAAGCTCTTCTTTGAATACTGTCCAAGAGGCTTAAATAAGTTACTGGAGCACCAGCCCAGAGATGAGAGAAATTTCTTGCAACGTCTCAAAAAACCTAGACATCTTGCGGCATTTTTGGCGACATCGCGTATGTGATCGCTCCACAAAAGGTGGTTGCTGATGCACATTCCGAGGATGTTGAGATTTTCCGTTTCGTTGATGCAAGTGCCACTCATAGAAAGTGTTAAATTTTGCAGTTCCTAAAGCACTTTTTGGTATTGGTGAAGCAACTTCTAGGCCGGTAAGAGTGAACAAATCTGGACTGATAAGACAAATCAGTCATTTGGTTTTTGAAATAACGTACTTCATAAACAACATTACACCGTATTTGCATAAAGACTTGGGTTTCAACAGTTACACTTCGGAAGCTATGTTAACAAGCAGAATTGTCGTATTTAAAGCTAAGAAGATCCAAGAATGATTGTTGGAAAGCCTCTTCAACCTCAATGTCTCACTGTTTGGGTCATACAAGTAACGAAACATTACCAATTTTGCAAACAAAAAGATTCCTGGATGTTTTATTTCTAAAAAAACGTCATGAATTAACCACCGATATTTTTTAATAACACTTTTAGACATTTTACCTTCAGTGCAAGTGATAAATCAGGTACGTACATACCAATGCTCCATAACCTATTTGAGACCTTAAAGATGGAATTCGAGAATTTAATGAAGAAATGAAGACATACCGCTGCAAATGTGCGAATTGGTAATGGAAAAGTTCATGAAAAAAATAAGGAGCTGTAACGTTAGCACCAGCGGTCATTTTACCGCTTGTTAATGACATACTTTTCTATTTACAATGGCATAAACCCTGATTGATATTTTTAAAAATACTTACTTTTTTTAAATACAAAAATGAAACTTTTTATTGGAAAACTTTGGTTTGGTCAACAAAAATATGATCTAATTCTAATTGATTCACAGAGTGAGACTTAAAATTAAATAATTAATTTCATAACTAAAAACGTGTAGAGCTAAGTAAGATTCTTGATAGTTCTTAGACTATCTCCGGCTCGAATGAACGAAGTCCGGTGCACTCAGATGAACCGATTAGAACACGTTAGATATAGAAGTCGTCTTGTTTTATATGTACATCCGGATATTCTTCATAAGGGCTGTTATACCAAAAGCGATTATTTTTATAAGAATTCTATTCTAGGTTTTATTCTTATTAGTTTTAACATTTTTGAAAAAAAAAAAAAAAATTGTTAGGAACAAAAAGTTGTTTCTTTCCAAAACTTATAGCTAAACCAGATAATTTCTTAGTCCAAATATGTATGGACGAGTATAAAGTAAAAACTTCTTTGCTTAAGACAACAATGTTTCTATAAACCAAACTAAACTCACCGAAATAAACAAACAACTTTCATAGTCAACTGCAAAAAGGTAAAATCAATAACTCTGAACAAAGTTATAGTTCTAGACGAAACACCAAGACTATAGAAGACAACAAATACAACGAAGACAGCGACAACGAAAATGACTACGCGACGGTGGTAACTATTACTAAAACTAGGTACCTACTAAAGTCGATGGATGTCGATTTTGAAGCCGATGCCAATGACAGATCATGAAGATGAAGACTTACAAAAAGAGGTTAAGTGTCTATATCCTCTTTCTTCAAATGATGACAAAATAAAAACTAAAAAAACACACATAGCAAATAACATTTTCCATTATTTATCAACTTCGATTTCTTTATTTTGTTTTGTTATCGACCATTTTTGTGTTCTTGTCAATTGACGGTCTTTCTATAAATCAAAAGAACTACATTCCCGCCACGTTCTGCGTCGTCGTCGTCGTCGACGTCTTCGTCATAGTCGTCATCGTCTCGTACTCATAGTAAACGACGCAAGTTACATTGTAAATGTCAATGTTCACATTTTTATACGCAAAAACAAAAAAAAAAAAAATTGCAATGTGCACACGTCAACAAAACATAGACCTCTTCATTTTTCCAATGATGGGCGTCTCTTTGACACATTACCGCTATATGTCAATGATGGAAATGGAAATGGTAAGGTAGGAACTACTCGTATACAACATTTTGTCTGACAGCTAAAAATGAGTAAATAATAAAATCAGTGTCGGTAAAAAAGTCTATATTGACCATTTCTGGTGAACTGTGAATATTTTTAGTCTAGCCAAGTCAAGAAGAATGCTGTTGATTCTAAGAAGAACGGTGTTGTGTTGGTTCTTTCAGTGAATTTGACATTTCTTCCTTATAGTTTTTTTTAATGGTGAACGTATAAAGAAAGGAAATGTCAAAATAATATCTTCTCTTAATACCTGCGATGACAAATGTATTTTTGGTATCAACAAACTGAATAGCACATTTCAAAATCCATCCTAAATTAAACCTGTCAGTTTACCCATTGAGTGCCTAAGCTTTTTTCAATTAGCCAATTAGCCATGAAATAGGAGAGGAGATAAATAAAAATTTAATAAAACATGTCGCCATATTGAAAGTAAGAGCATTACCATACAAAATTCGACCACACGAATTATGGATAAAGATTTTGGTATTATGTAAAATTGTGAAGCCAAGAGAAAAAAAAAAAAAAAAAAAAAAACAAGACAAGCAAAGAGATGTCATAAAAAAAGAAGCTGATTTATTTTTATTTGAAGGTTTTAAATGTGCAGAAATAAAAGTACATTAACATTTAACGTACCTTCACTTCATTTGTCGGTTCATCTGTCAGTTTCGTTTTTTTTTTTTTTTTGTGTATATTATACCGACTTTGTCAGTGCCACCGAAAATGACGGCAACACGCGCGTCGTTCGTTGTCACAAATCAGTGTGACGTTAAAACTGTTTCATTTGATCTTCTTATCTATCTCTCTTGAACAATACCGAGCTACATTTGTAGTGTTTTATTTATGATGTAAGTTTACATTTTTATGTGATTTTTATATTTTTTTTTACTGTTGGTTCGTGCTGGAAGTTATTTGCAGTTATGTTTAAAGATTTGTTTTATGTGTAGTTCTTTATTGTTTTTTTAATTTAACTGTCAAATCAATTGCAATAAGATTCTAAAACTCATTCATGTCATTGAATTTATTGCGAGTTATTTGCGTTGGATGCGTTCATAAATGCTTTGTTTTCGTAAGTAATGGTCAGCGATTTTTTTTAATGATTGTCAAATTATTATTTTGGTTTTTCTGAAAAATTTACACATTAAATATGCGATAGTATACTTGAATTTTTTTTTTTTCTCATCAAATGTCATTTCAGTCCAGGAAGTAAAGAAAAACAAACAAACAAGCAAACAAATAAAAAAAAAACAAGCTTGAAGTGAGCGGAATAAGTGTTTGATTTAATAACATGATGGAGTGGATTACTTGTATGTAAGTATAGCAACAGAGTTTGTTTCTTGCATTTTTGTGTTAAGTTGATTGGTCATTTTTGAAAATAAACATTTATAAATGCGTTGCAATTTTTTAAAATTACCTTATTTGTTTGGTGTTTCTTTATTATTGTTTACACAAACAACAACAACAACAACAACAACAACGAACAAGAAAACACGGATATTATTTTAACGAATGAAATAAATAGTTCAAGTTGTTGGAGAATTTCCTGATAAATCATAAAAACAATAATACAAATAAGGTTATTCAACTGACAGCGCGAATTGAAAAAAACAAACTGAGATTGATTAAGTTGATACAAAGTGGATATACTATATAAAATAAATACAGGAGGACTTAAAAATCAAAACACATGTTATTGACGTGTGTATGGGCATCATGAACAAATAGACGGCAAGTTGTCAAAATATCTTAAATGTCAAAAATTAAAAACAATTCAATTAACTGGAACGTTATACAGCATATTTCACAATAAAAAGTGACAGTTGAGAGACATCTGTCATTTGACTTCATATGCGAATGAATGGATCCACCATTTTTTTTTGTTGTCTCTGACAGATCCTCTTAACTGAAGTTAAAATGACAGAACTACTTATATCTCCGTTAATTGTGTATTCAAATTTTGAAAGTGAAGAAAGAACAGGATGTTTGAAGCTTGAAAAGTTAACTAGGTTCTTTAAATTATCAGTCACTAGGTGATTTTTTTGTTTTTGAATTGATCTCTATAAAACCACTGAAGTGTGCTAGTTGTGTCATACCATAAAAAGCTTGTTATAACTAAAACCAAAGCACAAACCCATACAAAGTGTACTAGTCTAACAAGTGCTAGTCTCTTAAGACTTGCGACTGTATTATAGTAAAAACCTACGAAAAATTTTTAAGACCACTTTATCGAGAGCAATGCTCGCAAGTGGATTAAGATTAAGATTGCTTCAGAGACATTGTTTCGTGGAACTCAAGGATTTGATACAGATCACTGTACTGAAGTTCGTTTAAGATTTTTATCGAGTTATGAAAAAATAATTTAACCTTGCCCATGAAGCCGAATATAAACGACCTTTGGTACCAAATTTGGAGATTTTTAATCAATTTTTTTATGGTTTGACAATGCTAAAGGAGGTTCCCAAAAATTAATTGAATTAATTAATTTAAGACTTAAAATTGCAATGAAGTCTTACAGGAGAAATGATGGAACTTTTAAAACGCAAACATGTCAATATAAAAGATGGAAAGAAAATAGAAAAAGAAGAGAGAGATGAAGAAGAAAAAAAGAAGAAAGTAATAATGAATAAGTTGAGCTAAATAACATTAACATTTGCATATACAAAATATCATATTATTAAAAATTCAATATAACCAAAAAAGTACTTATACGCCCAAGTGCACCATTTCAAAACTTTGTTTGCAGAACTAATTAAACCAAAGTAGTACCTCAATATCTTAAGCCTTATGTGAATTCTTTGAAATATTTTATATTTCTTATTGATTTGGTTCGAATGAATATAAAGAAATATTAAAAAATTCGTAAATGAAAACAGGATCATATAAAAACAAATCTAAAAAATAAAGCATTTATCAAAACCAGATTTTAAAAATGTGTCCAAACGTATCATTTATCTTTGTTCTAATACATTTTATTCCAATGAAACCAGTCTCGTATAGATAATTTGTTATTCTCCAACTCAGGTCTTTCGATTTGACTACCGGCTATTTATTTTTTTGTTCTGTAAGATGTTCTTTTTTTTTCTTTTTTTAATCTTTATCTCATAATATCATCTATTTTATTTGATCCCTCAATAAATTACTTCCCTTCCGAACAGAAAACAAAATAAAAAATCAATGTCAATGCCAACTGCTGGTCCAGTTACCTTTGTATTTGTTTGCAATAAAAAAAAAACATAACTTAAAAAAAAAAAAAAAAACTTTTAAGGCACATTTGAAATTATCACTTTACCCATCTGTAAAAGGTCCAAGACCTTTTTGTATCTCGCGGATGTTCTTCTTCAGCTTACACTCCTTTAACCAAAAGAAGTCAAAACTAATAGGTTGCCATCATAGCCTCCATAAACTCAAAACGACAAAAAACAACAACAAAATACGACATCCTCCGATCATAATTTACTGGTCGGGGGCTAAGTTTATTAACTTTTAGGCCGGAGGAGTTCCTTCTTTTTTTTTTAACTTTTTGTTATATATATATATTAAGGGTATAAAAAGAGAGTTGGATGTATACGTTTGGGAAATAAAATAAAGTAAATTTGCCAACACGCAAATCTAACGAAGTGTATCGTATTCGGGTTTGTATCTTTAATACCTGTTGCTGATATGGGGACCTACACGCAATGTTGTATGTATGTATGTAGCTATGAACGTGAAGATAAATCCCACATAAGGGTATGGCATGGCAATGGCAGCCGGAAACGCACACACACTGTGAATTCTCTCTCACATAATGACAAATGAAATGGAAGCATTCAGATTGTAAAATCGCTTTTTATATATTTCAAATTTTATACATACTTTTGTAGGCTTTAAGTTATCAAATATGGACGGCTCGATGGGCGATAAACCGATAACAAATTAAAATCGGTTATCGACTCGTTACTTTTTTTATTAATTTTTTAAAGTTTCACGATGCAAAATCGTGAAAGTTTTATGATTTTATTAATTCGATGCGTTGCTGTTGATCGGGCCCGACCTTTGTGCGTGCGACCGTCCATGGCTATAAAGTTTTTTTTTTTTTTGAGAGATGCAAAACTTCAATTTTCATTAAATATTGATTTTCCGCACGTACTTTGTATATATGTACATATATACCTCGCATAAGATACTATATAGTAATTATTTTAGTTGCATCGTTTTATTGATGCATCGCGTGTGATGGCAATGATGGTGGTGAATTTTGTCTTCCCCATACACCATACACACTCTACACACATTCACCAACAGTTTTGTCATTTTATAATATACATATATGAAGTGTTTATTGTGATTGAATCTAGAAAGACTAAGTTTGGGATATTATAGGTTATTTATTGCAAGGAAGGACAAGGTACCCCACGATTATTAAATTAAATATAAATAAAAATCACAGAGATAGGTTCTTCACATATATTTTTTGTTTGTACTTATGAAGTTCTGAAGGTAATAATACGTATGGAGTATTTTGTAAATTCATAAAACGTTTTTAAAAACAAATTTAATATACTGAATCTTGAACTAAAAGTTCTAGGACATAGGGGTAATCAGTAATAAATAAATTGATTTATTATTTATTTTATGATTAAGGATATGTTAGCAAAGGTGTGTTTTAAATTTAATTTTGAACACACTTGAATTTTTTTATAATTTTTTGAGAGCTAGTAGGTCAATGTGGATGTAAGAAAATAAATTACAACATTTATACGATCATTTTAAGGTGATCTAGAAAGGGTTATAGGCTTTATGAATCAATGTAACTAAAATAAATGTAGTTTCTGGCAAGCTGATTATTGTTTTAGAAATATATGATACAAATTTATAGTTTTTTTGCTTGCAGCTGGCAACTAATCCTGATAGGTACTAAATGTAACTAGATTTAGAAATACATTTTCAAAATTAAGTACACCAATGGCTGAATTTAGTACACAAATTGATAAATTTAGTACACAAATTGATAAATTTAGTAGGCCAAGTGAAAAATTTAGTACACAAAGTGCTGAATTTAGTACACAAATTCATAAATTTAGTATAAAAATTTATAAATTTAGTACACAAATTCATAAATTTAGTACACAAATTCATACATTTAGTACACAAATTCATAAATTTACTGTACAAATTGATAAATTTAGTACACAAATTGAAATATTTAGTACACAAATTAAAACATTTAGTACACAAATTGAAATATTTAGTACACAAATTGATAAATTTAGTACACACATTTTAAAAATTAGTAAACACAAAGCAGAAAACAAACTTTAAAATTTGAAAGAGATATTTTAAGATTTAGTACAGAAATTTCAAAATTTATTACACCAATTGAGGACCTTGCATTGAGAATGGTGATAGTCCAAACTTTACTTTTTGTCGAAAATCAGAATAAAACTCTTGGAAAAATGTACTATTTTAGGTATTAAATTTTTTTTTAACATCATGTGGTAAATAATATTAAGGATTATTGAAATTTTTGAAAGTCTGGATGTGCCCCCAAGAGAAACAAATATGGACTTGTCACCCCCCCCCCTTATAATGCATGGTCTTTAATGATTGAAGTTTGTTTTAAAATTTTGTACACACATTTTAAAGTAAAGTAAAAATATTATTTAAAATAAGTAGATACATAAATTGATATATTTACACAAATTCAAAAGTACGCTCCTAAATTTTGTACACTAATTGCAAACTTTATCACATAAAATTTAATTAATTTAATTTTAAAATTTTAAGCAATTGTTTTTAAATTTAATACAAAATTTTCTGCATTTAAGGAATTCAGAACAGAAATTGCTTAATAAACAAAAAATTGTTAAATTTAATTTACAAACATTTACATACATTTCTTTGTTGAGTAGATTAAGAAATAAAAGTACTTGTTAAAGAAATTTAGCGCAAAAATATACAATTTTAGTATGCAAACAGCTTATTTTAGTACACATGTTCATACGTTTAGTACAATCATACGATTGGTACATCATTTAAGTACACAAATTATTTACTTTAATATTTAAATAGCTAAATTTAATACATGCTTAACAAAATTCGACAAAAATTTCAAAGTTCAAATACAAACATTTCAAAATTTAGTACAAACAAAAAAGTCATTATATTACAAAACATTTTACAAAAATTGATGAAATGAACAATTCAGTAAATAAATTGTCAAATATAATGCAAAATTGTTAAATTTAGTACTTAAACTTAAAGAAAAAAATGATTTCAAAATATTTGGAAACAGAATTTAGTAAAAAAAAAAAATGTAATTAAAATCTTTACATTTACAATTCATAAGAATTCAATTTTTAATGAATACAAAATTTTAAAACATTACAAATTTAAAAATGTTGGTAAAACAAATTAAAACAAAATTTCGCAATTTTATGTCCGGTAAAATTTAGTTTGCGCACAAAGCTATAAATAAGGCAACGAATTTCATAATTAAATGAGGGCTCAAAATTTAGCAAGCTTCAAAAAATTTTTTTACCGCAGAAAGTTATAAGATTAATTGGATTGGTGAAATGTAAAAAAATCACTCAAGTTAAGGGGTGTGTTTCATCTAAGTATGTAATATGTAATATATTTCATTTTTAAGTCATGAATTCGAATTATGTAGACAAAAAACAACAATAGATAGACCCAAGAAAGTATCTTAAAATTAAACAAACAAAAAATAAAAGGCACATAGAATCAAATGACAAATCATGACATTTTTGAAATGAGCTTTAAAATAAATGCTTACAAACAAATGGGTCATTAGGTATTTAACTTTTTAATTATTATGCACGTACATATTGAATTGTATGTTAGAAACAAAAAAAGATATGTTAATTAATCTGCAATAATAATTGTTCTTTTGTTGTATTCTGTATCATTAACAAAAACTATTACCTACTATTGTCATTGAACTTAAAACTTGTAATTTCATCATTACATTTTTAATAAAGACATTCTTCAACTTTGAGATATAACCCTATACAATATTTATTCATATACTCGAACCTACCTACAAGAAAAATAACAAGTTCCTGTCAATTTAAACATTTATTTTTCTTCTATATTATAATAAATCCATCAGGTTTAATGCTTCAATTTCAATCAAGAACCTTGGATTGGCTTCCAATACATGTTTGAATTAAAGTTTACAAAGCTATACGGTATCTACCAACTATAATAGCTGCAAGCACACACTCCACTCTTCATCGCGACTATATTCTTCTATCTCAATCCAAAGATACAAAAGTTTCGTGCAATTTGAAAAGAAAATACAGAAAACTAGTAGTCAACGTTCAACGTGTGATGGAATGAATGCGGAAACTCTTTGTTTACAATTATTTGCTGCTATATTCGCGCGAGCAAAAGTGTCAACTACAATCCAATAAAAATATATTAAAGATTCAAAGAAAGAAGAAAAACTAAAGCAATAACAACAACTCAGGAAAAACAAACCAACTAAATATGACTTGGAACTGAATGATGGAACGACAACAGCTACAACAACGACCACGAACGATGAAATCTACGATGGCGGTCTGACGTTAGCTATTTCTGCAGTTTTTCACAAGAAACATCGAAGTTGAAGTCTTCGTTGTAAGCGTCGTCGCTCGTCGTTGAATGGCGCGGCGTCGTCATCATCGACTTCTGAAAAGACCATCTTTTTCATACCTTTCGGTCGATACTCGGTGTCGGTATGGAGGACAGTTTACTTAACCCACTATACGAAGCGATAAATTGCAATTACCGATTCACGACAATTTATTTCACTCCTAGAGATTTTGTTAAACAACAACAAACCATTCTTCTATATTTTCCGTGTTTTTGTTTAAAACTCACGAAACATACCTATATTAAATACGAGTATGTATTTTTTGGAACTTCGCATTAGCACCGAAGTAACGAAGATATGAGCTTGTTCAGCAGAGGAGGTATCAAAATGTAGGAAAGGCAGGTACCAGATATGAGTGAGGTGCAATGAGATTCTATAGAAAGTTGTTTTGTCTTCATCTGCAATTGTCCTAAATTGCTAGTTTTTTGTTTTGTTTTTGACTTAGATACCTTTGACAGCTTTATAACTTGAACAGCAAAAGGTTCGTATAATACTTTGTGTCTTAAAGGTGGCTTACACTTAGATTATTTTTTTTTTTTCATTTTCTTGTGTATTTTTGTATCTTTGCATTTTCGCGTGTGCACATTCAATGCCAATTGGAAATTGAAATGTTTATTTTTTTTTTAACTTTTTTAACATAAAATATAAATGACAACAAATGTTCGACAAAACTTAATAGGATGTTGTTGTTGTCGCGATATAAATACTACGAATGTGACAAGAGCATGTGCTAAATGAATAGTGAAACTGTTTGCAATATACATAAATCGCACTCATGGAAAAAGAGGGTCTATATTAGATACACTTGTATTTTTTTTAAAACATTTTGTTTCTATCGAGAAAGATAGTTTAAAGAGGTCATTGGAAGTGAATCATTAAAGAAATGGATACGAACAAATTAGAGTGATATAATTGAAAAGAAGGTAATGTGGATAAATATTTTGCATAGTTTTTGTTTTCAAATAAAACAACAAATCTAATTTTGAAAAATAAGGCAACTACACAAATGTTATAGCGTTGTTTTTGAATTTTGAAGGGAAATGATGCAAGTATTCAATTGTGTTGCCTTGTTCAACTTTTTTTGTCAAACTTATTATCGGAATTCGAAAATAGTCTTTAAAATAATTTTTGATTAATTACACTGGTTTCAATATTCCGTTTTTTTATTAGCACACATACAAAGGATTTAAAGGAATAAGATGTCCTAAATTTGAGTATCGCCCTTAAATTTTTCAATCACACCAGGTTCTGTTAAAACGCAAAATATCTCTTAACAATGAAATGTACTATGATGATTTTGCAAAGAACAAATCTTCCACTTCTAGATACAATATAAATCATTTCAGTATCACTTAGTTTCGGAATCCAAATTTGAATTTTAACTATTTGCTCAATTTGTAAAAATACCTCTTTTTAACAGTACCTATGTATGTACATATGTTTATATTTTTTAAAAATTTATTTCAAAACTTGATATAATAGAATTGTTTAAACAATAGATTCGTTACAAGAACAAAACTAATTTTTAAACCGTTTTGCTGTTTTCTGTTGAAAACCGTTTTAGCACAAATGGTTTAGCGTTTCTTTTAGATATTTGTAAGACAGGTGAAATATAACTTGTTATGAACTTTTTTCGAATATTATATGAAATAACTAGCGGCCCGTCCCGACTTCGCACGGGTAGACATAAATAGGTACAGATATTTAAGTTATAAGCATACTAATTAAAACGACCATGAATCACTTAATAGAAAACATTTTTTTGTCCAATCATTAATACGCTTCGCAGTGTATGCGATGAAAGACATTTTATGGCTAATTTTTTTTACACCTTCGGTTGGTTTTATTAAGAATTTCTAAAGATTTCCATAGTAATCTAGTACGAAATATAGCCTATGTTACTCAGTGATAATGTACCTTTCTAATGAAAAAAGAATTATTAAAATCGGTCCAGTACTTTTTGAGTTTAATCGTTACATACAAAAATACATATGTTTCCTCTTTAGCGAATTTTTTCAATTTTGTTCACTCAATATTTTTAATCAGGGAAAACTAACCTATGCTTACAATTTTTAAAAAAGAATAAATTTTGTTGTACTTTATTTTTTTTTGTTTAAATATTTTATTGTATTAATGAAACTGTAATTTAGTAGTTGAAAAGAAATATTCAGAATTATATAGAGCACATGAAATTAAATGAGAAATAATCCAGAAAAAGCTATGTTACGTTATAGATCGATCAAAATAACGCATTGCACCATGTGTTGTTGAAAAAGAAATTTCGAATTCCAACGTGGCGCCATCTATGAGAAGTTCACGATAGATGGTCCGACAGTTTTCTGTAAAAAATCTGATTTAAGGCGCCATCTGTTCGAGACTTATGAAACTTACGATTAATAACAAACATCGACATTGACAATCAGTTTATTGTTAATTATAAATTAATAAGACCATTAATCGAAATATAAACTATCCTATATCTCAAGTTACACCAAATTACACATAAAATGCCGAAATCGGTTGACTTGGTGAAGAGTTCAATGGGAACATACATATGGCACTTGATTTTTATATATTAAGATATAAATATTTCAACTAAATATTGAAGAAAGGGCTTTCAGATTTTGAAAACCTTTACAAATTTTATTGAAAAAGAAACTATTTCAAAAATTTAAATAGCGTTCAAAAAGTTTTATAAAAAAGTAATATCTTTAAAACCCTGATGTGATACATTAATAATTTTGAAGTCGGATTTAAATTAAGACGACCAAAACCAGTAAGAAAACATTGCCTTGCTTTAAAGTCGTTCATATACAATTTAAATGCTTAAAAATCATATTCTGTCCCGAAAGTTAAAATATTACCAAAAGAAGATCAAATACAGATATTGACTTCAAACTTATTTCGTTTTTTTTGTCTCATAATAATCGCACACTGAAAAGGGTTTTTGATACCCTTGCTCTTACCAAGACACAATGTGACCATAAGGAAGGGGAAAGAAGGTTTAAAAGGCGATGTAGGTGGTTTTGAATTCCTGAATATTGCAATTACTGGAAAATACGGATTATGGTAAAGCATTCTACATTGACGAAGTACGGCTAAAGAACGAACCTCTGTAATTTATATAGTACGACCGAATCGAGGGTATACTTTAGACGATTTCTGGAGGAGCGAGTATTACGGTTGAATTTCTTGAGGGGAGGAATGCAAATGGCTATTTCTCTACAGAATAGTCCGTTAAAATAACGGTAAAAAGGGTGAGACAAGAAACTCTACGACGGCGACGATATTCAATTAATGTATTAGACTAATCTATGATATCATCGCCAATCAATTTTAATGCTACGTTTAATATTGTTCAAAAGTCTTAAGTAAGTTTCAGGAGCAGCAATCCAGAAATGGGAATGTTTTTAATTTTTATTTAGATAAATAATTTCTTTTTTTTAAAACTATTTTTCAAACTTTTTACAGTTTACAACAAAAATAATTATTAATTCCTCCAATTTCAAAATTTTGATTATGTTCCTATTGTTGAAATCTATATTAAGTGCTTAATTAAAAAGTATTCAACAATTTCTATGTCGAAGTTTTACAAAAGCAAAAATTAGCAATACCTTAACCTGCTGAAATAAACTGCTTGAAGGCTTTTACTCATAATACTCAAAGCACTTAATATAATATAAATTACCATATAATAAAAAAAAGAAGAAGAAAAATCAAAGAAAGTGTGTCGATATGATTACAAATGTGATTCATTAATTTTAACTTATATCCCCATCATAAATACACAAACGCATATACGAGTACATACTTAAGTATAGGTATTTAATAAACATTTAAATTTCATTCATAAAATTTTAATCAAAGTATATCCGTCCCTCAAAAGTTCCATCAATAACAATCTAAGAGCATCACGTACATATTTAGGTTCATCACTTAATAAACAAAAAATATTAATAAATTCTCAAAACAAAACACTTGACCTTTGTGGTAGGAATTTTTGTTTAGTATTATTTTTATTATTATTTAAGCAAATATTGACAGACGTTAAAATTAATTGCCATAACTAAATGAACAATCAATATGTATGTATGTATATAAAATAGCGAAAAATTTGATTGAAATTTATTAATTTATGAGTCACGTAACTTAACAACAACAACAACAAATCAATGAAACTCAGAAGCTATGAATTAAATCTTCTTCAACTTCAACCTCATGACCTACAGAGGCTATGTATACACAATTGGGATCAATAAATCTTCCCACATAGGTATCTATGGAAAAATAAATTCAGATAACTTGTGATGATGAACCCATATGTAGGTGCGCTTGGCACACCTGTTCATAACAAAAAAAAACAACAACAACAACTTTTTTGTCATCTTGCTAATTTTTACATTGGAATGTTTTCCAACCAAGGCAGATGGTGTCAGATGAAATACAAAGGTGAAATTTACGATATGGACTCTGAAAAGTAATTTGAAAAATGTCATGTCCTCAAGGCACTGAAACTGGGACTGGAAGTGGACACTGGACAGCTGTGTTTTGGCGTAGCAGAGATTCGAGCAACAACAAAAGCAAGTCAGAAAAAATATATGTATGCATGAATCCCTACACTGTCAATGTCTATACTATGAATATGGAACGGTTAAGCCATGGACAATATTGGACATGTACTTTTTTTTTTAAAGAACATTGTTGCCAACAGACTTTTTTGTTGAATTTATAAATTTATTGCTTTTAAAAGAGGAACAAGAATAATAATAATTTCTAATTGATTTTCCAAGTGTCTGAGAAAATAAATTTTTGATAAGTGTAAAATTTTTTTACAATTTTGTATTTTTAAACGAAATAAAGACAAAAGTTAAACTCCTTTTTTATATACAACCATTTTTTTTACGGTACACAAGCTTAAAATTTAGTTAAAATAACCGCGACTTTTTATTTGAGAAGTTTTGAAAAAAAAAAATAAAATCTTCAATATTTTTGCAGATAAGTAGAGTTAAAAATAAAATTGGAAGGAAATTTGCTAATGCAGTTTTTATGAATTTACATAGAGTTCGCATTAAGTTTGAAACTGAAAGTTCAAAAATTAATTGGCATTCAATAAATAGCATTCAATTTATCGGACTCATTAGGATTTCGTTCATTTGAGTCTCGAGAGAATTTATAACTTCAAAAACTTAATGCTATCTTCTGTTGTTAATGCGTGATTCCTTTCCAATTGACGCTATTAATGAGCCGTCGAGGAGACTTATCAATTTATCAGTTTTCAAAACTCGATACACTCGTATGTATCACAAATTACCTCTAATGCCAAAAATGCTGCTAAGTGTTTAGGATTTATCCGATGGTACAATACATTTTTTAACACATTTGTTGTTTTATAACTTAAATATTTGGGGATAAGTGGAATACAAAAAGCTTAAGACTTTTAAACAGAATCCAAACCGAAAGTTTAAAATGATAGACGATAGAACTAAAATTGAAACTTTTGCATCTTCACCTTCAACAACGTCATTTTTAAAAACAATTTTTACAAAAATAATTGGTTGTATACCCCCCCCATTCCGTTCAAGCAATTCCGCTTTAATACTCGAACTTCAAAAAAAAAAACTAATCAGTTCACCCTTTAGTTCAAGTTGGGACGAACAGTCAAGTAAAAAGATTTTTTTCTTGGCAGCACATCAAGAATGTGGAATGTTTTACTCAATTTTGATTTCCAGTTTGATATTCAAAAAACTTAAAGCCCAATGTAGATTGGTATCTCCTCCTAAATCCTTATTTACAACAACATCATTTTTAAAAGCAAAATAGATGGTTGTTTAACCACCCCCCCCCCCTCCCGTTCAAACAATTCTGCTTTAATACTCGAACTTCTTAAAAAGTTAATCAGTTTACCCTTGAGCTCAAGGTCGGACGAAAAGTCAAGTAAGAAGTTTCTTTTCTTGGCAGCACATCAAGAATGTGAAATGTTTTACTCAATATTGGTTTCCATTTTGACATTCAAAACTTAAAGCCCAATGATTTGGTATTATTGATATTTGGTGGAAAAATCTGCACCACCTTAAAAACATTGCATTTAAAGCATGGAATTGAAGGAAAAAGAATTCACATTTCCAATTAATGTATCATTTCCCAAAATTTGATTGGAGAAAAACTGTAAAATTTGAGGTCTTTAGATAAAATTTCAATAATCTATTGATTTTTAAACGAATACATTTACCAAAGATTACATTCATCTACAAAATTCTCCTTCGTAGGGTGAATGTGTAATACATAAAAAGATAAAAACCTAAAGTTGGTAACAATTATCTTTTTTATTTGGTATACAACTTAAAGATACACAAAAAGAACTTTTGAAGTTCAAAAATATTAACAGTACCTACGTTACACGAATATAGGTATAACGAAACATTTTTCATCGATGTTGTAATTTTATTCTCTCTTTCTCTGTCTCTCTCTTCATCATACTTTTCAAGGCACATTATGGTTATATGGCTACTCTACTTCACTTGTGCTTTATGTACAGGATAGGTACTGAAAACTGGTACTGTATTATAATTCTTTACGAGTAAAAATGTAAGATTGCTCCCATTCACCTATAAGGGGTGCCAAATTGAAGGCTCGCAATTCAAATTAATGCACCTTTTTGTTACAAAACATCTGAGAGTATAAGTACTCGTAAGCACTCCACCGTGAAAATGTATACTGGCACGATAAATAAACAATGAAACATAATTATTATAAACAAAATAATGATGTTGATGATCGTAATGATGGTTTTTGTTTTTATTTAGTTTAAACTTAAACAACCAAAAAAAAGAAACTTGTAAAGATTAACAATCTAGATACTTAACAATGCCACCAGATGCAGAAGAGAAGGCTAAAAGTTTTTTTTTTTTTACAAAAGTGGACATCATTTTTTGTCTGAAAAGTTTTAAACTTTTGATTTTTATTTTACGAAAAAATGTAATGGAGGTTTGTTGTTGTTGTTGTTGTTGTTTGTGTAAAGCTGGTGTAGCCAAGCATAGGTTGATTGACCTGTTTGACACTATATGCGCGATGATGACGTCGATTATTTTATACACGAACCCTCTCTCTGTTCGTCGTCGTTGGTACTTGAGTGTTTTTGTTTTTTAGAGTTTCTGGGATAGTGCTGCTGACTGCTTTTGTTGTACAAAGAGTGGTAATAGTTGTTGGTTATAATGTTTCTACATTGAAGCAAGAAAAAATAAAAAAACATAATAATAAAACAAAAAGTTCCGACCCACTTTAGACCGGTTTGTGTTTTGTGATTATAAGTCAAGGGGGATTTATGTTTTTTTTTTTTCTTATTTCTACTTCTTCTTTCAACCAAACTCAAGCCATTCAAAACTTCAACAATTGAGAGAAGCTGGTAAAAGATATGTATATGTATATGGTATACCTACAACTAACAGCCCACTGATGCTGATGCTATAATATAACCTACCAAGCTTGAGGGGTTAGATATTATGCTGAGATGATGATGATGATGATGATGCTGAGGATGGTGATGGTGAATATAATATCGTGAGCACACGACAAAACAGCTCAGCGCGAAAAAATAACATAAAAATATATAAAAAGGTGGGCTGTGGTATAAGGAAGGTGGTATATTTGTTGGTAACGTTTATGAGGTAATTCGTTTGGCAAAAGAAGCACCATATAGCAAAATATATGTATGCACAAGAAGGCTAACTAAAGATAAATGTTGATGCTATTTTGTTTTATTATGTTATTGTTACTACTTTTTGTTGCAAGTATAAAATGCAATTGTTAGTTACATCACATTTGGAATGATGGAAAGTGGTGAATTCTTTCAATACATAAAGTTTAACTGAATGAATTTACCCTAAGTTATATCCGTTAAATATGAATATTTTTTCAATTTCATCGAATGAGATGTTTGGTTTAAAATAGAATAGTGACTGAAGTTATTGATTTTTACATACATATGTACATACATTCTAAAAATTAGTATTTATTTTTTTTTTACTTTCTGAGCTGTTATGTTAAATTAGCATCAAGTTTATTTATTTTTAGGACTATAAATAGTTTGTTCATCATCTTCATCATTATTATCATGATCATGGAAAAAGAAAGAAATGTATCAATAAAAGAAATGTAAAGGTAGAAAGAAAAAATATATTTAATTGGTAATTCAAGGGAATGATTTAAAAAGGTGGTTGAACTTTTATAGACAAAGAGACAGACGGAGACCGGTTACTTGAGGTCATTACGCTTGTGAAATAAATTTGGCGTAACTGTTTTTTATCGATGATATGCCTGTGTTAACGGTTCGGGGTAAAACCACATGAACCCATGAAACATTCATACCTACAAATCACGATTAACTATCAATTAAGACAAAAGGAATTTCGACTTTGAGGCATTCAATTTTTAGTCAATCCAGAAAAATGTGTAAATTAAGAGTTTTGATTTATCCCTACAGAGTTAAACGCTTCTCTAAAAATCAATTTTTCAATTGATATATGGGAAATTGTCAGCTAGTGCGATTTAAAAAAAAAAAAATATATGAACAAAATGAATCAGAATTGTATAGCAAGGGATTTTCCAATAAGAGGTTTCATTTTAAATAATTGTGGCTATTCCGAAAGCTATCACTTTTGAAGATATCATCGTCTAACATTTGACAATTATTTCAATAGAAATATGTATATACGCGTCAGCAATCATTTTTGAGTCACAGAATGGAATTCATAAAGTTATCACTGACATACAGTGACAAATTTGCGAATTTGTTATAGAAAATTTCATGAAAAGGATATGGTGTTTCAACCATAACCGTGTTGCCCATTTGAATGATATCGTTTTCAATATCGTTTTCTAACGGTACTCGTTTTGTTGGGATGTCAAAATGAAACCTTTTGGTATTAAAAATTGATGATAAAAACCTTTCGGTCATGTCTCGCTGTACATTAAAAGTTTCTGAAAATTCCTAATTTGAATTTTATATTAGTTCTTTATGAATTCTCTATTATTTGTTTTGAGTGTACAAAGTTCAAAATGACTATTGGTTTTCGTTTTCAGCTGAATCTAAAGTACGTTCTTCCAAATTTTATATAAAAATGGCATCATCTTACCCAAAAGAAAAAAAAAAAAAAAACTAAACAAATAAATCGAGTAAACGTGTCGGATTCTCAAGACAGAATTCAATATAACATCAGAAATATTGAAGATATAATAAACTTTAAGTTTCTTGTTAAGAGAATACAAAGACAAAATATTCTGAATGAAATTCAAATGAATAATTTATGTTTTTTATTTTGTTATTATTGGTATCAAAATAAGTTCTAAGGAATTTGATGGAAAATTAATGCAAAACAATTTTAATTTTATTTTTATTTTCCTGATAAAATATCTTCATTGGAATTCTTGAATGTTTCATTTCGTGTTAAAATGTGTTTTAATCTAATTTCGATGTACATTTTTTGGAGCTTGATTTAAAAAGTTGTAAAAAAAATTGCTTATTCATCAAAACAACAAAACTAACAGTGATTGATTAAAATCTAGTGCATTTTTAATAATAATTAATAAGAGTCTATACACAATGCTACTGTTTTTAACGGTGATTTTAATTACTTTGGAACATGACTATTTTAGAAAACCATATGGGGAGAATTATTAGAATTTCTCCTAGAATGAGTGTTCGATAGAAGTTATATAAATTGATCACGAAGCTGTGGGATGATTCAAAGTTGAAAGATTTAAATTTAGCGTAATCTGATGTAATGAACACACAATACGGCACATGTGACTTGTGTTCACGATATAATACACAAGACACAACTTTTTATTAAAACAAAAAAAAACTGTAACAGGCACAAAAGTCTAAAAATTAGATTTTTTTTAATTTACAAAATGAAAAAAGTAAGTATACGCCTAAGTGCACCAACCAAAATTTAGAATTCTCTTGCATTCTTTTAGAAAATTCGGAGGCGTTTGGATATTTATAATTTACTAATTTACTTCGATAGGAAGTTGTTGTTTCAAGTCTCTAAAATAATTTAATGACTTAATCAGTTCTTTTGTCCTTCATTTACTTTTTTTTTCTGGATAGATATAAATATTTAATTTTCCACGTTGTAAATTTAAAAACATTACCTTCAAATTACATCATTATGTGAAAATTTATCGATGAAAAGAATAATGAATCTTCACACTAAGCACACGATCAGCTATTGAACTTTAACACGAACTAAACTTAGCTGAGTGTTGTCAACATTTACTTATACTGATTTCTGATGATATCGATTTGTATTTACATTTTTTAGTAAACAAATTATGTAGTTTACGTCATTTTCCGTTACAATAAAGATGTAAACAACTTTATTCAAAAGGAAGTAATAATATTTGTTACAATATCTCACAATAATATAAATTTTCTCATAAAATAAAACATTTTATCATATGTAATTTTAGAGTGTAATATTTCTATATTATGATTACTACGTCTTTCCTTAAATGCACTAAAATATGTATTTTTAACTTCTCTAAAAAAAATATAGGTAAATTTCTTTTTTACACTTTAAAAAATTTATCCATTATTATTATGAACGTGATTTTTTATGAAAAATGTCTAAGTATAATGGAATTTTAATGAATTTATTTGGGAGATTAGCTGCGTTTTTATCACATTTTTCTCCTCACATTTAATGAGTTGGGTTGAAAGAAGAAACAACTTAGTGCAAATTAATTGTTTAACAGACGATAAAGTTTTATTTAATTTTTTGTTTGTATGTAAGACCTTGGCATAAATTATTAATTAAATAAACATACTTATTGTTTTTTTTTTTATTAAACTGAAAAGTAAAACAAAAACACCTTCTACTTATTAGAGTGCGATGTACAAAACAATAGTCTTGAGTAGTATTTAGTTTAAATACAATAATATTACAAAAAATATTTGTACATAATCGGATTGGCCAAAGAAGTTCATATGTTAGATAGTATAACAACCCTCTATTAAAGTATCATAATTAGTTTTGTTGCTATTCTCTTATTCTACTTCTTTTCTGTGTTTAAAGAAATATTTTGTTGAAAAAAAAACTACTTTGTTCATTGACCTACATAAACGTTTATATATATTATTTTGTTTCTGCATGAATTGAGAAGGAAGAAAAAAGATGTTAATTTAACCTTTTTGTGTATTTGAGACGAAGGACGTTCGAAAGGCTTGAGAATTGGAAGATAACAAACAGAAAGGCTAAAACAGTCTACTCAAAAAAAAAAAAAAAAAAAAAAAAAATGCTTTGGGGTAGTTCTAATATTTGTTAAATAGAATTTTGAACTTTTTTTTTTTTAAATATGCAAGTACCCAAAAAGTTTAATCTTTTTACAAATTCTTTTCAAATGTACATATGTCAGGCTTGTGAAAAAATCAATTTTTTTAGGAATTCAAACTTTTTTAACTTCAATATAAAGATAAAGATTGCATTCATTATGAATTCCTCTTAGGATTGGAACTTCAAATTTTGCAATCTTCAATCATTAAATATTTTAAAAGACTGCAATCATTTTTTCACCAATCATTTGACTGCAATCAATTCATTGCAATACTTTGTGTAGTGAAATTTGACTTAAGAATGCAAAGGCTTTAAATGAATACAAAGACTTCAAGTGAATGACAAGAATTCGATTGCTTGTAGTCCAAGTATTGGAGAAATAATGATTGCAGTTTTTTTTAAGGTAAAATGATTGGTGATTGAAAAATTTGAAGTCCAAATCTTAAGTTGAAATCAATGAATGCAAACTTTAAGTTGAATTCAATAAACGATTTATTATGATTGCATTCCCAGAAGATTGCATTCATGTACAATTGTACTTGCCTAATTTATGCATGTTGTTTGAATTCTAAATTCTAAAAATGAGTTTACAATTTTAAAATGTATGTATATTCATAAAGTTAAAAAGTTAAAAATAAACATAAAATTAGAGATTTTAAAGTACAATACATCTGGAGTGATTAAGTAGTTTGTACGTTGCAAAAAATATAAGATGATTTTTAAGAGGATTAAAAAATTAAATACAAATCTTTATTTGAAATACATGCATTTTTTGATCTGATAGACTTAAAGTGAAGACTTTTACTCAAAATACATTAAAATTCATTGTCTCATCTTTTTAGCATGGCAACATTTTTTAGACTAACACGTTTTTTTTCTGTCTTATAGAGCATTAAATTGTTTGTATAATATGTTACTTGCACGCGTCTTGCGTCTATGAAAAATTTTAACGACCTTTAAACATGGATGTTTCGTCTTCTTCTTTTTTTTTGTTGTTGTTGGTTTTAATTTTGGTGTCAAATACGTGCAGACTATTTTTAACATGGTAATTTTGGTCTTTGCAAAATTTTCAGGGTCAATTTGGTGAACCTGACTAAAATTTAGGATATTTTTCTTTTGTTTTAGCAAATATAGCCTTTACCCTTAACATTATAATAATATATTGTTAATTTTGCAAACCATAAAACTTGGATTTCTGCTTGGGTAATTTATTTAAAATAAAGAATGAAGGCAACCGCGTGATATATTGTAAAACAAAATTTATCAATAGAGGTCAAAAATAACCTTTGTTCAATAATGTACCTTAGTCCTTTATTTTAAAATTAATTTTAAACCAACCTACAATTTTTCTTCAAATTTCAAAATGAAAGGGTTTTCGGCTTTGAGAATTTACAGTGTTTAAAGTGAGTGTTTTAAATATGACGTAATTTAACTCTAAAACAAGGATAGCTAATTTATTTAAATTTCCCAAAGTTTTTAAATTTAATTGCAAAATTCAAAAAGAAAATATTTTCCTAACGTTGAAATTTGCTAAGTTCAGAAATGTCTCAGTTCACAATTTTTGAGGAAATGATTGAAGTAAACGAAAAGTGAGATCAATAGTTCTTCTATCGTATAAAGTTTTTTTTACACATTTTGGAATATTTTAAATTTTTGTGTTCTAAATAACCTAAAATAAAATTTCGAATGTTACCTTAAATTTCTAAACAAAACTATTTTAGTTGATAAAAAATTTGATGCAAATCAGTCCATCTGTTTTTACTCTACAGCAATAAAACATATCCGAACACCTGATCTTCTTAAAATGATGACTAACTCACCAGAAATCACCTAAAATCACTTCTGGTGCGGCACACTTTTCCCCCAAAGCGGAACAAGAACTTAAAACAAGCAATTAAAATGCAATTGAAAACATGCCTTGACTACAAAATCAAATAAAATTCGTGAAATCGAAACCATTTTATCCTTTCAGGTCAAGCATGACTAGAGTCTACAAGTCCCACCATCCCATCGTCATCATCACCCAAAGCGGCAAGTTCAACTTTTCTTGTGACAAAAACAAAAAATTACTTTCTGTTAATTTCATTTTCACAGCTTATTGTTTATATATTTTTTTTTTTTTTTAGCTAGGTCAAGAAATTCAATGAAATTGAATAAAATGGCAAGTGTTTTGCATAAAACCTAACTTTTGCAAAACGACATAAAAACGTAAATAAAACCCATGCACAGCATTATTCTATATTCTCGAGGCATGCCCGCCTTATAAAAAACTCTATACTACTGGCGGCTAGTAGACTTTTGCTAGAAATCATTGAGATTCTAAAGACCGTCTGTACTTACGACTAAGGCAAGATCGCTTCCCAAAGAAGGTAATTTTAACAAACAAAAAAAAAAAAACAATCTGAAGAATCAAGCAAATAAAAATAGAAAGTTCTTAAAAAAAAAATATAATGTACTTTTGTCAAGTTCTTGAAAATAAATCTCAAAAAAAGTGACAATACAAGTTCATAAAAAACGATTTTTTTAAGATATATTTACCTACAATTCCAGTTAAATGACGACTTTTTTTAAAAGTTGAACTCTTAAGATTTTAAAAAGCAGCTTTCTTCTCTTTTCGTTTTTGAAATTTGTTTTAATTGCAATTATTTGTTGCTGCAATTTTTATTTTACTTTATTTTTTGTCAGCAAACAAACTGATCAGGTATGCAAAATATATACCATTTACATACATATATAAAATAACCACTCTCAATTATTTAGCAAACAAAACTAAATAAATAATAAAAATAAATAAAATAAATGAAACTAGATCATCACACTTTTTAGCGCGCTCTGCAACATCAACATTCACTATTTCACTTTGTTTCGTTTTAATTTTCATCGAATCACTTTTTTACGCAATACAACGGTTTCGGTTTCGGTATTAGCGGGGTTTCAATGGTTTTGGGTGGTTGCTTTATATACATATACATATATATATTTTATTTCTTTGTAATAGCAACAGATAGAGCACTCAATAAAAAAATCGATTTTTTTCCTTTTAGACCAATTTTACTAATTAGTAGAGGATTTTATTTTGGCCTATACGAAAAAGTTGTAACACTTTTATAGTTCACAAACAAAAACTTTGCAATCGAAATAAAAACAACAAAAACCGTGACGATTTAACACGTTGGCAACTCTATTTCATTGGCAACACACAAGTTTTTTAATGCAATTTTGTTAAATTCGAAAAAAGACAACTTTTTTGTAGTTAAGTTGAGTTTGTGTTTCGGAATTTCGGATTAAGAACGAAAAACAAAAAACAAATTAAATAAAATGCAATTCACCACTTTTGGGTTTTTGTTTTTAAGTTCTATTGAATTTACATCATCATTTTCTGTTGTGTTTTAATTTCATAGAAAAATAAAAAAAATTGTATCCAATTTCATTAAGAAACAAACAACATTTCCTCTTTTTGTATAGATACTTTGTTTTTATATTTATTTACAATTTGTTTACAAATAGATGAATTCTTTTCATTAAGATACAAATAATATCCGGCGACGTTTTTCAGTTTTAATTTTTTTTAAATTGTATCTTTTTTTTTCTGGGGTGAAAAAAAAAGATGAAGACAAAATTTTAGTACGCGTCCGTATTTATCGCGGTATCGATGTCGACTGAGGTACTTATGAAACTCAAAAGAAATTTTTAACCGAATTAAATTGTATCTTAGGGGTTTTTCGCTACACAAGAAAATACAATTAAAACAACAACAAAAACAGAATGAAAAAAGAGTTTTTCCATGTACGCGACATATACGAAGAGTTTTACAAAGGAAAAAACGCAACAGCATAAAAGTGTATAAAGTTTAAGCGTCTGTTTGTGGTTGTGTGTGCGGTGTTATTTATTTTATTACATTTTTTTTTTGTTTTCAAATTCTTCTCAACTATAAACCTGTTGGTTGGACGGACGAAACAACGTTAGTTAAGCACTCGCTCGCGGGAAACCACAAACAAATCGGAACTGCTGCAAATGCACGCTCTATGACCAGCTACACTTTACAGAGACACAGTATACCGTGATACCGAGAGCCCCGAAGTCGAAGAAGTATAGAGAAACACACAAAACAAACAACAACAACAACAACAACACAAATTCAGTTGAAGCCCCAATGTTCCTATCCAAGCTCTGACTATACACAAACTCCAATCAACCTTAGAGCTCAAATTCTGCAAAGGTGTGAGTTAGCCAAACTATGAGAATGAGAAACTATGTTTAAACTAATTCTCTCTTTTATCCGTCTGTTTTAGATGCATTCGCTCTTTCTATCTCTCTCTCTATGCATAAAAGTCTAGAAGCTAACACGCTAGACGGCTAGAAGGTCTATGGAGCTTGACATTTTAAGGTGCAATTTGTGGGTGTAAAATAGAATTGGTATGATAGCACATAGCAGTCTAAACTTACAACGTGTATGATCACTGAAATGTTAGACGATAAGAGAGAGGAGAAAGAGAGAGAAAGCTTTTATTCCTGCAAACAAGTTCTCTTTAAAATAACTCTCTTTAAATTTGTAGTGATCTTTTAGATAATCGCTTTTGTTTCTTCATGAGTTGCCAGCTTTGAATTTAAAAACGAAACTAAAAAAAAAGCTATCATAAATTTCGAAGAATTGAAGAAAGTTTTAAGTGTGATATGGTGGTATATCAGAAATCATTGACTTTTAGAGTAGGTAATGAAGATTGACTTTAAACATTAAAGATCATCGTTTTGTCATAGGTCAGTCGAGAGGAAAAAAAAGAAACGAACAACACAACATGTATCTAAAAGTTCATGATACTTGTTTTTTATTTATTTTTAAAAATTTTAATTGAAAGTGATGTCTTTATATGAGACTTTGTGATGACTGATGACGAATTAAAGTTCATCTTTGTTTGCAAACAATAAGGCATGTCGTATGTCAGGTATAAAACGAACAGAAAAAAAAAACAATTACCTATAACAAGCCTTGAAGCACGTCATAACATTTTTTTCTTTTTAAGTTGAAACTAATGTGATTTCCGTTGAAATAGTTTCCTTATCACATCTTGTTTGGTTCATTGTGAATTTAACAGTTATTCATTGATTCAGTAAAGAAATGAAGCAAAAAATAAAGACTATTTAACCATTCTTAAATGCCGGTAATGGAATTTGTAACGTCGTCGTCGTGTCGGTCGTATCAGTTCAATAGTTTTCTTTTTAACTTCCTATTGGAAAACTAAACTAATGTTTCTAGAACTTTTATGTATCGTGTTTATAGGGTGTCCCACAATTAACGCAAGATTTGAATTAAATAGAAAACGCCGTTTTTAGTCTTTTGATAGTTATATTTTTATTGACTCGTAAAGTACATAGGATAGGGTTATGTATGGAATAACACATCGGACAAATGGCCTCCACGGCTTTGCATGCACATGCGCACTCTTTTGTTGAAATTTTCCATGACCATTCTGCATAAATGTGGCTGAATTTCGTTGATGCAGCGTTGAATCTCCTCCTTTAATGCACGGGTGGTTGTGGGCTTGTTGACATAGACTTGTGATTTCAAATAACCCCATAAAAAGAAGTCTAATGGTGTTAAATCACACGATCTAGGAGGCCAATTTTGATCACCGAAACGAGAGAGTACACGACCTGGAAATGTCTCATGCAGTAATTGAATTGTTTCACGGGCTGTATGACATGTGGCCCCGTCTTGTTGAAACCACATATTGGACACATCAATATCATCCAATTTTGGCAGAAAGAACTGTGTAATCATGTCGCGATATCGAGCACCAGTAACAGTCACACAGATCTTTGGTGAGTATACGCTGTAGAGAGGTTCTTGAAATTTGCAATTCTTGTCCACGACGTCGAATTGAGGTTAATGGATTGTCAGCAACACTCTCACGCACTGCTTCGACATTCACATTTGAACGGCTTGTTTTTGGACGACCAGTGTGTTTGGCGTCTCCAACGGATCCAGTCTCCATGAATTTTTCAATTAATCTCTTCACAGTTGACGAAGTTAAAACACTATTCCGACCATATTTTGTATGAAATTTTCGAACTGCAGCCGCCAAGCTTTCACTATTTTTTAAATATTCTTTAATAATGAAGACACGTTGTTCTCTCGTGTAATGCTCCATTTTTAATAACCCTATACTGTTAGCTGTCAAATTGCTTTTTTTCAGGGTTGCCAACACTTCACTGCACAAATGGCGGCAAATTCAAATCTTGCGTTAATTTTGGGACACCCTCTAGATATGACTGTGTGTGCATTTTTTAAGTTTTGGAGTTCGAAAATTCTTCTTTTGCCCAAGCATATCTCAAGAACAGGCAGAAAAAGGCGAAAAAAGAGTTCGCGTAGTTGGGGATACAACCATCTTGTGGGATACAACCGAGTTAGAATCACTACAGTAAAAAAGGCCACCTACTGCAAATGAGCGATGTTTGACAGAGCAGTCCTTCATAGTGGTTCCTTATAGTACTGACAAAATTTGTGCATCCTTCCCCTTTCCAACGTCGCAAGATGCATTTCCCTAATTGAAATGGAGATGGCGTAATGATTTTTTAAAAATTATTTTTCATTTTTCTGACTTACCCTATACTAAATAAAAATTGGTACAAATATTTTTCCGATATTTTAAACGATTTAATCACTTGAGGCCAATATCTTCTAGGCAATCCATTAGCTACAACCCGAACCCATCAACAAGGTTTTAGAAAATGGGAGTGACAGAATGCGCTACTGCGAAGCCAGTCCAGGTAGCCACTTGAACGAGCCGACGACAACGTTGTGTTCCAAAAAATATTGGGAATGTTTGCTCCTAATGAAGTCATTTTTTTTTTAATTAACTTGTAAATTGGTTTTTATTTACATATATGTGGAAAAAACTGATATAACATAATATTATGGTCAAGAATTTAGCTTTATTTTAAAGACTAGGGTTTGTTTTAAAAATGATTTCTGGGAATTGGCCGACGCAGCTAGCTCAAATAAATTCCAGCCGAGAGTTTCAATTTTCGACTATTTTCTGCGGTATGGAGCTACTTTGGGCACATATGTCAGCAATAACGAGTCGAATATTCTCTTCCAAGGAGTCAAACATCTCGGTCATAGCTGACGTATAAACAAAAATAATTTCAGCGGTGTTAAATCACACTATCTTGTCGGTCAAGCCACAGACCCACGACGAACAGAGATAATGCGCTCACCAAAAGTTTTCTTCAATAATTTGATTGTTTCGTTGCCGATGCCGACACGCGAAACGAACCACTATGTGGTAATGCACGATTTGCAAACATTTCTGTTCATGATGAAATAGCAAACAAAACTAAGCAATAACAAATCGAATATTTGTCAAATAACAGTTGTCAAAAATACAAACCCCGACGAAATTTTCGAAATACAACCACACGTTTGAAAAACACCCGTTAAAATACACATCCTCTATTGACGCCGCCGCCGGGTGAATTTTTAAAATATGCCCCTTCAAAAATTATTAAAACAACCATTGAAGAGTTGTTTTTAAGGCTAAGGTAAAACTCAAAATATCTCTCAATAAAAAAAAGTAATATAATTTTTCAAAGTACATATCTTTCTCTTCTAAATACAATTCAAATCATTTAAGTATCTTACTTAGTTTCTGGAAACTAGTAAAAAAGTACAAAATAACATAGCCTTAAAAAATGAATATTTAAAAATTTTATCTTATAATGTGTCAGGTCTTAGTAATAAATATAATATGTATAATGACTTTTATAATTTCATCAATAATTATGACTTAAATTTTCTATATGAAACTTTCATTACCGAGGATAACTTCGCAAGAATTGAAAATAAAATGTTAGATTTTACGTTTAAGTCGATACCAGCAACGAGGAATCACACACGAGGAAGAGCAAGTGGAGGATGTTTCCTAGGATTTAAGAAAAAATAAATGCACGCTGCCTTCAAAACATACAACGATATTTCTATATTTCGATATTTCGAAAAATTATCATATACATTCAATGGTATAAATGCCAAACGTGATGCTAATTGGAGATTTGAATGCGAGAGTTGGAACGCAGGCAGGAGTGATGAATTATTTAAGAGGTTGCCGCAGACAATCAAAAGATCCTTGCTCTAACGCACGAGGAAAGAAACTATTAGAGCTTTGTAATACGTTTGGTCTGCGCATACTAAATGGAACCAGTGCCGGCGACTCCTCAAAATATTTAACGTTTGTGGGCGGCCAAGGGACATCAGTGGTCGATTATGCTATCATAGGAGAAGATTGGGAACCGTTCGTGAAAGATTTTGATATTAGTGAAGTATCATATTCAGACCACCTTCCTGTTGTTGTGACAATACAACTTCAAACTAAGCCTGATGAGGAAATACCCTTTATGCGGCTCCTGCCCAAACTGAAATGGAAAGAGGCTAAGGCTCAGGATTTTCGACGATCTCTAGACTTGCAACTCCAATCACATCATGTCGAGGACTTTTCCCTCTTAGAACGGATTGTGAAAGCCTCATACCCACAGAAGGACTCAACCAAAAGGAAGAAAATACAAAAAAAAGAACCCGGATTTGACGAAGAATGTCTAAAATCTCGTAAAACATCATTTGCGTGGTTGAGGATCTTCCGTAACTCCACCCAAGGATTATTTAAGGTTTTTTATATAGAGGCCAATAAGAAGTTTAAAGAACTTTGTAAGACTAAAAAAGTTATACGCTGAAAAGCAAGCAGGCCGATTAGCATCTTGTAAAAGCTCCGCTGATTTTTGGAAACTGGCTAGAGAGCTGAATGCAAAACTGTCTTCTAATGTTTTCCCATTTCAAGGATCTTTTAAATCCTGTAATAACGACGACAAAGTGGCAATTCGCAGCACCTAGATTCGTAGTCGACTCTCTGGACTGTGCATTTACATTTGGCGGGTTGGAAGAAACGCTGAAGACGCTTAAAGATGGAAAAGCAACCGGATCGAATGGTATTCCAGTGGATTTTTTTAAATATGGGACTGTCATACTCAAAGAGCACCTTATACAACTTTTCAATACAGTTTTGGAGGGAGAATTGACGCCAGATGAATTTCGAGATGATATTATATTTCCAATCCACAAAAAAGGATCGTTATTTGATGCAACTAACAACAGAGGAATATCGTTTTTAAATGCATCTTACAAGATATTTACAACGATATGATGCATAAGCGTCTTGTTAGTTGGATTGAGACCGGAAACTTGCTGGATTTAGACCGGGATATTCAGCAATAGATAATGTTTTTATATTCAGGAGCTTGGCAGATAATTTCTTGAAACAAAGGAAAAAGCTGTATGTATTTTTTATCGATTTTAAAGGAGCTTTTGATACAATCGATAGAGGTGCACTATTCTATAAGCTGTATAGTCTTGGGATATTATTGAAGTTTGGTCGCGTTCTTGAGCACCTATATAGAAGAAAAATTGCGGGTGTATGGACAGGTGAAGAACTCTCAGACTGGTTTGAAACCTCATCGGGAGTGAGACAAGGTTTTACATTAAGTCCTGCCTTGTTTGCATTATTCATTGATGACCTTTTAGACTACCTCCCGGGTGAAGTGGATTTCGCAGAGATGCGGATTAAGGCACTTCTGTTCACAGATGATATTATAGTCATGTTTGCGCAATCACCGAAAACTCTGCAGCTCATGATTAACAGGGTTTAACAGCATTGTCAGCTATGGAATTTAATAGTAAATATATAGATAAATCCAAGGTTATGGTTGTTAAAAGTGGTGGTGGAGGTAATGCATCAAATGAAAATTGGAGCTATAATCGCGAAAATATTGAGTGTGTGCGAGAATACAAATACATTGGCATTAAATAAAAAAAAATAAATAAATTAGGTGGCGCAACAGTCCATGAAGGACCAGGGCCTAGTGACTTACAACTCTCAACCATCCCTGTGTGCGAGTAATGTTGTCAGAGATGGAAGGGACCTACAGTTTATATGCCGAATCCGAACGGCTAGTTTGAGAAAGCACTTTTCATGACAAGAATTACTCTTGGAGGATTTGTCAATTCCTCGCAAGAGGCAGTACCCGTGAAAAAAGTTAGGTGGCACAGGCAGGGATTGAACCCAAGACTCCTTGCATGACAGTCCAACGCACTAACCATCACGCTACGGGTACTACATACATTGGTATTACTGTTACAAATAATTTAAATATGGATAAACACTTGAAGGAGAAATTGGTTAAGGCGAAAACTGCTATTAATATGACCTGGAAACAATGCTTCATGAATAAGTGTATAGCACATAGTAGCAAGTTTAAAGTATTTGAAGCAGTAGCTGAGAGCATACTTTTATATGAAAAGTATGCGGTTGAAAAACTCTGGGCTTTATCAAAAGAATGTTTTATTTGCCGAAAAATACGCCAAAACACGTAATAATGCTGGAAACGGGTCTCTCTCCTTTGTTTATAAAAACATTGAAGTTGCAAACGGACTTCTTGCTTAACGTTTTTAAAATGAATAATTCACGGGTCGTGAAAAAAGTGCCCATAAAAGCCATACAAGATCAAAACAGTTGGTATCGGGAGTGGCAAGATCTTGCTAAGGAATGTCAAATTAATTTTAATTTACCCATCGAGGATTTAACAACAGCTAAAAACATCTTGTATGAAGTCATTTTAAAGGTTGATGAGAAATGTAGAGCTGAATATATTGCTGAAGCGTCTAATTACTTGTACAGAACAACTTACAGCAGATTAAATCATAACCTTGCAGAGAACAACTTTTTTAAGGATTCCAATAATGTCCGTGTGATTTCTATGATGGTCAGACTACGTAGTGAACTAATAGATTTAAATTTCATTCCACACAGACATGATTTACCCGTAGAGTGTGATATGTGCAACTTATCAGAAAGAGAGGATATTGTCCACTTCTTGGAAAAATGCCCCATTTCTTAGAGAAATCAGAAGGAATGTATTCAGAAAAGACTTTCTATCTGAAGATAAAGTGATAAGTTTATTGATTGAAATGAATGTTGTCAATCTTTACGAATTTTGCAAAACTGCGCTTAGATATAGAAGTGCTTTAATGAGCGAAAATGTTTGATTGTTTCTATTCAATGTTTTTTTAAATTATTTGTAATCTATCATGAACTGTTTATAGTTAAAAAATTATAAATACCTGTTTTAATATTTAAAAGTAATTATATTGAGGGCTTTTTACATTCATTGTGTTTTTTTGTCAATCTGGCAGACGGCAATTGCCATGCTATAATGATTTTTGTAAACATTGTTGGTGTGTAATGTAAATTTTACTTTAATTCAATAAAATCTGTATCTATCTATCTATCTATCTATCTATCTATCTATCTATCTATCTATCTATCTATCTATCTATTTATTTATCTATCTATCTATCTATCTATCTATCTATCTATCTATCTATCTATCTATCTATCTATCTATCTATCTATCTATCTATCTATCTATCTATCTATCTATCTATCTATCTATCTATCTATCTATCTATCTATCTATCTATCTATCTATCTATCTATCTATCTATCTATCTATCTATCTATCTATCTATCTATCTATCTATCTATCTATCTATCTATCTATCTATCTATCTATCTATCTATCTATCTATCTATCTATCTATCTATCTATCTATCTATCTATCTATCTATCTATCTATCTATCTATCTATCTATCTATCTATCTATCTATCTATCTATCTATCTATCTATCTATCTATCTATCTATCTATCTATCTATCTATCTATCTATCTATCTATCTATCTATCTATCTATCTATCTATCTATCTATCTATCTATCTATCTATCTATCTATCTATCTATCTATCTATCTATCTATCTATCTATCTATCTATCTATCTATCTATCTATCTATCTATCTATCTATCTATCTATCTATCTATCTATCTATCTATCTATCTATCTATCTATCTATCTATCTATCTATCTATCTATCTATCTATCTATCTATCTATCTATCTATCTATCTATCTATCTATCTATCTATCTATCTATCTATCTATCTATCTATCTATCTATCTATCTATCTATCTATCTATCTATCTATCTATCTATCTATCTATCTATCTATCTATCTATCTATCTATCTATCTATCTATCTATCTATCTATCTATCTATCTATCTATCTATCTATCTATCTATCTATCTATCTATCTATCTATCTATCTATCTATCTATCTATCTATCTATCTATCTATCTATCTATCTATCTATCTATCTATCTATCTATCTATCTATCTATCTATCTATCTATCTATATAGTTTCTGGAAATTCTCATTAAAGCCTTTACTTGATTTTATATAATGTTTTGAGCGAACACTAAATTGAATGCTTTCATAGTTTTATAAATACGTTTTGGCGTTTATTTTTAGTGCTGATTTGTAACCCAAACTTTAATTTTAACTATTTGGTCAAGTTTTAAAAACACACGCTTTCAAAATTTATCGATGGGTGTAATAGAATTTTTTGGACAACAGATTTGTTACAAGAGCAAAACTTACTTTCTTTGTCTTTTCCTGTTGAAAACCGTTTTAGCATAAATGATTTCGCGTTTCTTTCAGTTTTTAGTAAGACAGGTGAAATTCTAACAACTAATGAAAATTGTTCGAATATTATATAAAATAATATAAATATTTCAACTGAATATTGAAGAAGGGGATTCTGAATTTGGAAACCCATCACAGAATTTATTGAAAAAAAAAATCTACTTCGTAAATTTAGATAGCCTCAAAAGTCTATGTACGCGTTTTTAAAAAAAGTAATATCTTAAAAACCTGACGTGATACATACATTTTGATACATTAACATTGAAAAAGTCGTATTTTATGGCAAGCAAGAAAACCTTGTTGACCAGTATTATTGATTGCTTAATTTTCATTACTGGAATGGATATTTGAATTATTAACAAAAATGAGGTCAATGGAGAATAATTTTGTATACTTTATAATAAAAAAAAACAGTCCCTACCCCAAATTTGTTGAAGTGTTTTCGAAATCTACTTGAAGAAATGAATCTTTTGGATAAGAATAATTAAAATAAATACTTATTTAATACTACTTTTATTGATGTAATTATTTGTTTATGGACAAATTATACAAATTTTAAGTTGAATAATGAAAATTGAAACAACAAATATTTAACATATTCCAAAAAAAAATTATTATATAATTATTTTTAATTTTATATCAAATATTTGTATAGACTTAAATCTTACAAACAAAATCAAATAAAAAGAAAGACACACCCTTTTTTTAATAAGCATTTTGAATATTGAAATAAAAACACTTGAATAAACTTTTTCGAATTGCACTTAAAATTTTCAAAAGTAAACAAAATGAAATAAGATCCTGCTGTAACCCTGCTCACAGATTCCAGGCCATGTAGAACTTGAATCGAATATTTAAACAAGCATCATTTTTTATTTTTTGATTTTGTTTTATGAAACAAACCAAACAAACAACATACCTATAGCGGATATGTGTCACTCATCTTTGGTTCTCAATTACGTGTTTTGAATCCTTTTTAAATTTAAATCGAAAACAATACATACAAAACAAACAAAATCGACTTTGACTCAATTTTTCAAAATATGACAGATTGTCTCTCTAAAGAAATACTGTTACATGGTCCTTCAAAAACAATTCCTTCAACATCAACTCGCTCGTTCAATGAACTCGGGATGTGATGTCTTTTGTTGTTATACATCTTGTAATATGATTTATCATATTATATTTTTCTTTTCTTCTTCTTCTTCTTTTTTTCTTATTTCTTTTCTTCTTTTATTCTCACAAAAAGAAAAAGAAAATAACTTTATCCCTTTTAGCCGTATAAAGAAAAGAAAATGATTAATGACGTTCCATCAAAGTGGATAATGGTGTAATGACAATATAACCGCATCACAAACTCGTGTACTGTCATCAAGATACACAATAAAAATAATTGCTCACTATTTAAGTACTTTGTAGGAATAGGGATAGAAAAGTGCGACTAAAAGCTTAGTGAGTCTTATATTTTGTGCTGTTGTCTTGATGTGCTGTAATAGCTTCTGGAATTGTCTAACATCAATTAAAAAATGAATAAAAATTATATAACAAAAAATTTGTATCAATTATTTTTTTATGACACTTTGGTGTTGCTAGGCCCTTCGCGTCTTCGTCATCGTCTGTTGCAGTGGTTAGACATTAATATAAACATATTAAATTTTATTCTTTTTAAATTCTAAGTAAAATCTTCAAATCTCAGGACAAAGAAGTCTTTTCATTAACTAAATTTAAGAATATTGGTGGGATTTTTTTTCGCGAACTATATTTTTTGTTAGTTGTTAACTAATTTGATTAACACCTTGTTTAGAATGTTGTCAATGAAAACAAGAGTCGCAAAGGTGTTTTTTTTTCGCTGGACATTGACTCGAATCAACTTGATAGTCAAAATATTATGAAATCTCTTGGGGGATTCCATTTAATTTACATTTTTACGTAGAAGAATATTTTTTGCAGAAATAAATAAAAAAACAACAAAAACAAGATTTAATCACGACGATGTTGCGTGTAGGAGTGAATCATTTTTAAAAGATGGATTTTCTATTTGTTTTTTAAATTTAGCAAAATATGACTTTCTCTTATATCAAATGTTATCACTTAGCATACAAATATTTTTAGAATCAACAATATTTTGTAAGAAAAATATTCAAAAGCAATTTCGAAACATAGTTTTTTTTATTTATTACAAAATAAATTAATAGGCGTAGTTTTGAAGCTTTCTAGGACATTGTGTAGTGGAGTTATTAACTTCCCATAGGAAGTTATTTTAATGGGTCCGATTTGTCGAATTGAAAATTTTGACATTTCTCGACGTTTCAAGGTCCCTAAAGCTAGAGTCGAAATAAAAGATTTTTAAAAAGATGTCTGTGCGTGCGTGTGTACGTACGTTCTTACGTCCGTATGTCCGTACGTCCGTACGTTCCCGACGTTTTTCTCGTCGTCCATAGCTCAAGAACCAGAAGAGATATCGACTTCAAATAAATTTTGTTATACAGATAATAAGGCAGAAAGATGCAGAAAGGGCTCTCAAGAAAATTGCGTGGGTGGTTTTTTTACTATAACAGTTTAAAAAAAGGTGAATATTTTAGTTAACCCTCAATATCTCACAAACCAATGACGCTAGAGACTTGAATATAATTTTATATAATATAATGTACTGTGATACCAAATAAGTATACTTTTTGAAAAAAAAATCCAATTAAAAAAAAATGTGTCACTTCGAAAATTTTACGAATAAAAAATGATTTCATCTCCAAAACAAATTTGTGCAACGTATTTAACATCTGGTACAATTTTGAGAAAAATCAAATTGACAGTTTTTAATAAAAACCTAAAAAAAACATTACTCAAAGTTGGTAAAAATTGATTTTCGACTCAAATATCTTTTCAAAAATTTGAGATTATTTCTTCGAACTAATTTTATCTTATAAGAAATATTGTTTTTAATATTTGATAAAATTTTGAGAAAAATCAAATTGACAGTTTTTTTTATAAAAAAATAAAAATATTAAAAAAACATTACTCAAAGTTGGTAAAAATTGATTTTCGACTCAAATATCTTTTCAAAACTTTGAAATATTAGCTTTAAACTAATTTCATCTTTTAAAAAATTTTGTTGTCAACATTCAGTAAGATTTTGAGAAAAATCTAATTGACAATTTTTTTACAAAAAATTATAAACCTAAAAAAATTAACAAAAGTTGGTAAAAATTGATTTTCGACTCAAATATCTTTTCAAAACTTTGAGATATTGGCTTTAAATTATTTTTTCTTTTTAAAAATATTGTTGTCAAAATTCAGTAAAATTTTGAGAAAAATCGAATTGACAGGTTTTTTTTTACAAAAAAATAAAAACAAACAACAACAAAAAACACGAAAACCTACAAACTTTTAAGCAAGACAAATCGACAGACGGGATGGGAAGTTATCAGTGTGGGTCGCATCCCAGCCTCTTTTTTAATATTTTTTGTATTCGCGTCTCTTATAATAAGGGTTTTGTATACCTTTAATATGCCAAAGAAACTATGTAACCATTATTAAAAGAAGGAAGGAGTAGGTGTCGGTGTACATTGAGGTAATAAAGATAAGACACGAACCCACAATCCCCGGATTAGGAAGCCGATGCCTTAGCTTACCATTAGACCTAAAGTGTTTCCTTGATATTCCGAAAAGTTTCAATGTTGGTGGTTTTGAAGGATGGGTAAGAAAGCTTCAGGTGTTGAATCATGGGTATATGGCAATAAGTCTGGAGCTAAAAGTGGTGTACTGAATCGGTTTTTCAAGATCAACTTTTTCCTAATACTCTGCGGTTTCTTTGCCATAACCTGACATGTGGCCGCCTTACCACTTAAAAAACAGTCAGTTCGGAAAGCTTTATACAAATTTTCTTTCGGACGTCTTTGGTAAGATTTTTAAAAACTATTAAAAAGATTCGAATTATTTTCTATTATACAAATGGACACCATTTAAAACAAATTAATTTTTAAAAATGTTCTATATTCAAAAGTCTGGCCATGTGAGCAAATGGCTTATGAATGTCATAAGTGCGGTGCTGAGAAACATGCATTAATTATAAAATACGGGTATTATGGTTTCAACCGTGGTAGTTTAAACTTATACAACCAAATTAATAAACGTAGAATAACAAAGGGTTTGGTCATATTCCATAGACTAAGTTCAAAATGTTATGAATAAAACAAAATTCTTACTAAGTGACGTTTACTAAGTTAAACCACCGAAGGAGGTGGTTTAGCGAAGGAATAAGATCAAAATGTGTCATATTTATTTTGAATTAAAAAAAAAATAAGAGAAGATTGCTAATTTAATTTTGTTATAATTTTGCTAGATTTGTAAACTTTTCAAATTATTGGACAATCAATCAGCCATCAACCAAAAGAAAATTAAAAAGTATACAAAACCATGATGATCCAACGAGGAGGATATCAGGAAAAAATATAGGTTTTCCAAGGAAAATATGAGGAAACTTATTGCGGTTGTTGAAGATGACCTAAATGGAGACACAAGAGGTGGACAGAAAACAGACACAATACAAACAATTGAAAAATAATAATAATTTTGACAGAAACATATGAACAAGAGAATTCTTAGGTGTATTTACAAATTATTACAATTTGCTGTCAAAACCCATACGAAAAAAACCCAAGTCTGCGGAACTTGGTGGAAATTCCAAGTTACCAAACAGGAATCGTATTTATTGTAGTAGATTTTCTTGAGGGATTTTTGGTACACGTCACTTTACTATTCCACGAACATTTTGGTTTTGTTCATGGAACATTTTAACCCACAGCTTAACTCTTATTCCCTGGTTAAGTAAACTCGCGGAATAAGCGTTTTTTTATTAATTTGGCTGATACAATTTAATAAATCAAATTATATCAGTAAAGAGTTGATAAATAAAGACAATATCATTATTAACCCTCTTGCTATATATGCTGCATTTGAAGAATGGTTATACCATGTTCATAAGGGGGAAGGTTGTAATTATGTAATTATTATTTTGTGAATCTCGTAAAAAGGAGTAAATTCTTGATTTGCGTACTCAAGATTTGGGCTGAATAAAGTGGTGGAGTAACATGTGAACCCTGAAATTCTTTCAATCAGCGTTTAACATATAATTAGCTTTACTACGAAATAACAATATTGTTAAAATATAGAAGTAAAATCTCGTTTAGAGATACAATGCTTTTGAAGAGTTTTATATGTATGATAGTTTTGAATGATAGCTGAGGTAAAGATTAATGGTCCTAAATGGTAACCCTGGGGAACTTCTGGTTTGGAAGAAATGAACTTCTAAATTTAACATGCTAATACTTATTTTGAAGATAGGAAAAATTCCATGTGATAAATTGAGAAAAAACCCAATTGACTTCAGCTTAAATGTGCCAATATCATGAGAAAGTTTATCAAAAGCTTTAAAATCAGTGTAAGTACAGTCGAGCTCATTGTCAAGTTCTAGGGTATCGGTGTCAAAAATCTGGGGTATATAGCTCACTGCAGAGATTGGTTTAGTTTCTAGCATTTTGTTGTTACCTGACTTTAGAAATAGTCCAAACATTCGAAGAAGCGGGGACGCTAATATAGATTTACATATATTTAATGCAATTGGAAGAATTAATTCTGATCCAGATGAATAATCATCTTCATGAAAAGCCAAGATGATGATATAAGATTTTGTTAATTTTATTTGAATTTTTTTAAATGTCCGCAAGTATACTCGTATGTAGTACCCGTGGCATGATGGTTAGTGCGTTGGACTGCCATGCAAGAGGTCTTGGGTTCCATCCCTGCCTATGCCATCTAAAGTTTTTTTCACGGGTACTGCCTCTTGCGAGGAATTGACAAATTCTCCAAGAGTAATTCTTGTCATGAAAAGTGCTTTCTCAAATTTGCCGTTCGGATTCGGCTTAAAACTGGAGGTCCCTTCCATCCCTGTCAACAGTACTCGCACACAGGAATGGTTGACAGTTGTAAGTCACAAGGCCCTAGTTCTCAAACGGACTGTTGCGCCACCCAATTTATTTTTTATTTATAAGTATACTCGTATAAAGAAATTCTCATCTATTTTTAAGGAAGTGTCAAAAAAAGGTTGATAAAAGATGTTAGTAAAGATTTTACAAATTTCTTGAGTACTAACTTATTTATCTTGATTTTATAAGTAATGCCATCAATTTTTTTTCACGCGGTTAAAATATTTCCAAAATTTCTAGAAACAAATAGAAAAATGTATTGATTGCCTTGGAGAATATACTGAAAAATATCATAATTCATTAAAAATGAGATATGATGAGAACCAAGTTACACTTTGCCTTTTATCAAAAAAAAAAGCATTACAGTTTCTGAAAAATCAAAGTCTGGTTTCACATATAGACATTTAAATACTCGTACTAAAAATACTAACAAATGAAGTATTGAATTAAAAAACTCTTATTTTATATAAAACAAAATGTATAGTTCATTAGAATCACAAGACAACAACACAAGCTTAGTTAAATTATAAAACCTGCAAGAAAGAAACATATTTTGAATCGTTGAATAAAACCAAAATATCTGTTTCTATTTTGTGTCCATCACTGCATGTGCTTACTTAATAGTATTTTTAGTATTTTTAGTATTGTTACAACAAAAAAAAAGTGTTATAAGCTAAGAAGAAGATTTAACACCAATATGTTGATATTTGAGATATGATTTCATCAAGGCCTAGTGTCAAAATTTGTATACCACAAAAAAATATCCTTTAGTTGCTGCAGTTCGATAGCCCCTTTCTCCCCTACAATTTCAACAAAACAAACTTAAAAAATATCCTGTTTATCGCATTTCAACACCATCTATTTGCAAAAAAAAAAATCAAAACAAAATTTACATAAAAATCGCACGCGTAGTTAATGAGTTCCTATTTTAATTTATTGTTACGGCTCATATGCATTTGGAATAAAAACATAGAAAAACAACAACATTAAGATTCAATACAATTAAATTGTCAAGTTCTAGGGTATCGGTGTCAAAAATCTGGGGTATATAGCTCACTGCAGAGATTGGTTTAGTTTCTAGCATTTTGTTGTTACCTGACTTTAGAAATAGTCCAAACATTCGAAGAAGCGGGGACGCTAATATAGATTTACATATATTTAATGCAATTGGAAGAATTAATTCTGATCCAGATGAATAATCATCTTCATGAAAAGCCAAGATGATGAAATAAGATTTTGTTAATTTTATTTGAACTTTTTTAAATGTCCGCAAGTATACTCGTATGTAGTACCCGTGGCATGATCGTTAGTGCGTTGGACTGCCATGCAAGAGGTCTTGGGTTCGATCCCTGCCTATGCCATCTTAAGTTTTTTTCACGGGTACTGCCTCTTGCGAGGAATTGACAAATTCTCCAAGAGTAATTCTTGTCATGAAAAGTGCTTGCTCAAATTTGCCGTTCGGATTCGGCTTAAAACTGGAGGTCCCTTCCATCCCTGTCAACAGTACTCGCACACAGGAATGGTTGAGAGTTGTAAGTCACTAGGCCCTAGTTCTCAAACGGACTGTTGCGCCACCCAATTTATTTTTTATTTATAAGTATACTCGTATAAAGAAATTCTCATCTATTTTTAAGGAAGTGTCAAAAAAAGATTGATAGAAGTTGTTAGCAAAGATGTTACAAATTTCTTGAGTACTAACTTATTTATCTTGATTTTATAAGTAATGCCATCAATTTTTTTTCACGCGGTAAAAATATTTCCAAAATTTCTAGAAACAAATAGAAAAATGTATTGATTGCCTTGGAGAATATACTGAAAAATATCATAATTCATTAAAAATGAGATATGATGAGAACCAAGTTACACTTTGCCTTTTATCAAAAAAAAAAAAGCATTACAGTTTCTGAAAAATCAAAGTCTGGTTTCACATATAGACATTTAAATACTCGTACTAAAAATACTTACAAATGAAGTATTGAATTAAAAAACTCTTATTTTATATAAAACAAAATGTATATATATTCTAATATAGTTCATTAGAATCACAAGACAACAACACAAGCTTAGTTAAATTATAAAACCTGCAAGAAAGAAACATATTTTGAATCGTTGAATAAAACCAAAATATCTGTTTCTATTTTGTGTCCATCACTGCATGTACTTAATAAATAGTATTTTTAGTGTATTTAGTATTTTTATAACACAAAAAAGTGTTATAAGCTAAGAAGAAGATTTAACACCAATGTGTTGATATTTGAGATATGATTTCATCAAGGCCTAGTGTCAAAATTTGTATCCCACAAAAAAATATCCTTCAGTTGCTGCAGTTCGATAGCCCCTTTCTCCCCTACAATTTCAACAAAACAAACTTAAAAAATATCCTGTTTATCGCATTTCAACACCATCTATTTGCAAAAATAAAATCAAAACAAAATTTACATAAAAATCGCACGCGTAGTTAATGAGTTCCTATTTTAATTTATTGTTACGGCTCATATGCATTTGGAATAAAAACATAGAAAAACAACAACATTAAGATTCAATACAATTAAATTAAATTGAAAAAAAAAAGAAAAAAAACTACAAATCTTTTATTGAAACAGATAAATTCTTCCGGTACGGAAGAAAACAAATTGTCAATATGTACACAACAATTCCATTCAATGCCGTTTTAAGTATATTTAAAATAAAAACTACTTCAGAATTTTGTATTCCAAAAATACATTAGGTATTTTGTTGTTGTTGTCATTCTTTTTTTATGAAGTTATGCAGTGCATATTATTATTATTATTATGTACCGACTGAATAAAGTTATTTTTGTTTTGTTTACAGATAAGAATATCAAAATGTTAGTTCACGTGGGAATTTTTTTAAAACTTTATTTATGTTTGGTTAAAAAGATATCCATATTGTCTGAGTGTCTTTGCCTGCCTACCGTATGTTTTTTTTATTTTGTCTGTAGTTTACTTTTCGTCAGTTAAATGATAGACCTAAAATGGTTTAGTTTACTTGTCACGTAAGTATACATTTTTCTTGACAGTAAAAATAGAAGAATACAAAAATTAAGAATTCTGAATATTGATAGTCTACTTATGATAGTGATGAAATTAAACTAAAGGTTGCAAATTGAATTGGATTTCAAAATTAAAAACAAAATTATATTTCCATGTTATGCCTCTAGACTCAATTTTTGCACAATTTTTTTTGATAAATAAATTAATTTAATCTTCGTATTAACATATATGAATTTATTTATTTTAAGTAGAAGGACTGCCAATTTTTTTAAGAAAATTAAATTTTATATTTCTCACTTAAATATTTAAATATTATTCTATTGTTAATCAGGTAAAACACCTTTTAACTAATATTTAAAATAAATAAAATATAATATAAATTCCCGTAAAATAAAAAAAAAGATGGCCATTGTACTTACTCTAATAACAATAAGGTAGATTAATTTGGACTTACCTAGAAAGAAAAGATAAAAAAATATTTATGAAATATAATTGGTAATTTTGTAAAGGTACAATTTGAATTAATTTTTGATAAAATTGTTGATGATGATGACTACGAGCTATTAAGTAGTTGGTTCACATTTATAAAGGGTGTCCCAAAATTAACGCAAGATTTGAATTTGCCGCCATTTGTGCAGTGAAGTGTTGGCAACCCTGAAAAAAAAGCAATTTGACAGCTAACAGTATAGGGTTATTAAAAATGGAGCGTTACACGAGAGAACAACGTGTCTTCATTATTAAAGAATATTTCAAAAATAGTGAAAGCTTGGCGGCTGCAGTTCGAAAATTTCATACAAAATATGGTCGGAATAGTGTTTTAACTTCGTCAACTGTGAAGAGATTAATTGAAAAATTCATGGAGACTGGATCCGTTGGAGACGACAAACACACTGGTCGTCCAAAAACAAGCCGTTCAAATGTGAATGTCGAAGCAGTGCATGAGAGTGTTGCTGACAATCCAGGAACCTCAATTCGACGTTGTGGACAAGAATTGCAAATTTCAAGAACCTCTCTACAGCGTATACTCACCAAAGATCTGTGTCTTCATGCTTACAAAATTCAATTAACACAACAATTGAAGCCTAATGACCATGGACAGAGAAGAGAGTTCGTTGAATGGATTATTGAACATCAACAAATGGACCCTGATTTTTCGAGCAAAATCATCCTAAGCGATGAAGCACATTTTCATCTTGATGGCTTTGTCAATCGCCAAAATTGCCGCATTTGGGGTTCGGAGAACCCACATGTGATTGTCGAAAAACAAATGCATCCACAACGCGTGACTGTATGGTGTGGATTTTGGGCTGGAGGCATAATTGGGCCATATTTTTTTGAAAATGATGCTGGTCAAGCAGTGAATGTTACTGGTGCTCGATATCGCGACATGATTACACAGTTCTTTCTGCCAAAATTGGATGATATTGATGTGTCCAATATGTGGTTTCAACAAGACGGTGCCACATGTCATACAGCCCGTGAAACAATTCAATTACTGCATGAGACATTTCCAGGTCGTGTACTCTCTCGTTTCGGTGATCAAAATTGGCCTCCTAGATCGTGTGATTTAACACCATTAGACTTCTTTTTATGGGGTTATTTGAAATCACAAGTCTATGTCAACAAGCCCACAACCACCCGTGCATTAAAGGAGGAGATTCAACGCTGCATCAACGAAATTCAGCCACATTTATGCAGAATGGTCATGGAAAATTTCAACAAAAGAGTGCGCATGTGCATGCAAAGCCGTGGAGGCCATTTGTCCGATGTGTTATTCCATACATCCTATGTACTTTACGAGTCAATAAAAATATAACTATCAAAAGACTAAAAACGGCGTTTTCTATTTAATTCAAATCTTGCGTTAATTTTGGGACACCCTTTAGATACATATATGTATATATACATTATATTGCATTGATGCATTCATATTGACAAGAAAAATTAATTCGAAAATTCGTTTCCAAAAATAAGTTTTAGAAATGTATTTACTTCGAAATATTCTCACAAAATTGAATTTTTGGAGAAGAGCTTTATAGATATGTCCTTATAACTTTCTTAGGAATTTAGAGTGGGAAAATAAATTATGGAATGGTGAGTGGTAATGAAGTGGAGTTTTGTTCAAAGATTACTCTTTTTTCATGAAAATCGGATACAGTATCGGCAAACTTTTTGCATGTCAGTAATTTGTATGAACAAATCCATATTTTCTCTGATATTTATGATATAAGGTTCATTTCAAATGTTTTTAAGATCAATTATAAAATTAAATAAAAAAAAAATAAATTATGTTTTTAGTAAATCAATAATTTCCCATAGGTGTCCTTGAAATGTATAGATGATATTTTTTGTTATAAGCTTAAACACTTTGAAAAGGATGCTATCAAAAACAAATCAACATTATACAAATTTTGTAGTATTTGAGGATTAATTAATTTGACTAAATTTAAAAAGTACCCGTGGCATGATGGTTAGTGCGTTGGACTGGTCTGACCAGGGACAGAGGAGCCTTCGCTCTGAAGAAACGGCTGCTTTACTGCAGTCGGCTTGACCCCAGAGTGAAGGTAATTTGCTATATGGCCCTTATACGGCCGATGATCATTTATGGTTGTCCTGTGTGGTTCAACGTTGCTCCTTCTCGGGTGTTCGAGCGGCAGTGTTTACGATGTTGTACCGGCTTATATAGAACAGCCGAATGTTCTTTTGTTCATTACTATTCCAACAAGGTCCTACACAACGAATCAACGCAATTGACAATTTCGTGATAAAAATTGTTCGAGGTCACATTGCAAGAGCTATGTATTCGACCAATAATTTAATTTTCGGGGCGTTCTATCCGAATGACGAGTATTTTGAAAGTGCACGCTTGAGTTACTTTATTCTACCAGTGGAATTCCTCTTTTTAAATAGATGCGGTCTGTTACAGGATCGATTGGCAGTTTCGCTAATCTACTACGTCAGACAAAGAACCGTGTGCATAGGCGACTCCTGGTACAATCGGGACGTCATTCATGGCACAAGGCGGAGCAGAGCACCTTCGGTTCAGTAGAGCTGTGTCCGAACGGGACCGAATTGAAAGGGTGAAGCAGGAGAACCAGTTTAGGTGGCTTCAATCGGCACTTGATAGTGGGATGGGGTTTAAAGCCTAGGCCGGCTTACATACTTGTTTTTTACCTATACATAGATTTGCTGCTGTGGTTGTTCTAGTTTTAAGTAGTTTATAGGTAGAATAGGTAGTTTAAGTTAGTTTTATATATTTTAAGTAATTTTAAGTAGATTTTAGGTAAAAATAAAAAAAGATATTGAAATTAGTTTTGTTTAATGTTCTTATAAATAAAAAAATAAATAAAATTGAATTGAAGTAAAATAGATCTTAGGGCCGAAAGGCATTGGTATTAAAAATTATAGTTTAACTTAGAGTGTCCGTATGGGACCAGTAAGTTAGTTGTAAGTTATGTTTAATTAGGCTAGTTTTATGAATTTTTGGCTAGCTTTAAGATAGTTGGAAGAATGAATTAATTAAAATAATAAAAAACAAAAAGTGCTTTGGACTGGCATGCAATTCCTGCCTGTACCATCTAAAGTTTTTTTTTTACGGGTACTGCCTCTTTCGAGAAATTGACAAATCCAACAAGAATAATTCTTGTCATGTAAAGCGCTTTCTTAAATGAGCGGTTCAGAGTCGGCTTAAAACTTTAGGTCCCCTTCATCCCTGACAATAGTACTTGCACACAAGAATGGTTGAGAGTTGTAAGTCACTAGGCCCTATTTTTCAACATCAGCGCAACAGTGCGCGAAATCAATTTCTCTAAAAATTAACCCAAACGTCTTTCTTTGTCGTCAACATTTTTAAATCAATCTTTATGCAATTTTTATTAATGTTTTTTTGTAAGTTTAAATTTTAGGTAAAAAAGAAATACCGCTTCGATTTTCCGAAAAGTGTAGATGTCAAGAATGTCATTATTCGTAGTATAAGATTACGAGTATTTTTAAAAAAAAGGTCTCAACAAATCTTGCTTAATCGATTTGGCAACTATTCAAGATTATGTATAGAAAGTATTAGCTCGAAATTCTAAGTATGGCATAAGAGACACAGTCGGTCACGCATTGGCGCTAGGTGACCACGCAAGCAGCAATTTTTGAAACTTTTTAAATTTCAGAATCGCTGTTCTTTGTTTTAAAAACCTGTTCAAAGTTATATGTGGGTTCGCGTGCAAGAGGGTAACTGTTTCTTGAGACCAATAGTGTTTCGACTTTCAAAACTTACAGGTGAGTCATGTTTTTACACTTTGCGGAAAAGATTTTTTTAATTGATTTTCAAAATTCTGATTTTTGCTTTTTTTTGTCTAAATTTTCGAATTTTGAAATTTGTATACTTCATATAAAACAAATATGCTTACAACAAAATAAAAATGTTGCTTTTAGTTAAAAATAACTGCTAGTTCCCGCATCAGACTGCGACCGTGACGAGACACAGGCGCTGCCGCAAAACGTGTATTACACAGCGCTTGGAAATTTTCCGGATGTAATTTGTTTTGATAATCAAGTTTAAAATATGACTTAAACATATCTTAAAGTTCTTATGTTTCTGAGGTTCCTGTTTAACAATCCATGAAGAACCAGGGCCTAGTGACTTACAACTCTCAACCATTCCTGTGTGCGAGTAATGTTGTCAGAGATAGAAGGGACCTACAGTTTATATGCCGAATCCGGACGTCTAGTTTGAGAAAGCACTTTTCATGACAAGAATTACTCTTGGAGTATTTGCCAATTACTCGCAAGAGGCAGTACCCATGAAAAAAAGTTAGGTGGCACAGGCAGAGATTGAACCCATGACCCCTTGCATGACAGTCCAACGCACTAACCATCACGCTATGGGTACTACGTTCTTTCTTCTATGAGAAGTTAAAATAATTTTGCGTTTGTGCTCGAATTTTGAAATTCTTGAAAAATGTATATATTCTTCACTTTTTTAAAAACTTTCTGGCAATGCAGCTACAAAACATCCAAAAATGATTTTAGTTTTTGAAAATGAAGATGAAGATCGCTACATCTAAGGTAATTTTTCGATATCGGAAAATTTTCAGAGGCGATATCAGTTAATATTATAAAATTTTATCCCGTTATATTTTTTCAAATGAATTTTTAAAAAAATTAAATTATCCATTTTTTTATTATGCAGACAGGCCAAACCAACGGTATTTTAAATACAATTTAATAGCTTTTATGTGTTTTACTGTTTTCTACCGTTTTTCTATTGCTTCATTTCTAAGCTAAAAATAATTGGAAAAAAAAAATAAAAAGAATCGCACCTAAAGTTTGTAAAATTCATTTTTACAATTACTTTTGTTGCATGTACTTTTCATTGATCCGAAGGTATAGGAGTCTTAAGATTTTGTTTTCTTAGGTATCATATCAATACGCAAAATAAAAATACATTTATGAAAAATATATTATTTTGTTTAAGAGACGGATAGTTTTCGTTCCTGAAAAAATTGTGCCAAACCTTTAAGTGGTTAAATTTTTAAATATCAGTTTGTATTCCAAAGTTCTATGACAAATTACGTTATTTTTAAGCTAAAAATATGTTTTTCACAAGGGAATAACATGAAAGACTTAAGTTTAAGGTTTCAAGAAAATTTTAACTTCACTGTCTTAATTGAAATTTATAAATTTTCAAGAGATTTTTTTAAATTAAAAAATGTGAGCGTTAAAAGTAGAAGCTATATATTTTTTTTTTTTTTTCAGATATGTTCAAGATCTTTTCGAGTCTTTAAATTAGGAAATAACAATTAACAACAAATACAGGGTACCAGAGAATTTCGAAAATAATAAATATTTTTGTTTCTTTCAACTAAAAGTAAGTATAGCAAACTTCTTATACGGTTGAAGACTTTATTGAAAACCCCCAATTTTTAATTAGCGCATGTTTTCTGAAAAGCTATAATCTCACAATGTTTATATTTATTTAACATTTAACAAATCAAACAAGGTTTAGCAATCGAATTTCGAAGAATTCAAAGAAGCTTTCAAAATTTTAGGGAAACCACATTTTTGTCGTTTATTTTAAGATATGTGTGATATAAACACTATGCATTAAAAAATGTAATTGTTTAAACTAAAATGAAAAAAATATATATCAATTGTTCAGGAGTTAGTAAGTTCAAGAAATATGAATTAAAATTGGTTATTTTGATTAACAAGCTGAATGGTCAAAATACCATATGAATGAAAAGCCATGGGCGAAGTTATTTTTGTGCAATCTAAACACAAAAAAATCAATTCCTGTTTTTTTATTTATTTAAACTGTTTCATCGTTTGAATGTTAAAGTACACTTTTCTTTATATTTAAAAAATATGATTCTGTTTATGTATCAATTAAAATTAAAGTTCAAATACAAAAATTTATCAAACCCTAATAGTTCATATGTTCTCAGTCATCATAATTAATATATTTTATCACGTCATTACTTAACATTAAAGAAAAAATGTTATTTAAAAACATAAGACAAATGTTATAATTAAAACCTAAAAGATCAATTAGTTAACATTACGTCTATACATTTCCTGACATATCTGGTTACACATAATTCACTCCATCAACTTGGTATTCATGCAACCTTTTTGATTTATTTCCGTTTAAAATATATAGATTAACCAAACAAGTAGAGACATTTTAATAGCAATGTTTAACATTTGGTTTTAACTTATTTGTTTAATTTATTTTTACAACAGCCAATTTCGTGACATTATAACATCATGTTGTTAAATTCCATTCAACTCGTAACGTCACATAATGATCAATTTAAAAATTAACAACATACTTTAAATCATTGTAAAATATAGTAACAATGAGACAAAACATAACACACAAACAATCTATTCATACATACATATATAAAAACTTTACATTATAAACAAAATATAGACAGAAAATAAAAAACGACTTATAATTAATTCAAAGATGACACATTTTATTGAAATTATTCAGAGGCAGTGACAGCAGCCAGCATCTTAGTCGTCACAATAGTGTAAAGTTCACACTTTGAATCACTTGATGTGGTCACTTTTGTACTTTATTTCTTCAAACTAGAGGCAAACAAAGTTTAAACAAAACTTTGTTTTTTTTTAATTTTTGGCAATTATTCCGTATTTTTGTAATGTCTCTATTTTTTAAACTTCATGAAAAAATCGGGTGTTTTTTAGAAGTGTGTTTTTAACCTGGCAATGATTTTTTCGAAATTTGTTTTTTGACAGGTGTCACTTGATTTATGCTCAGTTTGGTTTTTCATTTCATTGTGCAATTATATGGTGCTGCTTGCTACGCAGATAAGCCTCAAACAATTGACGCCTTAGACGAGTGTATTCGGGGCGTTATTGCTGACATACAGCCCCAAAAGGTTCGAAAATTGGGACTCTCGACGGCGGCGGCCACTTGCCTGAAATTGTTTTTAAAAAACATAATGGCAAAGCTTTATCTATATAATAAAGCTAAATTCTTGACCATGATATTAGATTACATGAGTTTTTTTCTAAAAAAAAAACACCTTTTACTTATATGTTAGTATTTTTAGTTTAAAAGTTTTTAATTCTTGTATTTCAAAGTATTCATTGGTATCGTTTTTTTTGATTTCTTGTTTTATTTTTTGGTCTTTGACTTTCTATATTTATACAAATAATTTTTTAATTAAATTTTATTGTGTATTTATACAAATTGTTAAAATTGTTACACAGAATTTATTTTATTTCAAAAGTTGTGAAACTATGTGAAACGTTTGTTAATTTAAAAAGATCGATGTAATTGTGTGCATTTTTGATGAATTTTCTAGACAAAAAAAGCTCAATTATCGAAATTTGTATAGAAGTTGTAGTAAAATTTGATATATTTTTTACAAAAGGTTAAAATACTTGTATATATATTATAAAATATTATCTCGAAAACTCAAAGCTATTTTATTTAATTTCGAAGAGAATATTTTTGAAATATTTCAAGTACCACAACTCAATGATTAAGAGTGTATCGATTCGAAGCGTTGACAAATGATTCACGTGCTGCGGCATGCGACAACGATTAATCGAATTCAAATCTCAGTTCCCATCAAATATTGATTAGCAATGGAACATCATCTATATTCATATATAGCATCTTTCCATTTTATAAGCGTTAAGATATTTAAATGTTATATCGAAGAAAATTCCAACAAGTCGAATAGAATAGAGAAATAATTAAGGTGTAACTTCGAATACAGTCGGAAACATTCCGTTGCATTTTTATTTTTGTTCAGCTTTAGAATTGCATCATTATAAGAGAAATTTTATTCTTAAAATTAATGATACTGACATAATTATGTATGCACTATGCAACTTCCATACGTTTAGATAACTTTCTAATATAATTATGACCCATTCAAAGAATCATAAAACACTAAAAGCCCAAATTTTCAATAAAAAACAAAATAACCAAATAAAAAATTCACCGCTATTCATTCCATACCACCTGTATCCAAGCATCCCATCATCAAAAGACGCAGACGAACGACACAATAACCAACAAATCTTGAGATTTAAAAATAAATTTATTTCGACTTTCGATGGCAATAAACAACAAGCCCCGGTTAATTCGAACCGGAAAAGAGATGCAGACATTCAATTCAATTCAATAAGATGCTGTTATTGAATGTCGCCGAGATTTGTTTTTTGTTTATTGATTGTTTTTGGAATGTGGGTCAACACGGTAATGGTAATGATGATGCTGGTAATTCTACTAAATTTGTGTTTTCGAATAAATATATGCAAAATCGACAGATGATGCACCATAAATCGGAGCGATGCGGACGAAGCCAATGACGTCCATCATTGATTTCCGAGAAAATTACGTCAGATAAAAAAGCTTTATAGGTAGAATAGGTGTTTCTTTTCTTTTGAAATTGGTTTTTGTGGAAGAAACCAAAGTGACAAAAAATATATGGACGAGTTTATGGAAGGTTAAATATTTCTTGGATCGATCTTCTGTTTTTCAGAATTGTTTTTAACACTCGGTATTTCAGGAATTAAAATGTACTTTTGTGTAAAAACAAATTAATCGCAGGAAAAAAAGACATTCTTTTTCCTCTTTTTTTTCGAAATTTTCTCAAAGTTTCTAAAGGTTAGAACATTCAGTTTAACTATATGGAAATTTCAGTAAAATGTACTCAATACCACCTTCTCTCTTTTGCATTCCAGAAATCAAGAGATTAGATAGTTTGGGTTCGAAATAAAATTCTTTATGAAAAAAAAAAAAAAATTGTATGGTTAAAATTCTCTTGGACAAAAATCTGGTTGGTCAAAGTTTTGTATTTCAAAATGTTGTAAATATTCTGAAAAAGGAAAAATCTTTTTGAAAGTACACACTTCTTTAATCTATTAAAACGATTAATTTTTTCTAAGCCCTGAATTTTTAAAACAAATAATTTTTGAGAATAAGATATCATAACAATTTTTCAGTAAGTTTACTTTGCAAAATATTTTAAGACAAATTTATTGTTTTTTTCTAAAAAGTTATTAGTTTTCAAATTTTAAATGACATTTGTCTTTTAGATAGTATTTTGTGATGATAAATTCGGAGACAAAGGATTATGAGGTGCAGTGTTTTGTTCATACACCATTTTGGTATACAGTATTCTTAGTTAAGTTTTTTTAAATACAGAATCAAAAACAATATCATGCACAAACAGTATTTCGACCCACTTCCGATTAGGTAAGATAAATTATTGACCAAAATAAATGATCAAAGTATTTATAAAAAATAAGGTATAATTTTTCGATTTTTAAAATCATTGAAAATTTTAATATTTAACACATCTTTGGAAATACAGCATTTATTAATATTGTTTCTATTGATTCTTATGAAATAAATAGCTGGTGCAACAGTCCGTTGAGAACAAGGGCTTAACTCTCAACCAATTCTGTGTGCGAGTTCTGTTGTTAGAGACGGAGAGGACCTACAGTTTTAAGAAGAATCCGAACGGCTAATTTGAGAAAGCACTTTTCATAACAAGAAATTCTCTTGGAATATTTGTCAATTCCTCCCAAAAGGCAATACCCGTGAAGAAACTTTAGATGGCACAGGCAGGGATTGAATCCGGAGCCGGAGTCGTAACTGGAATAGCTGTCAGTGTCAAAGTATTCAATGTACGCAAATGCAAATGTACGAACACAACGCGACGCAACTGGAATCGGAGCCGCAGCCGGAGTCGGAAGAGTTGACCAACTTTTAACTTTGACGTACGACACATGTGACGTTTCCATTTTTGAAATGAATAACTTGGTGATTATAATAGTTTTTCAATAAAAAAGTGGAAAAATATTTAAATAAGAAATAAAAGTGAACAAAAAAATATTTTCTGAGAAATTTGATGTGGTTGTAAACTGCAAATATACCAAATAACATCAAAAAGCCGTACGACACATTGTGTGCGTACTTTTTGTGAAACGTACGACAACTTGTGACAGATTTTCCGACTCCAGTTACGACTCCGGCTCCGATTTTGCATTGTGTTCCAGCAGTTAACCATTACGGGTACCACTTATTTTTATGAAATAATAATGTTAAAATAAAGTGGACAACTGGGTTGGACGAACATGTTGATTCATTTTCGAAATATCGAATTTTTAAAAAATTAAATAATATTTTTTATGTATATTCCAAAAAAAAAAACAGACATTTTTGATCATCAAACATTATAAAGACCTTTTCCAGGAAACAAATATTGAAATCGGTTCATTAGTTCTTGAGAAATCTTAAGAAAACAATATGTTTTATTTTTTACAATTTATAGAATAAAAAATTATAGAGTTTTATAAAAATCTATCGGTTTAATAAAACTCTATATAAAGGGTGTCCCAAAATTAACGCAAGATTTGAATTTGCCGCTATTTGTGCAGTGAAGTGTTGGCAACCCTGAAAAAAAGCAATTTGACAGCTAACAGTAGAGGGTTATTAAAAATGGAGCGTTACACGAGAGAACAACGTGTCTTCATTATTAAAGAATGGATTATTGAACATCAACAAATGGACCCTGATTTTTCGAGCAAAATCATCCTAAGCGATGAAGCACATTTTCATCTTGATGGCTTTGTCAATCACCAAAATTGCCGCATTTGGGGTTCGGAGAACCCACATGTGATTGTCGAAAAACAAATGCATCCACAACGCGTGACTGTATGGTGTGGATTTTGGGCTGGAGGCATAATTGGGCCATATTTTTTTGAAAATGATGCTGGTCAAGCAGTGACTGTTACTGGTGCTCGATATCGCGACATGATTACACAGTTCTTTCTGCCAAAATTGGATGATATTGATGTGTCCAATATGTGGTTTCAACAAGACGGTGCCACATGTCATACAGCCCGTGAAACAATTCAATTACTGCATGAGACATTTCCAGGTCGTGTACTCTCTCGTTTCGGTGATCAAAATTGGCCTCCTAGATCGTGTGATTTAACACCATTAGACTTCTTTTTATGGGGTTATTTGAAATCACAAGTCTATGTCAACAAGCCCACAACCACCCGTGCATTAAAGGAGGAGATTCAACGCTGCATCAACGAAATTCAGCCACATTTATGCAGAATGGTCATGGAAAATTTCAACAAAAGAGTGCGCATGTGCATGCAAAGCCGTGGAGGCCATTTGTCCGATGTGTTATTCCATACATAACCCTATCCTATGTACTTTACGAGTCAATAAAAATATAACTATCAAAAGACTAAAAACGGCGTTTTCTATTTAATTCAAATCTTGCGTTAATTTTGGGACACCCTTTACATACATATCTATTGTTTTTGAGAAAAATTGAATTTTCGATTTTGGTCTTAACAAAAAATAAAAAAAATCCCTAACACGAATCTGCTTAAGACCTTAATTTCGGAGTTTAAACTCAATCGACCGACAGACAGGCATACGGAATCGGGGGACCTACGTTTTTCGACTTTTCTAATAATGTCATGTTATCGCCATATACATATGTAGTTCCTATATGTAACAAGAAAAAAACGCATTTAAAAATTGTTTAATAAAAGAATGTAAATGATTTATTTTTGAAATAAGTAAATAGTTTCAGTTTTTAACATCTTATAACTATGAAGTAGTGCACTTTTTTCTGTGTCATTATTTTAATTGATTTTGAAAAATTTCTATTCAAAATATTATATGAAAAAAGTTGGAATAATTTATTGTGATCTTTTTAATGTAAGTAAATGTTTTTTTTTTATGACATTCTGAATTGAATGATTTTCATTTTAAATATTTAATCAAAATAAATTCTTTGGAAAAAATGCTTTGAATAAAATACTCAAATAAGTTCATAAATAAGAAACATAAATAAATTTAACATGAACAATTTTAAAAATAGAAATTAAATGTTCTTGTTTTCAATATTTTTGAGAACGTAGTTAAAAATAAAAAAGGCATTTTTATAATAGTATCAATACGGAATAGCAAAAAATGGTTACAAACATCTACTTATATCGAAATAAAATACTTGCCGTTTCTTAATTTATTATTTTATTATTTTTAATAAGATAACAATTAAAAAAGCATAATTATTACTAGTTTATATTTCTAACACAAAACAGAGATTTAAAAATAGGATTTTAAGAAAAGTTTACAATATCACTTGCATTTCCTTTGCACAAACTAAATTGATGGCAAAGAAGTCTTAAAAGTGACTTAACTCATGCTTTTTAAAAAAACGTATCTTGAATCACTCTGTTTTTTACTAGAACTAACATAGGTACGAGTATATGTTTTGAAACAACATTTTTTTCGGTGTGCGCGTTCCAAAATAGAGTTTGCGAAATAACGAAAAAGCTAGTATACAGTGTTGGCCAAAATAAAAGCACCTTTAATGGCCTCGATTATTAAATAATTAAAAAACAAATTTAGGATTAAATTATTGTATATTTTTGTTTTTAAAATTTAAATAAATATTTACAGTTTTTAATGGGAAATAAAATAAAATTGTTTTTGTTAGTTAATTAAATATAGCACAATACGTACAATTAGGTCAAAACAATAGCAACTTTTAAAATATACATATTCACAGTAGCTTAGCTGTAACGTGAATTTAGTGTCACTTTGGCTGGTCTGCGAACACGGCTAAAACCATCTGTATCATTGCAATTGAATTTGGACTCGTTCGAAAGGAGTACGTTCCTTTCCTCCATTTTCTAACGGTCCAGTTGATGAGCAAATTTTAATCTCGCCAACTTGTTTTTGGTTGAAATAAAAGGCTTTTTTACAGCTTTGAAAGATTTTATTGAACCATCTTCACCTCGTCTTCGGATTGTTTCGCGGGCTAACGTTCAAGCCGAGTTGAGTTCTTATTTCTCTCGAAGATATAAAAGGGTCTTTTTTAAGTGATTTTATTATTGCAGAATCCTCTCGTTTTGTTGTTTTTCTTTGTCTGCTACCTCGATGAACCGTTTGGAATGACTTTTTGTATTTGTAAAATTTTATTAATCGCAAATCATTGATTTTGGAATGGAATATTTGTCCAATGTTTTAATTTGACTCATTTCACTTTTATAATTTTTCCTTTTATTTCGTTAGAGTAATTGTTTCCGGCCATTTTACAAAAGTTAGCTAAGAACACTGATTAGACTGCCCGTGAACTGAATTACACCTAACAAATAGATTCAACTGCACTTGTTTGCCACCATCTTTAATATGAGCAATGGATTTTGTAGTTAACCGGCTAACGGATTTATTATAAGAACAAGAGAGATAGCAATAAAATGTTACTTTTGTTTTGACTAACCAAAATTTGACTTAATTGTCCTACTTACGTCAAATTTAACGAACCGTTTTGAAAACTATTTTCTCTTGTGGTCTATTCAAAAGTACAAACGTAATGTATTTAATTTATAAAAAAAATGAAGATAATTTATTGAAGTTATTAATTTTTGAATGACATAAAGATGGCGGTAGTTTTAGTTGCTAATGTTTTGGCCAGCAATGTCTGTTTCCATTTTTAAATTGTGAGCGTTTTTGGTCGCTCTATATCAATTTACTATTGTACATAAAAGAAATTACATTAAAAAACGAATGTTTTTGGAAAAAAATTCGAAAAAAATAAATTTTATTATTGTTTTCGTTAAAAGCCTAAATTTAAGGCAGTTTTGAGTTTGTACTCGTATGTTTTGAAGAAATACAAATAAATTAAACATTTCTATGGTTTTATTCTTGAACCAAAAAAAATCATTTTGAAATTTAAATATTGATCCTTTGAGCTTAATTAAAATGTTTTTAATAATACAAAAATTAATAAAATTGAAGTTCCCAGAATTTTCGGTCAACTCACGGCATATATAAAAACAATGGGTCATTGTGAAAATATAATCAGAACAAAATAACTTGTTTTAAGTGTAAAATATTCCGTTGTTCAAATATATAGGTTGTGATTGCGTCTCTCCATAATCGATTGATAGTACATAAATATAAAATAAGTTGATGTTTGCGGTCACATACTAAAATATATATTTTTGTGACGGTGCTCTTGTCGTCGTCGGTAGGTTGTGGGACATGCAGTCAAACCACACAATAAGCAGCTTTGCTGTGCTCTCAACCGCGTTCGTGCTGTCCGGGGACTACAGCGAACGTTGAATTGGCAACGCAGTAAAGGGATGAAAAGAGTAAGGAAAGGAGCGGTAAAATAAAAAGACGATTTTTAAAATTTAATCAATTAGATGTAGTAAAAGTATTTTATTAATGTAAAATTTAAAACTAAAACTAAGTTATAATTTTATGAAATAGGAAAAAAGCAAGTAGAAAACTAAGTTTAATTGAAGAAAGAAAACAAGAATGGCAATGGCAAACCGCAAGTAAAAAAAATAAGTTAAAAAATATTTGGCAATTTAAATACGCGCCGCGACCGCGATGTATAGCTTTTGAAGCTAAGGGACGGTGGAAAGCCGACCGTCGCTCTTAAGAATCAAAAACCACAAAAAGCAGTGTTTTACTGAAAAGTATTCGAACCCTTGTTTGTATAGACTATAGAATTGTGTATGATGCTGGAAATACTCAACTTCGATACACAACTGACGATTCTATAAACCAAGAGTGTCGATGTACTGATTTTGGCCACTACTAATAACTTCCTTGTCTCATACTGGAGGTGAACTTTAAGAATTTAAAGTTCAAAAGTCAGTAGAGTGCGATGGTGACATTTAATTGGTTGCCAGTTGCCTCTTGTGTGTGTTATAGGTATACATATGAATGTGTGTTACAATTTTTACATATTAGCAGAAGGCTAGTACATTTGGTATACATATGAGTGTTTGTTACGATTTTTACATATTAGCAGAAGGCTAGTACATTTGGTATACATATGAGAGTGTGTAGTTTATGTTGGAGTGTTACATTCTCCCCCTCTGGCGCAGAGATCGTCCCGATGATGCGGCAGGACTAATTGTTGGTTTTGTTGTTTTTCTTGGTCGTCCTCGTCTACGGATGGTGCGAACAGGATTATCGTTGAAAGTCTTTGTTTTGTACTTTCTTATGGATGACACATGATAGGTTCCCAAGGGCGTAGTTAAATCATCATTTGAAGCTACTTGGTAAGTCGAAGTGCCAAGTTTATTTATGATGGTATAAGGTCCATCCCTTTTTGGCATGAACTTAGCTGTGATGTTCTTTGAAGCTTTGCTTAGGAAGTATGTGTTGACTAGTACTTGGTCACCAATTTTAAAATCAGGCTGAGGCTGTCGTTTTTTATCGGTAATTAACTTGTTATGATCCTGGCTCTTCTCGGTGGCTTCCTTGGCGTTCGTAAATGCTTCTGTTAGTTTCACTAGGTTTGGGATGATTTGAGATACAAAGTTCTTGTTCGTTGCTATGGGTCGAAGATCATGATCCACATCGTCCATTGTCCTGAGTTCTCGTCCGAACGTAAGATAAGAGGATGTATAGCCAGTACTTTGGCATTTTGCGGTGTTCATTGCGAACCGTACGGCAGGTAACTTGCTAGCCCAAGTGGTGTGATCGGTTCCGACCAGAATTGACAGTTGAGTCTTCATGTCTCTGTTCTTCCTTTCCACTGGGTTAGACTCTGGATGATATACGGGTGTCAGAGTTTGTTGAATATCAAAATAATCGGCTAGCTGTTGCATTACTACCGATATAAACTGGGGTCCGTTGTCGGATATAAGACGTCTAGGGATTCCGTAGCGTAGGAATACTTCGTTCAGGAGCGTGAAGGCACAGTTCTCTGCGGTAGCTTCCTTTAGAGGGAATATTTCAACCCATCTGCTTGCTAGATCCTCTGTTATAAAGATCCATTGAAAACCATCATGCGTTTTCGGCAAAGGCCCGAAGAGATCGACTGCTAGAACTTCGAAACGTTGGTTGCTAGATACTGTCTGAAGTAGACCAAATGGTTTGAAGTTGCTTGGTTTGTAACGTTGACATGCCAGACAATTTGAAATATGTTTCGTTACGTCATTCCTCATACCAGGCCAGTAGTATCGTGAGGCAATTCGGGCAAGCGTGCGTTCGATTCCATAGTGTCCTGAGCTAGCTTCGTCATGATAGGTTTTAAGGATGGCTTCGCGTTCTTGTACTGGGATTACCAACTGTGCGGTCTCTGAATCTGTGTCTGATGGATATCTGTATAGTATTCCATCATTAATTAGGTAGCCACGAGAAGTCCATCTGGCTAAGTTTTCGTCATTTCTTTCGAAAGATTCAATGATGATCTTTAGTTGAGCGTCTTTTAGTTGAGCTTCACGGATTTGTTGGTCTGTCTTGGTTGGAATGTCAATTTGAAAACTGCAAATCCGGCATTCGCTTTCAGTGTGGTTTTCGTCTTCGCAGGGTGGTCTTGAAAGCATATCTGCCACACTGTTCTGCCTTCCTGGGGTGTATTCGACTATGAAGTTGTAAGGTTGAAGCTGAAGTGCCCACCTTGCTAGTCTGCCAGTAGGTGATTTGAGTGTAAGAAGCCACTTGAGAGGTTGATGGTCAGTTTTTAGTATGACGTCTCCTCCTTCAATGTAACCGCGGAATTTGTTTATTGACCAAATAATGGCGAGAGCTTCTCGTTCAATGGTCGAATAATTTCTCTCAGCGGATGAGAGCAATCTGGATGCATATTCGATTGGGTGTTCCGATTCTTTCTCCCCCTGGACCAAAACTGCTCCCAAAGCGTAATTGCTTGCGTCTGTCTTCAGAATAAAAGGTTGACCTTCAACCGCTTGTTGTAGCACAGGTGCTGTCGTGAGTAGGGTTTTCAGGGTGTTGAAACTTTGAATTTCTTCTGGTCCCCACTTCCATATGGCGTTCTTTTTAGTAAGGTTACTAAGTGGTTTTGAAATACCTGCAAAGTTTTTGACAAATCGACGGTACCACGAACAGGTTTGCAGAAATGAAAGTACCTGTTTCACATTGGTTGGTGCTGGTCGAAGTGCGATTGCGGATGTCTTTTGAGGATCAACTTCAATGCCTTTGCTCGTAATAAGATGGCCTAGGTACTTAACCGTAGGACAGCAGAAGTTGCACTTTGCTCTGTTTACCTTGAGCTTGAATACCTTAAGTCGTTCAAAAATCGTTTTCAAGTTCGACAAATGTTCATCAAAACTACTTGAACACACAATGATGTCGTCAAGGTAAATGAGTATAAATATTTCTTTTAGACCGTGTCGAAATTTATCCATTAGCCGTTGAAATGTGGCTGGGGCATTTCGTAGTCCAAACGGCATTCTTTTAAATTGGAACATCCCGAAGGGTGTGATAAATGCTGTTTTCTCGATGTCGTCGTCGCATATCCGAATCTGGTAGTAGCCAGTTTGAAGGTCAAGAGTCGATTTGTAGAAGGTTGGTTTCGTTGCGTGCAATAGATCATCTATTCGAGGAAGAGGATATTTATCCGGTACCGTTATACGGTTTAACTTCCTGTAGTCAATACAGACACGGATACTGTTGTCTTTCTTTGGGACAATTACAACAGGTGCAGCCCAGGGTGACTCACTCTCCTCGATGATATCTCTTTTAAGCATATTATCGAGTTCCTTCCTCAGTTGTTCTTTTCTAACCGGTGACATTCGGTATGGAGTTGAGGCGACAGGTTCATTTTGTCCAGTGTTTATTTTGTGCACTGTGAATGGAGTTGGTTCGGCAGGTGCTTCGAACAACGGTGTTTCGCTTAGCAACATCTCGTTTAGCCGTTGTCGTTGATCTATACTTAGCTCACTCCCCTCATTTTCTCTGAGTTCTACTTCCATCATCAGGATTTCCGTGAACCAGGATTCCGAGTCAATATCTGCCTCACATCTAACCAACGCCGGGAACAAACTATCAGTATCCCGCTTTCTCTCAGGTGTTACTTCATTTCTCAATGAATCTTTAAAGATACCCTGTATCGAGTGTGGGGAGTACTTATCTTGAGGTGTAGCGATGGTTTGTTTGATTTTACGCTTCTTTGCAGACGTGGGATTTGACGTAGCAACGGATGAATTTGGGGTGGCGTCTTGGGATGTTGTGCTTAAAAACGAGAACGTCTCGGTTGGCTTAAACTTTTCAAAGCAAGCTGTTGAAGATAACGCCGCACTCGGTTGAGTGGCGTTTTTTAATGGCCGAGAGTTTTGGGGTGGTCCCATTAAAGTGACCTCTTGAGGTGGTGTCTTTCCAAATAACCTTTCAAAAACGTCTTCGAGTTTTGATTTGCGTACTTGTGTATTTGAGGTATCGTAAAACTCAAATTTCTTTTCAGGTTGATCTGCAAAGTACCAAATTCGTTGACCCATATCAATAATCATGCCATTGTGCTCCAGAAAATCGACTCCTATGAGTGTGCGAATATCTGTTGCTTTGGGTAACGCTATAAATTTGATAGGTCTGAGTCTGTTGCCTATGACGATATTAGTTTCGCCAATGTAGACTTCGTGATCATTTGATTGACCATCTGCCAGGGTCATACACACGTCGGCTTTCGTAAACTTGGTGCCGTTTTTGAGTAAATGTATGAACAATTCTCTTCCGGCGACGCTAGTACGTGCTGCCGTATCCAAGTATGCAATACCTGGTTCTCCATGGGATGCTATCGAAATTGTCGGCAGATCATTGCCAAGGGTTGTTCTTATGCAGTTGAAGGAAACTGTTGACGGTCCTTTTGGCAACTCTTTGCATGTTGGACAATTTGATCGCACGAAACCCGGGGTTTTACATTTGTAGCAATGTATTTTTGTTTCTTCTTTTGCGGATAGGATTGGATTCTCTTGCCGTTCTCTCTTCCTACATTCCTCAATGGTGTGGCCTGGATGTCTGCAGAAGTTGCAGCGCTTTTTGGTAAGCACTGTACTTTTAAGGCACTCTCTAGGTGCGCTTTGCTGCTTTCTTTCCAAAATTGAGAATTCAACGGCTCTAGCTCTGTTGAGAAGTGATTGGAAGGAGGAAAAACTATCTCTTGAAACTCCATCTCGGATTTTCAAGTGAAGCATGCCGTATATCATATCCAGCATCATTGTTTCTGTCGGCTTTGGCTCGGGAAGTTTTGCCAGAAGAGCTCGTTTCTCACAGATAAAATCGTCCGTTATATCTGTTTCTTTCTGTTTTTTATCAAACAACTCCATATATACACGATAAGCTGGCACTTCAGGAGAGTACGCGTTCCGGAGAAGAGTGATGACGTCTTTCCATTCCCTTACTTCGCTCTTAACGCCTTGCCACCAATTACTTGCAGCGTCTTGAAGAAGTAACGGAAACCCCTTTATGGCGTCTGCATCGCTTATCCGTTCCACTTCTCTGTATACATTTATAGTTGCGATAAAACTTTCGACGATTGAGCTGTCTCGCTCACCTTTGAAACGAGCAGTGCAATGGCTAAAACTGCCTTGTATTACTGACTGTTTGCTAACTGCATCTATGAATGCTTTTAATTGTGCTTCGGAAAATTGAGCCATTTTGTGTGTTTTGCGTTTGGCCAATCTAGCACTTCTTCGTCTTGCTTCCGTTGTGGAATGGGTTGCCTTGGTAATCTTGTCACTTTGTTGGGCTTCTACTACAGCTGGATTTTGTGTGGAGAACTGGCCACTATGTTGGGCGCCAATTGTGACGGTGCTCTTGTCGTCGTCGGTAGGTTGTGGGACATGCAGTCAAACCACACAATAAGCAGCTTTGCTGTGCTCTCAACCGCGTTCGTGCTGTCCGGGGACTACAGCGAACGTTGAATTGGCAACGCAGTAAAGGGATGAAAAGAGTAAGGAAAGGAGCGGTAAAATAAAAAGACGATTTTTAAAATTTAATCAATTAGATGTAGTAAAAGTATTTTATTAATGTAAAATTTAAAACTAAAACTAAGTTATAATTTTATGAAATAGGAAAAAAGCAAGTAGAAAACTAAGTTTAATTGAAGAAAGAAAACAAGAATGGCAATGGCAAACCGCAAGTAAAAAAAATAAGTTAAAAAATATTTGGCAATTTAAATACGCGCCGCGACCGCGATGTATAGCTTTTGAAGCTAAGGGACGGTGGAAAGCCGACCGTCGCTCTTAAGAATCAAAAACCACAAAAAGCAGTGTTTTACTGAAAAGTATTCGAACCCTTGTTTGTATAGACTATAGAATTGTGTATGATGCTGGAAATACTCAACTTCGATACACAACTGACGATTCTATAAACCAAGAGTGTCGATGTACTGATTTTGGCCACTACTAATAACTTCCTTGTCTCATACTGGAGGTGAACTTTAAGAATTTAAAGTTCAAAAGTCAGTAGAGTGCGATGGTGACATTTAATTGGTTGCCAGTTGCCTCTTGTGTGTGTTATAGGTATACATATGAATGTGTGTTACAATTTTTACATATTAGCAGAAGGCTAGTACATTTGGTATACATATGAGTGTTTGTTACGATTTTTACATATTAGCAGAAGGCTAGTACATTTGGTATACATATGAGAGTGTGTAGTTTATGTTGGAGTGTTACATTTTTATATAAAATTTCGACCAGTTATTTTGGAAGATTCCAGAAAATGAAAGAAAAAAAAAACAGAACCTGACCGGCAAAAATATTTGATAAAATAATATATATGTAGGTACGTGATCTTTCTTGGGAATTTTTTTCATCAAATGAGATTAAACATAAGGTCGCGTCGAGACAGTTGGAGATAATTATTTGTTGAACTAGAAGCAATTTTATGGATGCGTTGTCTTTGCAAAGGTATCTTAATAAGTTGTTCTTTAATTACCTACCATCAGGTCGTTTGATATGCGATGGACTTTATAACAAAGGAGCTTATCTCAATTAGAGTACAAATTTTATTTATCTGCAGTGTATTGTTGCAACATCAAAAATCATTTGCAAGCTTTATCAGTGGCTTTTTTTGTAACGAATATTAATATTTCAAATTATTTATTCAAATAGCTTAGGAATTCGGATTGTGCTTTAACAATTTTTCAGTTCAATGACACTTCAAACACATTATCACTTCGAAAATCATCATAGAGACACTTTTATGAAAAAGTGTCACATTTCTGCCTGCATATATATTTCTTATGTTTGAATTAAAAATGTGTGTTTTTAGCTTCAATATTTATCTAAATCATTTTATGGTACTTCTACAAACTTACTTCGAAAATCTAAAGTTTTTCCAAAAATAAACACAGTGTTCTATTACCTTTCACGATTTAAGACTTTTTTTTATTGTTAATCGTTTTTAAAAAAAAATGTGTAATTTTCAAAAAAAAAAAAAAAAAAAAAAAAAAAAAAAAAAAAAAAACATTTTTGAAAAATCTTCAAAACTAAGTAAAATTTGAATGAAATAATTCTGATTTGCGTCGTTTTTTTTTAACTGTCATTCATTTTAACGTTCTCTTTTGTGAAAAAATGATTGAGATACCATTTTTAAAAATTATTTAGAAATTTTGTTAACTGTGATTTTAATTTTGATTGTTTGTATGATATTACATTTATTCGAATATCACTTAGGTTAATGCTTTTTCCAAAATACTTCAAATTCAATAAGACTTTCGAATTTTTAAAGAGGTGTACAAAATATAAAATTTAAAACCATTTAACTTAGCATTAAATTTTAAACCTTCCTGAATTGTATTTTCTTATAAGCATATTTCACGAGAATAAAAATTCACATCTCTCTCAAAAAAAAAACTAATTTTATTTCTCGAAATTTCTTTTGCAAATATTTGTTCTAAACGTCTGAAGATCTGAAGATTCAAAAGAAAATCGTATTTAATATTGGCAAACATTATTTAATTACTGGACAAAAGAACTTATTTGTGAACATTTTTGTTTGTGTACCTGTAGCTAAAATTTTGACGCAACTTCTTTAGAAACACAATTTTACTCTAAAGTAATTATTTAATCGAAATTTCTGAAAATTGTATTTACTAAACTAACATGAAATCAAAAAACAGCTGTTTGAACTTTTAACAAATTATGGTATATTAATTGTCAAAATTCAAGGTCTTCGACTCTTTATTGTTTTTCAATATAAATGACATTGGCCTACAAATGAATCAGTTAAGCATCAGTACTTGTTTATTTGTTTCTTGATAAATAAAATTAAATAAATATTAGAAGTTTTTGTTTGCTATACTGTTTTGCTTGATTGTCCTTAAAGATTTTCTCGTGAAGTTGAATCACACACAAGCTATGAGTTAAAATAAAGGCTTTTCTGATAAGAGATTTCATTTTGAGTAGCCATCACTTTTAAAGCTGATATCTTTTGACATTTGACAAGTTGAAATCGGTAAAATAAAATAGCTACCGATTTGTGAATAATGATTTATTATCTTCTTGGTTTTTATGTTATAAATTTTGTTTGTTTAAGTTTACTAATTTAGATTAATTCCTTGATAAACTAAATTTCAATATTTTTTTCAACATACTCGTATTTATAAAAAGTACAAGAACACTCGTTTCTATTATTTTTTCCATCACTGTGTAGACATAGTTCCAACTTGTTACTTTTTTTTCTTCATTTTAAATAGGTGCTAAAATCTTTTTTACCTTTGTTTTCATGAAACTATTTAAGGACACAATAAAGTATAATAATAAAACCTTGACTATAAATAGATACTAATCCTCATTTATTGTTAATGGATTCCATAAATAAAAATTTGTACAAAGAATGTTTTATTTATAAAAAAAAAAAAAACTAAATAGCACAACCACATTTTTAATGGGAACAACTATCAAAGTAACCCTCAAGAACAAAACAGACGGCGACACTCTATTAATGATGCCTTCTAGTTCATTTAACAAAAATCTCTATTTAAGTACACATAAAAACTCCATTCTTTCTTATTAAAACAAATCTTGTTAAATGCAAATAAAAAAAGACCACTATGATATGAATCTTTCAAAACATTAAACAAAAGACAGACATAACCAAGGGTCGTAATACAAAAAGAATATTTTAAGCCTTTCATCCATCTGCAATCTGTTTCTACCTTTATGTGAACTTAAAATGAATCTTCCTTAAAGTGCTAAGGAAATTAAATAAAATCAAAAGAGATAACAATTTCTAGTTTTATTGTGAGTAAATTTATTGTTGTCAACGTAAATTGGCGTCGCGACAAATTGTATTTAATGATTGTAATTACAAATGGAATATGTGCTAGCATGTAGTTGGCCCACCAACTTTTGAGGTTGGTCAAAGCTGTTAATTGCAATCTAAAATATTTTGTACAGCTATGTTTTTATTGTTAAACCATTTGCTTTATTTTGGGCAATACAAAATCTGCAAATTCAGTTTGACTGATAACAATTTTGTAAACATCGAACTCTCAAGTTTTTTTTTTTTAATACTTTCACGTATTTTAATATTTTTAACTGTTTTAATAATGAATACTGTTTAAAACTGGAGAATTTGTATTCTTTTAGAAATGTTTTAGTTTTTTGGAAAAACCTTCAAAAATATGTTTGTTTGAAATGTTTTGATTGAATATAAAAGTTGTAAATTTTATTAATGTTTTTTTTTTTACGTTTAAGGCTAGTTTTTTTTTAAATTTTTTTAATGTTCCTTCGGTGAATGAAAACATCATTTATAAAAACATTATTGAAATAAAAATTCAATATTGAAAAAATCATTCAAAAAATCTTAGCTTTCACAAATTCAGTCTGATTTTAACAAATAGGCACAAACAAAACATTAAATTAAAAAAAACTTACAAATTAAAAAATTGACTAAGACGTAGTTCAAGGTTAAAACAAAAAATTTGCAATTCAATACAAAATTTTGAATTACACATCTTTTGAAGGTTTTCCAAAAAGTTAATTTTTTTTTAAAAGAATTCAAAACCTTCTTTTAAAAATTGTGAACAAAAACACTTATATTTTTAAAGGAACACAAAAATCAGAAATCGCTAAAATGTGAAACTATACAAAAAAAAATACTAGGGAAGTTTTCAATTACTATAAAATATAATCTTCACAGTCATAGCTAAACCTACAGAGTTATTTCAAAAGTAATAGCAAATTATAAACTCTCATATAGGAAATTATTGTAATCGGTTCTTTTTGTTAAATTGAAAATGTTGATATTTCATGACGATTTAAGTACCGTACAATCTAAATCAAAGGTTTTTATAAAGATATCGGTGTGTTAAGGAACTAAAAAAAAAAGGTATTTGTCTCCTTTTATTTATTTATCGAACAAAAAAATACGATTCATTTTATGTAACAAAGAATAACGTTTTTGACTTCTAATAATTTTTTTAAGGAAAATCGAATTGATACTCGTAGTTTTTTTTGAGAAATAATAAAAACTCCTAAAAATTGATATAAACTGATTTTCTATTCAATTATCTCAACAACAAATAAATATTTTGAATTTTAACTTTTTTCAATCTTTTACAATGTTTTGTTTCATGTTTTAAATGTTTTGTAAAATTTTGTAAACAACAAAAAAAAATACCAAACATTGAATTTTGACTTCAATGTCGTGAAAATAAACAAAGGTGAAATTTCCTCTTATAGAAATATGCATTATCAATAATATTTTTTACCATTTAAAAACATTATTTCTTACATATTATTACAATTATTTATTCATTAAACATTAAGAATATATTTTTTTAAATTTGTGAATTTTTTAATTATTAAAAAAAAAAAACAAAAAAAAAACAAATTAAGTTAATTAAAAAAATTAAATTATGCATTTGTAATACAAGGTAGAACAAAAATTATTAATACCGGGTTATCCATTTTGCGGTTTCATAAGTATAGGGCTGGAATTCCACACCTGTCAAACTAAGTTGTTAAACCAAATATTTTTTTTTTCAGTTGAAAGTCCGACATTTTCGAAAATGGATCGCTTAACTATAGCACAACGCACACAAATTGTTAAATCCTACTATAAAAATGGTGATACATTGAAGAGACTGGATTGGTTACAGATATTGTAAGGCCTGTGCTTCATTTTCCGCTCGTACCACTATAAGTTACGGTGTGCCGAAGACCTGAATGTGTCGATTCTTCTTCTTTCTCAGGAATTAGGACTGTCTTACGGCACATTATGGCTTATTTTGGATTTGGATCTACACAACTACATCTATGCATCCAAATAAAGTCCAGCTCACACAACAACTGAAGCCAGCTGACCATTCAAAACGCCCGCCCGTAGATACGTCAAATGGTGGTAGACGGCGACTTTTCGAACAAAATTTTCTTCAGCGCTGAAGCACATTTTTCACTCGGTGGGTGGTCATTTAAATGATGTACTGTTTCACACATAATTCCAACGTTTAAACTTTATAATAAAAAAGAAATATCATGAAAAAAATGTTTTATATGTTTTATTTACGATTACTTTTGAAACCGCAAAATGGATAACCCTGTACGTTAGCATGTAGTAGACCCACCAACTTTCGAGTTGCTAATTACAATTATTTGTACCAGTCATAAAATTTTTACTTGTACAAGCAATTTATATTATGAACCGAGAAATCTTTATTTTTTGACCGATAGCTTCCACAATTTCTGTCCGGTTTTAACACATTATAATTGAAATTAAAAATAATTTCTAGAAATACAAATTAGTACTAAAAAAAATTGCAATTCAATACACAATTTCCAATAACACTTCTTTTGAATATTTTTAGAAAAAGTTAAAAACTTTCCAAAAGAATGCAAATTCTTCTTTTAAATTATAAAAAAAATTCTAAATTTGTTCAAAGAATGAAAAAATAAGTTTTAACGTGAAAGCAAAAATAAAGTATTAGGAAAATTATAAACATATTGGATCATATGCAAAAAGATGAGTTCAAGCTCTTTACTCACTTTTCTGAGAACTTTCTTAGAGTGGTATGCAAAAAAAAAATACAGAGACCGAGATCGATCTCAAGCTTCGAACTCAAAGTGTTGAGACCGATCTCTCGACGAAAGCTCTATGTGAGAAAGTTCTTGTTTTGATATTCAAAAAGATGAGCAAACGCTCGATTGCATGAGATCGATCTCACAAATTGTTGAGCATGGGTTTTCTCTAACTCAGTTGATAAACAGTTATCAAAACGGCCGAGTTTCTGAATAATTTTGTTACAAAATATTATAAATTTAGTGAAACAGGTTTGCAAATATTGACGGATGAGTTTTTGGGCCAAACCCTGAAAACACGCGGTGGTGCTTTGACTCATCAAGAAAAAATGAGGATTTTTCTGCGTTATGTAGGAGATCCTGGATTTCAAAGCGGTGTTGGTGAAGACATTGTAGTCAATCAATCAACGATATCTAGGGTGGTACAGCAAGTCGCAACAAAAATTGCAAGCCCTGCAACTGATTGGATCATATTCCCACACACTTCTGAAGAAATAGAAGAAGCGCAAAGGTTATGGAGCTTTAAGTATGAGTTTCCTTCCGCCATTGGTGCTCTGAATTGTACACATGTGCGTATAAGGAAACCACTCTATCACCACCAGGAGTACGTCAACCGCAAAGAATACTACGAGTACTCAATAAATGTACAGGCTACGTGCAAAGCGGATGAAAAATTTACACGCACTGAAATTTGCTGGCCAAGATCAGTCCACGACTCCCGTATTTTGAAAAATAGTTTCTTATTTAATCATGTGAATAATAATTCTTCAGCAATATTACTGGACGATGAAGGGTATGGCATAACGCCTTGGTTAATGACACCATTTAAACAAACAAGTAACTATGCCGAACGTAAATTGAATACTGTTCTAACAAAGGAAAGAGTGATAATAGAAAGATGTTTCGGACAAATAAAGCAACGTTTTCCGATTTTGCAATATAAAGTTCATTTTCGCTTTAAGAAGAAATGTTTCCTTCTTGACTCGACTGACCGCACAGAAACTACTGTTTTGACTAGTGCAAGTGCATACAAAGAGCTTTGAGATCGTTCTCATATCACTGAGTTAGAACTGTAGAGAGCAAACTCGTTTTTTTGCATATGAAACTGAGTCCGAGTCCGAGTCTGCTCGATCGATCTCACATATGCGAGATCAAGCTCGTCAGCTCTGACTCTGAGAACTTTCTCATCTTTTAGCATTGACAAATTAACTTGAATTTTGAAATTTGAATTTTGGTTGATCCCAAATATCTTACAAATTAATGAAACATCTTACGAATTATATAAACAAACAAACGGTTTGTTTATTCTCAAATATTTTACAAAAAAAAAATATAATAATACCTCCAGAATAGGTTTTTGTAACGAAGAACGTTTTTGAACTCTGATTAACTTTTAAGAAAAATTGAATTGACAGTTTTTGCATAAAATAAAAACTTAAAAAGATACTCCTAATTTTAGTATTTTAAAATTTCTAATATTTTAAAATGAATAATAAAAAAACTGAAACAAAAAAATACTGACAAATACAAAAATTGAATTTTCACTTAAATATCTTGAGAACAAAAAAAGATACTGACTTTGATGTTTTACCCATTGAATAGTATTTTTTAATATTTAAAAGCATTAATTCTTAAATAAATCTAAGACTTTTCATAAATACAATTTCATTTTTTTATTACAAAAATTAACTTGGTACCAGAAATAACATTTGAAATTTTTAAGTGATCACTAATGTCAAGTTATAAGTGTGGGTCCCAGCTATATCTATATAACTTTTTAAAAATGAGTAATTTTATTTAAATAAATAATTCAAAAAAAAAAGTACGGTTGGCAATTAGCACACGAATTTTCGAGACGAAAAATATTAAAATACAGTTCGATTAAATATTGTTTGAACGAATTTTGTACATGAATCTTTTTCTGTATTTTTTTAACTAAACAAAAATTGTAACCGTTTTTACATTTTTTTAATGGTTTAGTTTATTATTTTACTGTTTTGAATTTAATCTTTCTTCTATTTTTAATTTTTTTTTTCAAATTTTGTTACATCAGTGAAGGCAAAATCTGGGAATGTAGTTTAACTAAAAACGCTTGTGTTAGCTTGTTTATTTTGTTTGCTTTCGGAAAGCCTTTATTTTGCTTAGAAAAAATTTTTGTTTTCAAAAATTGTATGACATTTTTCAAAAACACTTAATTGTTTTGTAAATATTTCAAAATAATTTTTCATGGTATTAATTTGAAATTGTATCATGTCAATAACTATTACAACTTTTGAACAGGTATTGTTTTTTTTACAAACGATTTTTTGTTAAACTCTAATACAAGATATACAATGTTTTATTTAGTTATTTTAAATATAAAAAAAAAATGATAATGGAATAACTACCAACATTTAAAAAAAATGTTTTTTAAAAAACAAGATGAAATTAAATGACCCAATAAATTTAAAAAAAAATAACTTAAGAACCTCATAATCCTATTTTCGCTTTAAATAAGAACACGATAACGAACTTTTTTTAAAACTTTTATTTTCTTGAGTATTTTAACTTTCAATAAGATATTTTTTTGTAATATTGGCATTTTGGTTTGACCTTAATATTTTGGGAAAAGCCGTCATTTAACATAATACCTTTTAATTCTAACATTATGCAGTAAGGACAGTGTTTAAAATGAATAGTAAAATTTGATTACATCTTCAAAATGTATCTAACATTCTTTTAATTGGGAGTAGTTTTCCACTGCTACTATCACATACAAGTTGCACAATTTGTAGTAAATTGACATTAGTTTGTTTTTCGTTTGTAAATATTTTTGTTTGTTTTTATAATTTCCTGCTGACATAATCCAATTAAAAAATTGATCGATTCTATAATATACTTAACTCCATTAAGAGAAAGTAATTCATGGGAAAGGGAATCGATGTATGTATGTAGCATCAATGCACCGCCCTGCATTATCATCATCATACTATTAAGTGGAAATTTTTGAGTGTTTTTTCACAGACTTTAGTTGAATTTATAAATAAATGTTATTTTGTTTTTGTAAATATGTTTTGACCAACTTTTATTTTTATATACTCGTAGGTAACGATGATGGTACCATGCATCAAAGGGTATACATACTTTGGCATTTTACTTCATTAATGAATTTCTTTTAGGGTAATGAATAATAATAATCTGACTTGTAGCTGCTTTTTGCTTTTGGAATTCTTTTGAACTGTTGAACGAGAAAGCGATAAATATTGTTATTTTCGGTGGAAGATGAGTTACAATTTTGGGAGAAAAAGACTACATCTTATGCGGTTGCACATGGAAAAGACATGAAAGAACCATCGAAAAAGAAGGTTCCTCGAACTTTAAGAAGCAAACTGCAATCGAAATCCCCTCAAAGATTTTGAGTTCTTCTTTTTTTTTTTTTTTGTTGGTAATATGTTATTATTTAGAGGTTGATATTTTATTTTAATTTCTTTTTCGAAGTCATAATGTACTTTAATGGGTTATAGTTTATAGAGACTTATTTTTGTTTTCTTTTTTAAAAATGTAAACATTGCTGCTTAAATTTATAGGTGCCATTGTTTTGTCTTTTTTTAAATTGGAATTGGTTGCTAAAATGTTTGTTTAATAGAAAATTGTATGGAAAAAAGTTTTAAAACGTGTTATACAATTTTAATGAGGGGCGAGGGGGGAAATATTAAAGGGCCTATTATGGATCACAATTCAACTTAGTTGAGTTGTAATCAAGACAACTCAATTTGAAGACAACTGCAAAAAAAATCGTATTATGGGAGACAACTTTTTTCAGTTGAGTAGACCAAATACATTGCCTACTTTTATGTGCTTGTTTTGTGTCAAAATCAGCTGTGTAAAAAAATAAGTAGGTATTTCAAAGTTTTGAATTCAGTGCAAAATTTTATTAAAAAGACAAAATAATGCGAAATGGAGAGTTGTATTGATTTGTTTCTTGTAAATTTTTTTTTTTTTTTTTTTTTTTTTTTATTTTTATTGTAGCAAAATATAAATACATTATTAAATATGGCAGAATTGCACAATTTACATAGATATGGTTATAAACTACCTTACTAATGACAATTAACATTATTTTTTTGATATAGGTTTCGATTGAAATTTAAATTAATTCGAAGGAAAAACTACAACAAAACCTTCATTCAAAATAATAACAATAATAATACATAGGTAATACAATAAATTATCGTCTTAGAAGAGATGAGAGAAGGGGGGTAGGTAAATTATTAGACAAATATATCTCAATCAAGATATATGTACCAGTAGTTATTTTACAATTAATAGTATGTATGATCAGATCAATAATTACCAAATCAGTCTTATAGTCAACTAAAAATAATATCACAGTTAGTATCACTTAAGAAATAAATAAATAAATAATTAAATAAATAAACAAATTATTAAATTAATAAATTATTAAATAAATAAATATATAAAAAAAAATTTATAAATAAATAAATAAATAAATAAATAAATAAATAAATAAATAAATAAATAAATAAATAAATAAATAAATAAATGAATAAATATATAAAGAAATAACTAACAATTAAATAAATTCGGAAAAAGAAAATCCCCTCAATGTTGCGCTGATGAGAAAAAATATTAGTGATCGCTCCAATCCATTGGAACTTCCAAACAAAAAGTATTTTTTGTATACAAATTCTTTGGTGAGAAGTGTTGATTTAATGACTCTGTTTTGTTGCAGATTTATAAGTTATTTTAGACTCGACAAAGACACATTTGTTTATGTGCTAAACGAAATAAAAGATTATTTGAAACAACCATAGAGTTCCCCCGCAGTCTCACCAATTCTCAAACTCTGCACCGCCCTACATTTTATGGCAAAAGGAAGTTGCCAAAAGTGCAGTGGTAATGATTTTAATGTAGGCCTTGCTCAACCAACAGTTTCGGTAGTAGAAGTGCTAGACATAGAAGAAGAACATATCTGACCAATTTGAATTTATCGAAGATTCATTTTTACCAGAGAACCAGATTTACTGGAGTAATAGGATGCATCGATGGAACTCATGTTCGAATCATAGCACCAAAAAAAAAATCTTCAACATCTCTATAATAAATAGAAAAGGTTATTACAGTCTGAATTTCATGATTGTAAGTGTATGTTTCTGCTGATGAATCTCAATGAACCTCTCAAATTGGACAGGTTTTGTGATTTTTGCCTAAAAATTTTTTTTTTCTTACAAACGTTTATATTATTATTTGTAAATCTTACATATATTTTTTTCGCCATTTTCTTAATAAAATTGCTTTTCAATTCGCTGTTGGTGCGTACCGATATTTTTTTGTACACCCAAATGCACTACACAACCGGTAAATAGCAGTTGTTGAATTTTGATAACAATCACAACTGAGAGACAACTCAACTGGCTTACATAATACCCCCAAACACACTTAAAAAGTCAACCATTTCTCAGTTGACTACTGGTTGACTTGTGACAGTCAACTAGTTGTGATCGGTAATACCGATTGCCGGATTACAACTAAACTTTGTTCTTAGTTGTCTTACATAATAGGCCCCTAATTCTTAACCTCTTCAATTTTTTAGACTATGATATAATTACAAGCAAAAACATCATACATTTTTGTTTACGCTTACTTTTTATTGCTTTTTTAATTTTTGATCTATACAATTTTCCCTAAAACTTAGAACATCTAAAATGTTGTCTTTAGATGGAAGCAAAACTAAAAAAAAAACTAAGTATTTGGGATAGTAACTCTTCTCAGTAGCTTATCTATATTTAAATTTAGGTACTCGTATGATTAGTTAATAAATTCATTAATTTTAAATCACAATTTTGTGATGAATTATTAAAAACAAATAAAAAGCATTTCAGCTTTAAAAAAAAAAAACCTTTTTCAAACAAACTACGATCGAATTCGAAAGACCGAAAAGTTAGAATTATTTCAGAAAATTTTAAAAATTGATTTTACAAGAAAAAAAAATTGATTTTATATTCATATTTAGAAGCCTCTTAAACTTGTTTTCCTCTTTTTAGTTAAAAGTAAAGGGTATTTGCGTTTTCAGTATTGATAATTTCTTAATGGAATCTCAAAAACTATTTAGTCAAGTGAAGTTTAGGCTGTTTTCGGTGAGTGCATTCAATACGCAAATTTGTACGTATAAGCATAAATAAAAAAAGGGAATTATTTAATTATAACCTTATTTTGCATAGAATACAATTAGGCCGAAGGCAATACTATTTTTCCTTCTCAGAATATCCAAGATTGTAGTAATTTAGATTTTACTATATGTATATGTAGTTGTGCATAAAGTGGGATCATTTGAATGTCTCAAACTTTATCCTTTTATTTTATTTAACTTAAAAATCAATTTTAACAAATTTATGGTAGTTTTTGAATATTAATTTAAAAAAAAGTCAAGTGAAGATATGACCATTTAACAAATTGTTTTGTTGTTAGTGGTTTAAAATTATTTCGATGTAAATATTAGTTTTTATTTGTGGATTCTTTAAATAATAAAATTGACACTTTGTTTGCTTATTTGATCATTTGTACATTCGGAATATTTCTATTCGTAATCCATATGTCAAGAAACAGCCGAGTTATTGACTTCAAGTGAAATATTTTTAGAAGTAATAACATCCAAATGAAAGTATTGAGAATATTCGGTTTCTTATTTACTTTTCAAGAAGTCCTTATTAATTGTTAGGTTTCCAGGTTTACCACATAAACTTTAAGAAACGCTTAAGCATTTATGTGGAAACAGTTTTAACAGAAATGCGTAGTGTCGTATTAACAAGATTTTTCCATCAAGTTTTTGAAATAATTTGAAAAAAAATTATGTTGAAAACGATTTATTTTAAAATTTGAGCATATATCTAAAGTCGGAGTTCGGATTCAGAAGCAGCACCAAAAATTAACACTTTAACGTATTTTACAAAATCATGACAGCATAACATTCAAGATTTTTCAAAATTTCATATAGAGTCATTTCATAGCTTATGAGAATTTCCGAAAATTAACTGAGATACAAAAATTATTAAACTATAAAAAGTATTGTTTGTTTTTTTTTTTTAATTATTACCTTGAAAACAAATAGAGACATTGAGTTGAAATTTAATTCATCTTAAACATCTGACATTGTTTTTTTTTACAAAATGAAATACTACCAAAAACTACTATTACATTTATTGTCTCGAACATCTCGACGGAAAATTGCTTGAACTTTAAATGACAATTCAGCTTATTACAGAAACCATTATTTGCACATTTTTAAGAGAGTTAGCCATGTGGGTCGAATTCAAACGTTAATATCTTTTTTTTTTAAACGCACTGACTGAATTTTTTTAACGTTTTTTCTACTGGCTTTAGTGCAATTATATGTAGAACAAAATTTATTTGAAGTTGATATTTCTACATATTCTTAAATTTGGAAAAAGAAACAATCCTGTCTTCACAATTGTGAAGAAATTTGAAGAGACTGGATTGGTTACAGCTTACAGATATTACCTGTAGGGGAGAGGGGGGCAGTTTAGGACAGGGGCAGTTTAGGACAACTTCAAAAAAAGTACTAAAACAAAAACTTTTTAGTATCCAAAAAATTATATTAAAGTGGCAGCACCATTACAAACAACCATCTGCTTAATATTGTAACGGTACCAGCACACAAAAAATTTCATAGCAAAAGTGTGTTTCTGGAAGGCAGTTGTATTTTTGTTTGCTCCACGATGTAAGTACTTAATTTATAAATTTCGTTCAAGTTTCAAGTGAAAAGTGCTTTGAAGTTATGTTTATTTATTTTGTGATGTGATTCGACAAAGAAAATTAACAATTTATAATGTCTCTATAAAATTTCAAGCTTTTTAGTTTTTTCTCTCTCTCGGGGCACTTTTGGACAATGCACGAGGGGCAGTTTTAGACATGTCCTAATCTGCCCCCTAATTATTTTTTTGAATACTATTATACATTAATTTGTTTGAAATTACTCTTTTTTGTTTTATATTATTAGATATATCTCTGAAAAATGGTCAGAAATTATCAGAAAAAAAAGGAATCCGCTCCAAATGAATCTGATTTGTGTAAGGCCATGGAACTTGTGTTGGAAAAAACAATGTCACTGAGGAAAGCTGCACAAGTTTTTGGGGTATCAAAAAGCACTTTGGGGTATAGACTAAGTTTGAAAAAACGGAATCAGGCTCTAAAAAGCGAAGAGTACTCATCCAAACATACTGTTTCCCAAGTATTCAACAAGACAGAAGAAGGTATGTTAGAAGCTTACCTTTTAAAGTCTTCTAAAATGAATTATGGCCTGACGTATCCACAAGCAAGAAATCTAGCTTTTCAATATGCAAATGCATTGAATAAGTGCCCACCGCTGTGGGAACAGAACCAAATTGCAGGCATAGAGTGGATGAAGTCTTTTATGAAAAGACACCGAAATCTTTCACTTCGAAAGCCCGAAAATACGAGTTTGTCTAGAGCAACTAGCTTTAACAAACATAACGTTGAAGCATTTCAACAAAATTTAGAAACAGCACTTTCAAAAGCTCCTTTCACACCAGACCGCATCTTTAACTTGGACGAAACCGGTGTGACGACAGTTGTACAAGCTCCCAAAGTTATTACTCAGTGTGGACAAAAGCAAGTTGGGCAAAATGTCTCGGCAGAAAGAGGGCAGCTTATCACAATGTGTGCGATTGTAAATGCAGCTGGAAACTCTGTACCGCCGGTATTTGTATTTCCAAGAGCAAGATTCCACGATCATATGCTTAAGGGAGCACCAAACGGTTCGATAGGATTAGCAAATAGTCCCACAAGCGGATGGATGACAAGTCAGTTATTTGTGAAAGTCCTTGACCACCTTCAAAAATATTCGAGGTCTACAACGAATGATCCAATTCTTCTACTTCTCGATAACCATGAAAGCCATTGTTCTATAGACGCTATAAAGTTCTGCCGGGAAAATGGCATTGTTTTGCTCACTTTTCCACCCCACTGCACCCACAAGTTACAGCCGTTAGATGTTTCAGTCATGGGACCGTTTAAAAAGAAACTATCACTTTCACAAAATGATTGGCTACTCAACAATCCAGGGAAGACCATTACCATTCATGACCTACCTTCAATAGTGACACCGGCATACAACAATTCATTCACACCAAACAACATATTATCAGGTTTCAGAGCAACAGGGATCTTTCCCTTTTCACGAAATGTTTTTAGTGATGAAGACTTCGATTGTAGTGAAGTTACTAACAGGATCTTTAATTCCCCAGAAGTGTCTCAACCATCAATACCAGGAAACACTGTAACAACTACTGAACAGGTGCAGACACCAACATCAAGTCAAGTTGCAGAAATTTTGTCTCCAGAAATGGTGAAGCCTTTTCCAAAAGCTGCTCCGCGAAAAGAAGGTTCGCGAGGAAGGAAAAAAGGAAGGTCACGCATCCTAACTGAAACTCCAGAAAAAAAATGAAATAGAAGCAGCTTTTCTAGAAAGACAAAAAAGGTTAACAAAATCGGCATTAAAAATAAACCGGATGCACAATACCAAACCAAAACGAACAACGAAGAGGACCAACGATTCCAGTTCAGAAAACACGGATGAAGAAGTCATCTACGCTGAATCTGATTCTGATTTCGGAAACGCAGAGGACGAAGAATATGAGGAAGAAAATTTGGACGGTTTGGGATCATCTTCTCTAAATTCAGGAGATTTTTGTTTAGTTCAATGTTCTTCGGAAAACAAAAACTTCACTTCCCATTTTGTTGCAAAAATTCTTGATAAAAATGAAAATCATTTTAACGTTTCATTCTTAAAAAAGAAGGCCGGATGTAACAAATTTTATTTCCCTGAGAGAGAAGATAAGTGGTCAGTTGCAGTGCTTGATATCATATCCAAACTTCCAATGCCAAATGATGCAGGAAGTACTTCGCGCGCAGCTGGTATGTTCACCTTCAATTATGACTTTTCTGCATTCAAACTTGGGTGATGAGAATTGATTTTATTTAGTTTTTAATTCAGTTAATTATGAATTACATTGACTTTTTTCTGTTTTTTTCTGTGCTATAATTTTGAGACTGATAATTTAACATTAAAAACTCAGAGTTCTTTGTAGAATTAATTTTTTATTTGATAAAATGTTTCGAGTTACTTTATTTTTGTTTAATAAAAACATATAAACAACTTAAATGCCTTTTTTTAAGACAAGTCCAAAACTGCCCCATGCCTGTCCAAAAGTGCCTCCCCAGAGGGGTAGATTGGGACACTTGGAGACATTTTTTAAAATATTTATATATATACAAATATGAATCAAACAAAATGCATACCGTATCATAATGATAGGTAGAACCATAAACAACGATAATTTTCAGGATTCGAAAAAATACACCGTTTTTTAAGAAAATTAGAGCGCTTTTAGCAAAAACTGTCCTAAGGTGCCCCCCTCTCCCCTACATCATTGTTTCGATCGTACTACTGAAAATATCGCTGCTGTAAATGAAAGTGTTGTAACCAAAGCCCCAATGTGTCGATTGCTCGTCGTTTTCAAGAATAAAGACTGTCTTACGGAACATTATGGCGTATTTTGCATTTGGGTATACAACGTCGTAGATACGTCGAATGGGTGCTTGAACAACAAGCGAGGCGGTGGACGGCGGCGGCGATTTTTCGAACAAAATTTTCTTCAGCGATGAAGCACATTTCTCACTCGGTGGGTATGTTAATAATTGAAGAGAGGCCATTACATCAAAAAAAAAAGTCACTTTTTGGTACGCTCTTTTGTCCAGAGTTGTGATTGGACCATACATCTTCGAAAACGACGATGGAACGACTGTCACCGTCTGTTCGAAACGTTATCGTCAAATGATAAACGACTTTTACTATTGAAGAATACGACTTAAAGAATATGTGGTTTTAGCAAGACGGTGCCACATGCCACACAACTCGAGCGAATATGGCTTTCCTGGCCGCTTATATCTCGACTTGGCGATATCAACTGGCCACCAATATCACGCTTTTTGACACCGCTGGACTTTTTTTTGTGGTGCTTAAAGTGGTGAAAAATTATCTCAAAAGAATCGATGCTTGCAACAATTAGAGTGGTGGTCATTTTAATGATGTAGTGTTTCAAATATAATGTTAAAGTTCAAACTTTATAATAAAAAAACTTTATAAAAAAAAATATCATGATAAAAATATTGTACCTATGTGTAAATATTTTTTACTAAGTTCTTAATACCCTTCCATGTAAAAATCTTAACTTAAAAGCATTTTTTTTCATTTGACTTAGTCATTTTTGAAAAACAGAATTTCATGTAGGTAAACAATTATTTATTTTTTAATCGACATGGATGGTAATATTGATTTGAGTAATCTTATAACAAAACAAAAACATGTTATTTATTTATCGGTCTTATAACTTATCTTTAAATTTTAAGGTTTTTGTCTTTATCCAGGAAATCATAAGCAAAATTGGCATCTTAAATTCTAAGAAATTCATCAATGAATGAAGTGGTTCGCCGAATTCAATTTATCTCAACCTATGCAAATTATTTCAAGTAAATTATGAAATTTCTTCGAAATATGACAATTCATGTTTGTGTCTACTTTTGTACATATTAAGTCGTATCTTCACGTCTTGTATATAGTATTTCTATTACGTAAAATCTTTGAAAATCAAGCGGAACTATTATAACAAGATAATGTATACAGATATTGAGTACATATTAATAGATATAAAATAAATAATATATTTGCTTTTGTTACACCTAATTTTGTTTGAATAATCAACCAGCATCAGAAATGTAGCTTACACTCTTATCTAGTATAGTAGTTAATTATACACTAATTTAGTTGCAAATTGTATATTTGGGTTAATCATGTTTACATTTCCTGTCCCACATCCATAATTGTGTTTTGTGCAAATTGCGCACATGTTTAATTAAATCAAAGGAAAGGAGTTTTGAGTGAAATTTTCCTTTATGTATAGGTACATACTCGTAATGTAAATTGTTGCGAGAAAAATATCATCATACACACTAATTAACTCAAGTATTGTTGCTTTATAATTGGAAATTTATAAGAATTTTATCTTTAAGCTTAAAAATCTATACATACTTTTTAGTGCTGATAAATATTTTGACAAAGACTTTTAATAAATTTTTCTTTTCTTTATTTTATCTTTTTTTATCGTCAGTGTAACAAAATGAGGGATGTAATTAAAAAGAGCGCTTGTATTACTTATAGGGGTTCTTATTAAAAAAGAAATGATGTGATATTAACACAAATCTGTTTTGTTCTCCAATACAAAAAGAAAAATACTCCAATTATATTATTTAATTGATGTAATTAAAAAAACAGGTGCTGTTTTCTTGTTTAAAAAGGTTTATTTTTTTTTAATAAAAAGGCATTTTTGAGTGTAAATATGTAATTTTTCGATTTAAATGGTTTTGGAGATGTTTTGATGTCAAACTTCTTCTAAAATAAGTTTGAATAATTCATACCAAAAACTTCGAACTCGAAAAATTTTTGACAGTTTTTGTACATTTATTTATTCATTTATTATAATAACTTCAGTTGTGAGAACGGAATAAGTCCATTTTGCAAGTGTTGGGAAAAAGCAAAAAACTGAATAGCATCTATATTTTACTTTTTTGAGATGCAAGACCTATAGATATGAATGAAGATCACGTGGATTTGAGATACAAATTTTGTTTGTAGCCGGTTCTGGTAGCCAGGTATAACGGTTTGAAAACGTTGGACTTATTCCGTTCTTGCAACTTACGGTTTGAAATTTCAAATAAAACTCAAATTTTAATGAAATAAATACAAAAATAAAAATAAGTTAGGTGGCACAACAGTCCATGAAGAACCAGGGCCTAGTGACTTACAACTCTCAACAATTCCTCTGTGCGAGTAATGTTGTCAGAGATGGAATTGACCTACAGTTTATATGCGGAATCCGAATGGCTAATTTGAGAAAGCACTTTTCATGACAAGAATTACTCTTGGAGGATTTGTCAATTCCTCGCAAGAGGCAGTACCCGTGAAAAAAGTTAGGTGGCACAGACAGGGATTGAACCCAAGACCCCTTGCATGACAGTCCAACGCACTAACCATCACGCTACGGGTACTATTAGATACAGTTTAAATAATTTTAATATCTTACTTAGTTTCTGAAAATACTCATAAGTTTTGAGTCTTTATTTAATTCTATATGAAGTTTTGAGCAAAGCATGAATTTAATACTTTCATAGTTATCAAAAACACGTTTTGGGGTTAAATTTTAGTGCTAGAACTAAAATCAATCCGTTTTGACTATTTGTGTTGAAAACTGTTTTAGAAAAAATGTTTCAGCTTTTTTTTAAGACTTATTTGAGGCACGTGAAATCTAATCTTATGAAGATTTTTCGAATATCGAAGAAAGGGATTATAGATTTCGAAAACCATAACATATCTAATCGAAAAAAAGCTGCTTCATCAATTCATATAGCCTCAAAAATATGTATTTTGAGTTTGAAAACTAATATCTTAAAAACCTGAAAGAGTAATTTTGAAGTTGGATTTAAGTTAAGGCTATCAACACCGTTGGAAAAATTCTATTTCATTGCCAGGAGCAGAACCTTGTCGACTAGTCATGAATATTATTTTTTTTAAAGTTTATGAAATGTGCAACAAAATTGTAAAAATTCTTTAAAAGTCTTTTAAAAATGCATTGTATGCCCAAATTTTGTAGCCTCAGTGTATTTAGGTTGTTCAACGTGACATTTTTTCAAAAAGTTAATTTTGAAACTTATTCCATCTATCTACAATCTTTAAATCGTGAGTACATTTTTCCCATACAAAAATCTCCAAACTACATCCAACTTTTTCACTTACAAAAAGAGAGATGAACATTTTTCTTTCCCACGAAAATGATAATTCTCATATTGCAGCCCATATGACATTTAATTGTGAAATCAATTCCATAAACTTAATAATACATTTATTACACCCATAAACAAATATTATAAACCTTCTTTGCTCACAAATTCTGATCAACTTGCAACTTCAAAACCATACCATGCCACAATCTATGTGTAGAGGAAAACAAAAAGACAATGGTGCAATGTACACCCCAAAGTCATTTAACCCAATTATACATTATAATACCAAAATCTCAAATTACTTCCCGCTAACATATTTTTGAAGATTTTGAAAAGATGTATCCTTTCTTGACTAACCCAAGCCTTACCCACCACAGCAACGAAAACAACAACAACAAAACCATAACGAAGAAAGGCCAAACGCCAAAGACTAAGAGCACCAGCTGGGCTTAAATAGCCACATATATAAAAGAAAACAAAAACAAAAACATCAACAAATTAAGGAAAAACCAAGAATCACTATAAAGGCTTAGGTTGGTAGTGTGGCATGGCGTGGAGTGGAGTGGTTGGTTTCCACAAGCAAAGAAGAGACAACTTCAATGTTGCTGCAAGGATTTATTGAATATGTTCTTGGAGCCAATTACAAAGTTTGCGCGTTCCGTTGAATTTTTATCGCAAAACCACAGCCAAGACCCATGATGGTTCCAATATCTAACTTTGCCAGCACCACTTGCTTATAATCCCCCCTCCCCCCGTATTTCCCTCGTCATCACCATCATGGATAGAATGCACTGCAGAAGTGGTAGAAAAGACGAAGAGGAAACAACCAAATAATGGATTCTATATGTGTTCTTGGACAGACTATCTGACATTGGCGCTGCTGCCATGGTCTTCTCTCTCAATTGGGCACACAGCGCAGCACAGCAACTTCCAGTCCAGAGTTTAAGTTCAGACTTCAGACCAAAGCAAAAGAAATGATGGTCGAATGATATAAATTTTGCTGACGGACAATGGCGGGATCCCTTTTGGACGTCTATTGGTTGGTTGGTTGGTTAGTCTTTAGTTGACTGCGACTCGATGGCTAGTGAGTGCTATTGCTGTTGCTGTTGCAGTGATGGTCTTGGTGCTGATTCTGGTTCCACCATGGATGGACTCACGGAACAAGATACCAAACCAAAGATTACAAGGAAAAAGTAGAAGAAGCCAAATCCGTGCACTTGTTCAATTTCAAATCAGGTGTTTGCCATACAGATGATTGTGACGACGACTATGGCGACTTCGAAGGTGACGGTGACGGTGATGGTGACGGTGAGTGACGGTGTTGTTGTGGCTGGCTTTGGATCTGGCCCATTTGGTATTTTCAGCTGCACTTCGATGCAGTTAAATCGATGGTGATGATGATTCTGACTTGACATTACGGAATGATTCTAATAGGTTCAGTTAGAAATACAGAATTTTATGTGAGGAGACAGTTTTCTATAAATTCTTTTAAAATATTTATTAGGTTTTTAAATTGAAAAAGACTTTAATCTATCTAGGACTATTCTCAAAAATACATTGACAAATAGAATTTCCTGCTTGTGATTGAATTAAAGGTTAAAAAAAACTGTAGGTTATTTTATTTTAAGTTCTAGAAATAATTGATTTGGAAAAAGTTTGTATTGTCATCTAAATAATTGAGAAGAAAGGCAACAAATATTTTTTGTATAAACTAATCAGAAATGTATTTTCGAATGAATTAGTTAACATGATGCATAAAATCACGTCCCTGTAATAATACCTGTAATAATACTTAGAACAAAACTACGTGAAAATTTTCAATTTTTCCATCCCTAAAAAGATTTTGTTTTTTCTGTAATTTTTAGTTTATCTAAATAAAATAATATTCAGTATTATTCCTGGAAAAATAAACCCTATGAGATAAGTGTTAATTTATACTTTGACAGAAAACAAAATTATAATAAATGATTGATGATCTAATTATTTACAATTTGTAATTTTACTTTTTATTTTTACATTGAGAGAAAAATATATTTTATCAGTTAATTATTTTTGATGTATCTTGCTAAGCTAAGCGTGCAAACAAGGTCAGTTTTTTTTCTGCTTTATTGTAGGTACAGATTTAACGTCAATTTAAGTCAGAAATGGCAATGATGACAATAATGTATGTAAGTAATTTTATGCAAATCTGTTTTTCAAATTGGGAAATTAGTTGGGGAAATGGAAATTTCCGTAGTGACTAATTAGTTTTGACTGATTGTTAGGTATTAGATTTGTAGGGTCTATAGACGTAAATGAATTGTGTTTTAACAGTAGCTGAACAAGGTGTCTTAGAGAAAATAATGAGTTTGACAGATTTATCAACACATCGTAGAAGGAAATCAAATAATCTTTTTATTGACTTCAGACACTCACAAAAAATATCTTACCTTCCTTATATTAATTAATAATTTTTAAATTACTGACAATTTTATAATTTCTGTTCAAAATTGATAACTTCTGTAATTAGCCATACTGTCAACTTAAGCTGTTTTTGTCGAGAGTCATTTGAATAATGTAAAAGTTTTTTTTTGATACATACTTTATTTTTGGTAAATAAACAATTTTTTGGTAAATAAATGTTTTAAAAGTTTTGACAAATAAAATAAAACAAATACAGTGCCTTGCATAAGTATAACCGCACCTGAAAAAATTGGTTTTATAGAAAACCTACCTTACTATTTTTGTATTGAGTTGCATCACTGCACTGATCAAGCAATTTGAGTAGAAAATAAAGTACCGTTAAGTACCGTGTTTAAAAATTAAAAACAGATAACCTAATAAAAAACATTCATTCGAGTATGCCATTTGAAATAACGAGATTTTAGTGTAGATTGATAGAAAGTCACTTACGGTTTCCCAATCCCGATTTATTCTTGGCGGGCAAATTCCTTTCTTTTTTTTTTTGTTTGTTTGTGGGCTGCTGTTAGATTTGGAGCTGGCACCATTTTGCCCCGAACAATCACTCCACTGCTTTTTAAAGCACGAGAAACGGTTGAAACCAAAACTCCTAAACCCAATTCGTCACGAAATTCCGGCAAAGAATGCACCAAATTGGATGCAGCATTGTTTAAACGCCTCTTGTCGCGACCGACGCACGTGTCAGCTTCTGCAGACGATCCGATCGCGAAATTTGTCTTCCAATAGCCCAAAGACTTAGGCCGCTTGACCGAAAAGCCAAGATTTTGCTTTTTCAATTTCGCTTAAATGCGTACCACGTGGCATTGTTGTTTTTATTTGAAAGCACTTGACGAAGATGAAGAAATGTTAATTTCAATTACTCTACATATCGACATATCTTTTTATCTTCTCAAGTTATTGGGGCGAAAATCAATTTTACCCAATTGTTAGCATTATTTTTTAACCAGCGTGACACTCAAGATTGAAGGTATGGTTGGGCCAGAAAATTCTCAACATGATTCGAAGGCATCTATTCAAGTGTTGAATCTATAAAGAAACAACGAATCAACATTGAAACGATACAGTCGTAGCTTGGTCTTTAAGCTTAAAGAATTGTTTCTCCCTATTATGGACAGCATTCCCAATAGTTCCACCACCCTTGGAGACAATATTCCCAGGGTATTGGAAATCTTTAACTATCTCTACCTGTTGTTTAGAAATATTCCCTCATTTCCATTCATCAATAACACGAATAACAGGTGAAGAGGTGATCTATGTATATGCAACGCACTTTTCGATTGTTATCCGCAAGGTGTTGATCTGATCCACACAGGAAGATTATGTGCAGAATTCTGCTTGTTTAGCGTCGAGTGTGTCTTCGAGATTATCTATTTTTCGCGCCAGTAGATTTTTTGATATCATCCGAGAACTGCAGGAAAAACGAATTCCGTTCCAGTTTTCATACTGAATGAGATCTGCTTTTTTGGAAGTTTGATAATCATAACTTTTGTCCACTCTTCCGGAAAGCTCTTAATAAGTGGATACAGTAGCTCACTCGATGTTGTCGGGACCGCTCGCAAGAGGTCTGCAGGAATATGTAATATCAAGTCCAACCGCTTTGTTGCTCTCCAGCACTTTGACTAGGGAATGTGTCTTTTACCAGGACTTGTTTAGAGCTCTAGACACTTGTGAGCTCTTTAGTAATTCTGTAGACACCTACCAGCAGCTCCTACTACATCGAATTTTTCAAGTCGAAAGTACATTTTTACCACTTTTAAGCAGTATCATGTTCATAAAATATTTGTGTTGATAAATACTTGTTAAGTTAAGTTTTGTTACATATGTAAAAATATAATTGAGGTATATCGGTACTCGTTCTTGACATATAGTTAAAAAAAAAGTTCCGAACGTAAGGTTCTAGATTTTGAGGACCTTTAAAAAAGTCGAGAGATGCCAACATTTTCAATTTAAAAGATCAGAAAGATTACAATAACTATAACTGTCAAAGGGACGTTACAAATGAAGTATTGAAATTTTTCATAATTCTTCTAGGCTTACTAATAAATAACTAATTTTAAGTTAAACTTAGGTTATAGTTTTTTTAATTTGTTTGGATTTCAGCTTATTTTCCGAAAATAAAATTATCGCCTTTTTATCGCAGTCATAAAACACTAAATGTTTTTTTAAGACTTATTTTAAATTTAAATTTTTGTGGATTTTATTGTTTTTTTTTTTAGCGTTTTGAGTTATAAAATTAATTAATAGTATTGGTATCTATTGATAAGATTTGTGGGGCACTATGTTAATATTACATAGAAGTTAAATTAAGCGGCGATACTTTCTGACAAACGATCATTGTTTCTCTAACATTTTTCTTTTTTCAAAACACATTTAAACATTGTTACGAAATGTTTTGAACTTTGGTAAACTTTTCCCAATCAAATCCTTGGTATAATTATAGTAGCTATAATCCATCAGGAAGTTAAGTTTGCTTGAAGAATATCAAATTTGTTTTACCAATGTCAGTCAAGTTAAACTTGTCAACAAAACTCGCAATAGATTTATCAACTACATGCCTCATACCAGTAAATAATCCCTGTCATCAGTTCAGTTTTTGAACCTTGATGTAGAACTTTTCCGTTATCTTTTATCACGTAAATTTAAGTATATATTAGGTGCCCTTAAAAACCGTAAGATTTTATAAGATAAGAAGGTTAGGATCATAAAACTTCAAAATGCCATTAAACCCTAAGGTTTAGGTCTAAGTACCTGCTTAACAAACTATCAGGTTTCAGTTAACACTGATATTTCTGATAATGCACACATCACAACAAATTGCGTTATCAATATAAGAATCTTCGACCTTCGACTTCAAGCGCTATACCTATCAGCCAGCTATTGATGCGCAAAACAGTGTCCAGCATAGTTAATCAGTTTTAACTTACAATTAGTCAGCATAAGATGGGAAACTACATAAAGAAAAAACAACAAAACAATCGCAATTTATCCCCTCCCACACCCCACCAAACTTTTCTATTGACATATGACAGTATTTTAATAGCTTCTTATGCTCAGAATAAGCTATATTTATCCACTTAACATATCGAACCGAGCAATCGCACGTCCGAATTACCACTCAATTGGCAATAAAACCAACAAGCTCAAACACAGAAAACACCTAATTAAGATGCTCTCTATAGCTGCTCGATTAAAAACGTTCGAGCGCGGCAAACGCAATAATATTACTTCCTTCCTATATGTAGATATGTACAGTACATATTGTTTGGAATGTTTTGTTTTGTTTTTTTTTTATATTAAAATTTTCCGCTGACTTAAGGTCGACGACGACGACGACGTTGAGACTAGCAAAGCAAAATACGCAATCACCTTTAATCGGCATCGGCTTCGACATAGCCACACCTTCCTTGATCATCCGCACATTAGACTTTCAAGACAGTTTATGCTCCCACACTATTCACCTTAATTGGCATAATGGCTATAATATCGTGTCCTCTAAAAGTACACTCTTAAGGTATTATCAACCCCTCTCAACTCATGATCATGAGCATTCAGAAAGACTTCCAGTGTTAGAACAAACATTAATTAATTATGAGGAAAGCGGTATATTCAAAATTCCGATTAATATCAACCTCGTTGCTTGAAATGAATCAATAAATAGACCCAATGGGCTAATGACATTAAAAGGGTAAACCAATGGAGCAACCCTGAAGGTGCAATTTGCCATCAACGTGTCGTGTCGTCGTGGTCTTTGTTGGTCATCCTCAGAACACTCCTTATAACCATCTCTTAACGTACATTTGAATATTTTAGTCATTTAGACAGTTTTTGTTGACAGTTTTGTTTATTGGAACTTTGAGCTCATATTGATAGGTATATTGAACGTTCGGAAGCGAACACAAATATTGCCAAATTATTTAAATCGCCTTTGAACAATTTGAAGCTTCAATTCGAGGATGTTATCATAACAAACAAAAAAATACAACAACAAAAAATGGTAAAAATTAATAATCTGGTGGTAATGCTCATAAATCTTAGATAAGTACGGCCTTCAGAAGTCAACGAACTCTTGGCTAATTGTCATGCATTTTCTATACTGATGGTCCGATATTCTTTTCTTTTTCCAAGTTTCTTGGAAATGGTTGGTCGGTTTGGGTTTGGCCGGCAGTTGGTAGGAGCTAGAAGGTATTATTTGGTATACGTTTTTTTCACACGCAACAAATATGTTTGAAAACAGTACTGACCAAAGATAAAGAGTCAGTTGAATTTCGTTAGGAAAAATTCCATACTCCTTTACATTTCCTTAGAATTAATTTTGCTAGGGGGAAGGGGGTTCGTTAGTTGTTGAAGTGCAGTTTTATCAACAGCTCTCGAAAATTATAGGTTAAGGGTACCTACTTCAACAATTTTCAATATTTTATATAAAAACAAGATGGTTAGTGCGTAGGACTGCCATGGTCTTTTTTTCAATCCCTACCTGTGCTACCTTAAAATTTTTTTAACGGGTACTCTCTCTTACGAGGAATTGACAAATCCTCCACGAGTAATTCTTGTCACTCAAATAAGCCATTCGGATAATAAATAAGCCTACAGATAAAACTGTAGGTCCCCTTCATCCCTGCATGACTCGCAAACAGGAATGGTTGAGAGTTGTAAGACACTAGGCCTTAGTTTTCTGTTGTCCCACCTAATTTAATACGTTGTAGAATGGCAGTGAAAGGAAAAATGGCGCCATCAAAGAAGTTTATTAATGGCACAAATTTAAAAAAAAATCATTTAACAGTACAATTATCTAAATATTGACTTATTAACAACATTTTAATGTCAAAATATTCTGAAGTAAAAGCGGTGTAGAATTTGGATTTAATTAGACAGGCGTAAAAATAAGAGGCTTAAGCCTCTAGGACAGAAATAAAAAATCTCAAGTCTTTGGCTTTTTTTATCGAATTTAAATAAAAAATGTTCATTCGGGATAGAGCAATGCAATTCCCCCTTAAACAAGTTCTGCGGTAATACTCGCACTTCCAGAAATACAAATCATTTTACACTTAAGCTCAATTTCTGACGAGATTCTTTTTTAAGCCGCACACCGAGAATGTGGAGTTTTTTACCCTTTACCTCTTCCGTTTTATATTTTTAATATAGTGTAACTGTTATCTCAAGATTAGTCATAAGTCCTTTACTGGTACTGGGCATTGTAGAATTAAGACTTTTTATGTAGTTCTTCAAGTCTCGTATCTTTGGTATTGTTTGATAGTACTCATAGTCTTTTTTAACTTCCCATATAAAGTTATTGTAATCGGTTCGATTTGTCAAGTAGAAAATGTTGACATTTCTCGACATTTCAAGATCAATAGAATCTAAATCAAAGGTTTGTGGAGAGAAGTCTGTGTGTTCGTGTATACGTACGTTCGTATGGGGTACCTCTTTCCTTAAGAAACGTTGGAGATATCAAATTCAAATATATTTTGTTTTACACAAATGATTTTTAAAACAATTAAAAGGATGATAACATTGAATTTCGACGCGAATATGTTGGCAACAATTGAAGATATGGGCTTTAAACTAGATTTATTTTATAAAAAAATATGCTTTTAACATTTTTTAAATTTTTTTAGAAAAATCCTATTGAATTTGTTGTTTTTTATTGTACTATTCGTACTAGAATGTCAGCTTGTTAGACTTCAACATTCTTTATTCAGTCAATTTCATTGAATGTTTGAACAACAACAACAACTTAAAGGTGCTACCACTCATTGTTTTTGGCTGGAGATATATATATTTCATGCTTTGCCACTTTTGCACTCATCAGTCTCCTTTTTTGTGGTGCTGAGCTTTAATCCAATTTTATTTGAAAAACTTTTTACACGCACCATAGGATTCGAACCCACGCATATCAGATTTGCTCAGTCTTAGAAGTCGTGTGCGCTTTTTTTTTTAAATTAATTTTTATTAATTCATTCTTAAGACTATCTTAAAGCTAGACAAAAATTCATAAAACTAGCCTAATTATCCATAACTTACAACTAACTTACTGGTCCCATACGGACACTCTAAGTTAAACAATAATACTTAATGCTAATGCCTTTCGGCCCTAAGATCTATTTAACTTCAATTCATTTTATTTATTTTTGTCTTCATTAGAAAATTTAGAAAAAACTAATGTCAATATCCTTTTTTATTTTACTTAAAAACTACTTAAAATAAGGTCCTTAATATAAAACTTAAAGCTAACTAAAACTACCTATTCTACCTATAAACTACTTAAAACTAGAACAACCACAGCAGCAAATCTAACTATCTAACGTTTTTTGTTTTTCATATTTTGTCTTTTTTTATTTTTCATATTTTGTCTTTTTTTATTTTTTTTTTTTGATTATTCCATGTTTTTTTTTAATTTTATACGCACTCCACTACTTTAGACCACTGACGTCACAGGTCGAGATGTGGTAATTGTTTATCAAATGCATTTGAAGCATCAACATTTTTATAAGCTCCTTTAATTGAATTCCTCCTATTGAATTTTTTTTTTATATAGAAATCTACAGAAATTGGTAAAAATTGACTTTTGTCTCGAATACCTCGAGAACGAAGAAAGATATTGAGTTCAAACTTTTTTACATAACGCTAAATCATGTTATTAGTATTTTGTAAATCTTTTAAAAATATTGACAGCAACAACCTTTAAAACGGACTCTACACCATTAATACCAGTGAACGTATTTTTTTTATAGAACGAAATTATACCAAAAAAATGTTATATTAGTAGCAAAATTTAAATTTTACTTAAAATTATTTTTTTCTAATATTCCAATCAAATGTAGAAAATTTTTGAACAAAAACTTTTCATGAGCAAGAGTTTAAAAACAAATATTTCCTAGCCTGAAGCTGAAAGTGGTAAGGTAAAGCTCAAAAGCTATGACACTTAGGCGCCAGTAATAGCTATCATTGGTTTTCATCATTGAAAACAAACATTGGAATTTTTTTTGGCAGGTCGTTTATAAATTCGTAATTACACTTTTTTTTTCTCAAAAAAAAATTATTTGTGTTATTTCCGATCGATCAGTATATAATTTTCATTTCTAATCAAAGGGAAACACCGTCAAATATCGATTCAAAAATAATAATAATATAAATAAACTATAACTGGCGCCTTAGGGCTAGTTTTTTCACAGTGGGTTAAGTTTACTTTCATTGATGCGCACCATAAAACATATTAAAGCAAATTTCTCCCATAGCTTCGATCTTCTTGAACCACATGATCTTTGAAAATAGATCAACATATTGGTAATTTATTCAACAACTTTTCTTGTACTTAACCTAAATTAAACCACATTAACAAATATATGAAAAAAAAATAATCAACACAAAATTACGTATACGCCAAAGTGACCCACTTTTATTTTATAAGAAATTATAATCATGCAATATTGAAATGTCATAGTTTTGGGGTTAACTATTATTATTAGAAAGAGAAATTATAGCTTTCCAGAGTAAGTTAATTTATTGATTTAATTCACTCTTTTTTCCATCTGCACTAAATTTCTTTTCTTTTTTTTGTAAAAACTTTAAAAACTAACAGACAAAAATTTATGAAGTTCAAATATATACATATATCAAACCGAACCAAAAAATATGTGCCCTTAAATTTCAAAAATAATGGAACTTGGAAATTAATTCACAATTTTACTGGACAGTACTTCCTCATAGAAATGAAATAAACAACAAAGATAAAAAACAAACCATAAAATTACTTTCAATTTCACTGACCTATAAAATATCGTCTATTTTTATCTCGTGCAATTATTTTTAAAACTGTCCAATCGAACAAACCATTAATTTTCAATGCCAACAAAATATACTTTAGCCAGATTTTTTGGCTCTCTTTGCAAAAATTTAAAAAAAATATATGCAGTTAAAGTCATTTGCCAGAAGATTTATCCCATCATCAAAAACTCATCGATTTTATTATTCAATCTACGCTATGATGTGGTTGGTCTTTTATAAGTGGGTCACTAAAATCACCCTGCGCTGCAGCTGATGGAAAATTATACAACCAGCAACACACAGTTTATCTTCGAACTCAATTTTTCCCTCAGAGTTTGTTATTTTTTAATGAAGTTTTCCTCTTAAATTTGGCAGAGATTCAAATAAAATCAATTTCCCTTTTTATGAAATTTTACGTAAATCTTTTCGACGTCTGCCTGCATCGTGTAACAAATGTTCGGTCTTCTTTTTTTTCAAACCCTAACAAAACTGTTATACCGACAACAATGATAGCCGAGAGACTAGGTCACTAATTAAATATGGCATACTTTTAGGCGATGAGTTTTGTGTGTGTGAACAAGCAAATACAACAACCCTACATCTTGAAATTGTAGGTAAGGAAAAATTGAAGTGTTGAAAAGAGGGAATTTTTATTTTTGGTTCATGTGTACTTACGGTTCAGCTTCTATTGACTTCAATTTGGCAACATAATTTGATGGGATGTATCCTTCTTGTCGGGTCTTCTTGCTGCGCGCCAACCACCAGTCACCCTGAAAAATGATTTAAGAAAATATAATAAATTTAATATAAAAAATTCTATTCAGTTTATGACATCAAATTATGAAGGAATCTTTGATTGGGTGTATAATGCAAACTTTTGAGACTTATTATACGGCAACTAAATAATAGAATCAATTTTGGTAGAATTAGAACAAAGAGAACAAACGAAATTTCTTTATTTGACATTATTTTAACAGCAAAAAAGGCTGTTTCAAGTTATACAAGTAGATACACTTACATATTTGTCTTATAGATGTACAAAGTAAAATGATTTATTGTGAAGAAGAGGTTGTAATTCAATTATTAGGATAATGGAGTCTATCGATCTCTGAGACGTTGCATCTACAGAAATTCGTGCCAGACCAGAGGCTTAGCAATTAGTACGATTTGTTTGAACTTTGCTGCAGAGTATTTTTATATAAATTACCACACAAAAATTATTTACGACTGCCATTCGATTTTTAACATGGTTAATTTCCATAGAAAGTAAAAAATAAAAGTAATAATAAACATTTTTTGGATATTAATCTCAAAATCATACAAAACAAACACAAATTAGTTAGAAAAAAAAAGAGGCTGGGATGCGACCCACACTGATAACTTCCCATCCCGTCTGTCAATTTGTCTTGCTTAAAAGGTTTGTAGGTTTTCGTGTTTTGTTAAAAACGTTATCAGTATTAAAAGACTTTGAAAATTACCAATAAAATGCATATGATGAAATACATAGTTTGATTTCAAAATCTATTTTTGTTAACGAGATTTTTAGTCAATAAACAATTTTTACAAATTTTAGTAGCATTTCTTAAAAGTTCTTATTTCTTATATAAACAAATACAAATTGGATGAATGAAGTTAATTTAAAGTCAATATCTTCTATTGTTCACGAGATATCGAGGACCGAACATCAATTTTTACCAAATTTGCGTACTATTTTTTGTAGATTTTATTTTTTTTTTTATAAAAAAAGGAATGTTGGATTTTTATAAAAAAAAAATGGAGATAAAACCATTTTTTACTCGTAAAATTTTCGTGGTATCACGTTACAATATATAATATAAAATTTAATTTAAGTCTCTAGCGTTATTGGTTCGTGAGGTATTTAGGGTTAACCAAAATTTTCAACTTTTTTTTTAAACTGCTATGGTAAAAAAAACCACCCACGCAATTTTCTTGAGAGCCCTTTCTGCATCTTTCTGCGCTATTATCTGTATAACAAAATTTATTTGAAGTCGATATCTTTACTCGTTCTTGAGCTATGGACGACGAAAAAAACGTCGCGAACGTACGAACGTACGTACACACGCACGCACAGATATCTTTCCAAAAATCTTTTATTTCGACTTTAGGGACCACCTTGAAACGTCGAGAAATGTAAAAAATTTTCAATTGGACAGATCGGACACATTACAATAACTTCCTATGGGAAGTTAAAAATTATGTTTGTACTATTTTTTTTCTTTTTTTTTTTAAACTTAATAATTACACTGTTTAACAAGGTTATACTCGTCATACTTTTCTACCTTTTCACAATTTTTCTAAAGTTTTTGATGGCTTCAGTTCGAATTCCCAATTATGTAATTGAAGTGTTTACGGCCATGTAAATTGTACATTTATGAAGTATTATTTTTTTTTAATACAATTCTTGAATATTTTTCAAATTTACAATCCGGTTGAACATTTTTAGTATCTTTTTTTTAATCCTTATTAGTGATAAGTCTTCACCTCCCATACATATAGGCCTTAATTAAACCCTGAATCATTTTGCTAAAACGTTTCTTAGAGAACGCGAAACGGTACAAAAGCAATTTTTGCTCATATTACGAATTTTTTTGTTAAGTTTATAGCATCAAGTTTTTGGAATGTATTACAAAAAAATTATAAAAATAATGTTGAAAACGGGTATTTCTGTTTTTTTAACACAAATAACTAAAATCGGAAATTGAAATCATACTTAATATACTTAAAATTAACTTTAAAATTAATTCTTCAAAAACATTAATAAATAACGTTTAAGGTTTTTCAAAACTTCAAGGTCAAATGAGCTCTTTTTAGTCATCTCAAAACTAATGAGAAATTACGAAAACTAAGTGAGATACTAAAATGATTTAAACTGTATCTAAAAGATAACTACATATTTTATTTTTTGAAAACATCGTACAATATTTTTCTAAAAACTACGTTGCGTTTTACTCTAGACTTAAAAACAGTGTATTATGTATTTTTTTGGCATTTTCAGGGAGTTATATTTTAAAAACATTATCTAATAGAAACATAATGAGGTGAGATTTCAATTCAGGGCAACAAATTCCTTTAAAAAATTGTTATGTGAACCGCAATACAAGTTATTTTTTTACCACTGTTTTCAACTTTTTTTTAATCGAAAGAGTGTTATCAAAAACTTATTCGAAAATTGTTTTTGAACCAATTTTTTGTTTTCGTATTTATTTATTTTAAAGTAGGTTTTTAATCATTTTTTGAACTTTTTGCATTGATATAGATGCAAACAGAAATTTCTTCAGTAATGAGGCAAAAGGCTGGGATGAGGAAATATTTAAAATTTAACTTACTAAATACTTAAATACTAAATCTCACATGATATTCATTCCATAAATTGTAACAATTTGTGATGAAATTAATTGGGAATCATTATATAAGGATACCGAATAAAAACTATCATCTTTCATACAATGAATTGGCTTTGAACTTTAAGAAACAAATATTTTTAAACGGCCGGCGATTCTGTACTTCGTCTTTAGACGGGAGCAGCGTACCATTGTTTACACTTGTAAAAGTTTTTTTAATAATATTTTTGTATATATTTGTGTTACCTATATACAAAAGTTTAGGGCCTTTTCGTTTCCTTAAAATGAGTTGATACTCAAAATGTTCAATTTTATAACTATATTTTCCATAAGGCAGATACCACAAAAAAATGTTCGTAAAACTGTAAATTTTCATACAACAATTTGAAACGAAAAACGATTTTTTGACTTTTTCTCCAAAATATGAAAATAAATAATCGCCAGAAGATGAATATGTAACTTTTTCCAAATCATTTTTATCTGACCTTTTTTTCATTTTTGTAATTTAGAAAAAAAAAAACATCAACAAATTAAGAGGAAGAGAGCCATAAAATTAAAAAGAAAATTCCAGAAAAACGATTGGTTTTTTCCCAGGAAAATATCCAATTATTTTTAATAAGACCAGCTTTCACTTAAACTGCGCCTAATGAAGATATCATGAAGGTCAGGTTATATAAAATAACCGTATGAGAGACGTATTTAACACGAATCACCCGTAATGCTCGCGCTTCTATAAATGCTCATCAGTAAACCATTGAGCCCAAATTCGGCCGTAATGTTAAGTACAGAGAATTTTTCTTTAGTCGTACTACGTGAATGTGGAATTCCTTACCACACTCTGTCATTGCAATATTCAGGAATTCAAAACCAATGTGCACCGACACCTCCTTTCTACCCCTCTCTCCCTTTCATAGTGCTCACACTGTGTCTTTACATAATAAGGGTAGTAATATCCCCTTGAGTGTACGCTTACTATAAAAAAAGGAAAATAAAAACAGATAAGGTCCAAGATGGCTGCCTTGAGGTACCCCTAGAAAACTGATTAATTCTATGTTTAATACATTGTTGCATTGACATATTCTTTTAACTACTTTAAGGATAAGATAAAACCTACACTGATAACTTCTCGTTAGTGCTTTTAAACATTAGCAAATGATATTTTTGAAATAAGCCAAATTCTAAATTGATTAGACTTTACTACAAAAATGAGGTTTCGTTATGTGTTAATTTTTCTTAGAAAAGTTTGTTGAAAAATTGTTATCCAGATAATGTTTGGTCAGTTTTTATTACTAATATTTCAGAGATTTCCGTATTTCAAAACTATAAACAAAATTTCTTATACAAATTTATCACTTTCGCTGTCAGAAATTTGAGAACAGAATTAAGAATTCTCTATCTCACATTAGAAAAAGGATAAAAAAAAAGATATTTTGATTGCAAGGCGAGAAGAGTAGTGAATTGTGTTAAGATTGCAAAACTTTAAAACATCGAGAAAAGTTAAACTTTACAATTCTAAATATCGAAACAATTACACTGATGTCTAATGGGAAGTTAATTAAATATTATTAATAGTATTTTTAATATTTTTACTACAATCATTTCTCGTTATTAACAAAAGAAGTGAATGATTATTATAATCTATACTAATATTTTAAAGATGAAAGATTTGTATTTTTGTATGTAACGAATACACTCAAAAAGTACTGGACCGATTTTAATAATTCTTTTTTCATTAGAGAGCTACATTATCACTGAGTAACATAGGCTATATTTAGTACAGACATTTTTTGAAATTCCTATTAAAACCAACCAAAGGTGTAAAAAAAATTAGCCATAAAATGTCTTTCATCGCATACACTGCGAAGAGTATTAATGATAGGACAAAAAAATGTTTTCTAATTTAGTGATTCATGGTCGTTTTAATTAGCATGCTTATAACTTAAATATCTGTACTTATTTATGTCTACCCGTGCGAAGCCGGGACTGGCCGCTAGTAGTCTATATTTTAAATAGTATAGAATCTAATTCCAAATATTCTATTTTGTCAATTTTTGTCAAAAAACGTGTATCATTTATTAATATCGAACTAAAATAAGAACGTATCAGTATTTGAAATATGACGTGAATCGTAACCATCGCATTGTTCTTTTTCCAATTTGTTTCACTGAATCATTAATTTTTAATTTCAATTTATTTTATTTTTAATTTTAAAACTTGAAACTTATTAAAATTTTAAACAAAAATTTTGTAGGTTACAAGTTGAATGGAACAAGTAAAGTAGGTTTTAGATAATTTGCGAAACCTAAATTCAATATAATTTGATGTGTGTGATTGATTGTGCAATTAAAAAAAAAAAAAATACAATGTAATGCAATTTAAAACAAAACAAACTCATAATAATAAATACTTATTACAGGATATGGTAGCATACAAAGTATGTGCAGTACATGTTCCACATTTACTCATGTGTATAGTGATTAATACATTTATTTATAGTATTTTAATTTGTTTGAGCTGTACAGTCACAGTCTAATGAGCTTTTGACTTGAAATAAAAGTGTGATTTCTTGTTTAAATTTCATTACCGGTTTAAGTTCTTTAGCGCATGTTAGTTTTTAAAATGCATTCAACAATATTAATACCTCGTGTCTACCTATATGTATGAATGTAAGCCGGTAGTAAAATTTAATTTCACGATTAAGTTGAATTAAAATTTTGCAGCTGTAAGAAAAAGTTAGTTTTTACTTTTTTACTTAAATTCATTTTGTGTTATTTTATTACTGATGTTTTTTGTAGAATTAAATGGCATCTAACAGAAACACTTACACAAAGTTTTCAATAGTTTGGAAATTGTTTGTGTATTGTTGTTTAATTATATGAATTTAATAAATTCGTGTTTTATTTTTAATTTTTTAACAATAAATCTAATAAATCTAGAATTCCTTGTTACTGAATGTTAAAAATTTTAAATTTTGTTAATCCTTTCGGGACGGGAGTGGTACGTTTACATATAAATATTCTTTGTTCTGTCCCACTCTCGTACCGAAAGTTTTAAACCAAAGGAGAGAGTTTGTTATCTAGTTTATTTTAATAAAAGGAAAGAAAAAAAATCAGTATAAAAGATTTTACTTTATACGAAAAAGCAAGTACATATAATTGTTTATATCACGTTTATTAAAAAAATAAAACTTTCTTGTTCTACACAAAACATTGGATACAATTACGTCAGTATTTCGATGTCAAATTCTTTAATAAGTTTATGACGCGCTTAAACTGCAAATTAATGTAAAATGTGCATTTTTTTTTTAAAAAACGAATAAAGTATTATTTGTAAAGTACCTCTAATCAAAATGTGTATCTAGATTTTTTTTAATAGATTGCTGAATGATTTAACGTTTAAATTGTCAATAATACAAACGAACAACAACAAAAAAAAAACTAACATGATACCAACTGTTCATTATAATGAACATTTAATTTGATTAGCATGTAGCTGATTGAATATAAATAAATTACTATGGTGTTTATCTACTTTATAAGTTTCAAAACAAGAAGAGAAGTATAGAGAGGAAAAAAGAAGAACAAGAAAGAAATCAAGCGGAAATAGCTTCAACATTAATCAATGTAAGTTTAGCCAAACACATCAGAGAACATAATCTACGTAACTATTTTCTTGTTGCGAAATTTTCATGAATTTTGAAGGTTATAACAAGAAATAAAACGAAGTTTGAAGCTTTAAAAAATGTCCTTGAAGGAACTTTTTAATTCTTTTAAAACATTGACAGCAAATTTTAAGATAAAATGCATTGAATTAAGAATTAAAATTTAAAAAAATGTAATAAACACAGAAATCGGTTAAACACAAAATAAAAATTAAATACTTGAAATCTTAATATTTTTTTTTAAGAAAACATTTCATCATATTTTTAAATGGGATATGACCCACACTTCAATAGTTGTCCCAAAAAAACTTGCAGCTGATATTTTTCTATAAATTGCCAATTTCTCAATAATATAACTCCGAAAAATATGGAGGATTTTGCAATAAGAGGTTTGATTTTGAGCATCTGTCACTTTTGACAGATTTTTTGCATGTATTTTTTTGACATTTGACAAACAAACGACGATTTAACAACACATTTAAATCCTGGTAAATGTTTTGCAGCAACATTTCGCAAAACTAAAGCAATTTAAAGCCATCGCATCGTGAAGCACTTTCTCGGACGGCAATAGTAAAAACGGAGGAAAATTTGAGCTCAACAAGTTAGTAGTGAGTGAAGAATCGAAAGTGTGTATTAGAATATAATTATTATTATTATCCTCGTTGATTTTTAGAATTTGGAACTCCACAAACAATATTACTTGGCATTTTGCATAAATACTTAGGCCTAAAGGCTTTTGAAGCTTAATTAACTAAACTTTAACCGGTAGATAACCAGCAATGTTCTACTTTTGCTAATTAGATCCTTAAATTACATCGAATTGTTCCGGATTTTCACTGAAGAATGATCTTCAGTGATGAGACCTATTTTTAGGCCTCGAATTATGTCACTTTTTGGTGCGGTATATGTATATGTAGGCCGGCACTACCGAGCTTTGCTTAATGACGTTACCAAGGACATACATCCCGTAAATTTGCGAAAAATTTCTTTAAACATAAAATAAATTGTATATGAAGAATTTTCAAGCATGCAAAAAATATTTGTAATACTCATAACAGATATGAAATTAAGTGCACGGCTGGATAGCATGAACTTGCTTCTATATCCAAAGACTCTGTTTACAAATAATACCTATACTTTAAAATTTACACACAAAATAAGTTGGTGTTCAAAAATTTAAATGCCCTATCATTTCTCAAAAAAACATTAATCAAAAAATGTTTTCGAAAATCGGTAGAGCATTTTTTTAATTTATTGTCCATACATACAGCATTTAACTCAATCTGCTCAGTTATTTTATTTTAACCTCATCAACAACAACATACATACATATGTATGTATTTAAAATTTAAGTTTAAAAATATTTAAAAACAAAAAAATAAATAAATTAGGTGACGCAACAGTCCATTAAAAACTATGGCCCAGTAACTTACAAATCTCCAGGGCCGGATTGAGGGGAGGACAACAGCCTACAGTACTTTTTTTTTTATATATAGGCATTTCCACAGAATCTTTCATTTCCAACAATTGAAATTTTTTTTTTATTTTGTGGCACATCTATAAACAAACATTTTCTTGATTGTTTATCATCTAAATAACAAGAAAATACTTGCGTGATTCATTTTGAAACATCGTTAATATCCGTCACGTAATATCCGGTACGTTAGATCAATGAAAAGCATTCAATGAAAAACCCTAATTTCATAGTAAATTTTGATTTTGTACTGTCGTACAAACTTTGAAATTTCAAAATTTAGATCAACAGCTTTTTTTTACTATCGATTATTCGTAAAATTATCATTCACAATCATTTATTTTGCTGTAAGATCTTGTCGATAGGTTTGCCGCTAAAAAAAATCACATATTCTATACCAACCACGTTTTCAATTTTAAACTTTAAAATGCCATTATTTATTTTTAAATAGAGGCACATGATCCAATTAAATTTTAATTGATTTATTGATTGATAGAGAATAATTTAAGCCTATAAAATACTACCAGAATCGATCGTTGAGAAAGTTATAGAGAAAAAGATCAGATTTTAATATTTGTAAAAACGGAGGTACTCTAATTTTATTGCTTTGTTCTATTTTTTAAATGGTAGCACACCTTTCTTTCGAGGTTTTTCTATCAGTGTATATTATAAATAATTATAAATTACTGATGTTAAGTTGTTTCAAAGGTCGTTGAAATGTTTTTTGTTTATAAAACTTAATAAATTTGCATCTGGTACGCTTGAAATTTGCAATATTTAAGCCTATTTTTTATTAATTTTAATTAAAAATTTTAATCCAATCAAGTCAAAAGTAGGTTATATAATTGAAATAAGTCATGATACGAAAATCTATCCACTTAGAAAGTGCCAATTTCATTTCTAAGGCTTAATATAGGTACTGTGGTAACATGAAAGTTAAAAATACTGTGGAAATGCCCATATATGTACATATAAATTAATTGCTGTATATGAAGAATCAGTGCTCTTCAATTCTTAAAAATAATCAATTATTATTGACTAATTGGTAATTTGTTTCATATTTATGTATGCAGTCAGGTATGCCGTTTGATAGGCAAATAATTATTATTGTGAGGCAATTAAATTCCATCAATTATTCACGAACTTTACCGCATTTTTTATTGAAAAACTCGAGTGAAAAAAAAACGGTTTACTTTATTTTGAAAATAATTTGGAGTGATGGGGCCTCCGTTACTTAATTGCCCCGCGGCCTCTGGACCTCTAAATCCGGCCCTGCAACTCTCAACCATTCCTGTGTGCGTCTAATGTTTTTAGGAATAAAGGGGACTTACGAATAAAATACTTGCCATATAGTTCCTAAATGTCATAAGTAAAAATATGTACATAATTGTTAAGTATTAAATAAATAAATTAAATTAGGTGGCGCAATATCCCTTTGAGAACTAGGGCCTAGCGACTTACAACTTTTAACTATTCCTGTGGGCGAGTACTATTATCAGGGATGGAGGGGACCTACAGTTTTAAGTCGGATCCGAACGGCTAATTTAAGAAAGTACTTTTCTTGGAGGATTTTTCAATTCCTTGCAAAAGACAGTACCCATGAAAAAAAAACTTTAGATGACACAGGAAGGGATTGAACCCAAGACCTCTGGCATAACAGTCAAACGCACTAACCATCATGCCACGGGTACTACCATTGTTAAGTATTGGGTTTACTAAAATTGTCTTAGTCATTAGAACATAAGAATTTTTGTATACTTTAGGCCTTCTTGGGTGGGTTATAAGTTCCTATTGAATGTATGGGACTTTTAACCCAACCAGTGTCTATAATAGACTTATGGCTTATGTACTTTAACCCCACACTCAAGTTAAAAATGCCACTTGAAAATTTTAGAAACTAAGAATAAGATTGTCAAATGTTTTTAGCACTTCTTTTAGTAATTAAATTCTATCGATAATTGCATTCTTAATTTGTTTTATAAAATTTACAGACAAAAGTTGTTGTTTGGCATTATTTCTAATTATACACAAACTTAATTATGGTAATTTTATTATTTCTTGTCAAATAAAAAACCTATATGTTCCCCAAAAACTATAAAATAGAATGCTATCAAAGTTAATTTAAAGATTTACGAATATACCTAAGTGTAAAGGAAGTAAGATGAACATATACCCGAGTACGTATGTAGGTAATTCAAATATACTTTAACCCCTTGAGTAATATCTATTTTATTATGATAGCTCTTATATCCACAATCTACCGTCCTTAAGCACATTAAACTAAACACACATACGTGTGTCTATGAGTATGTATGTATATTAATAAAGGATGGTTCCTTAATTGCTTGGTGTTAGGTGTATCCGATTTCATAAGAGGCAATTACCAAAAGACATGCGAGCAAAACATGTGAATATATAATATACATGCGTGTCTACTATTACTACAACACCATATACACAGCCTAGGAACACATACATACATAGATATTTTCTTTCATATTTTATTAATTTTATTCACGAACATGGTTGATATTGTTATTTCGATATACGAGTTCTATACCTACACCACATACGATACCTCTTATAAATTCCAGCACTATAAAATGTCTTATCAACCGGGAAATCCAATCGAAAAGACAATCCCAATACAGTCTTCTATAATATATACATTTAGCATAAATCAATCACGCGTAAACCCATTTTTATATAATGATGAGTCTTGAGTCTTGTCTTAGAAAAGACGAGACAAAGAAAGACAAGAAGAAAAAGACTTTTTTATAGGAGGAACTTCAAAAAGAAGAAAAAACTGGTTTCTTTGTTTTGTTCCTTTTTATAACATGTTGCCCCACCCTAATGACAGTTTTGCATGAATTTTGTTCCTCTTTCTCCTTTTTTTGCATACGAGTTTCTCATTTTTCTTATCGCAAGTGTTTCTTCATGTCGTCGTGAGAGTGTGCGTTGAGATTTAATTCGCGCAACCACCATCAGGCGCTACGTTCGGAATTTCTTAGTAAAAGATTGTTTATTTGTTATGATGACTTTTCAGTGGCAGATTAAACAGTAAACAGATACAAATAAAAATATCCTGAAACTTTTATGACTAAGAGGAGCACCTTAAATTTCCAATAAAACATAAAAAGAAACCACTTTGGTGACACAGCTCTTTATGTCGAGACTCAATAAAAGCTACATCTTACAACAAGAATATCGTGAAAAACTAATAAAAATGTTCAGACTTCAGATCTAAATTTTTAAAACAAAATTAAAGAAAAAAGGGGGAGAGTACGATAACTTTGGCGACAAAGTTTAATGACGGATTTGTATAGAACAGTTAAAAACAAACATTTTTTTACTATCTATCTCCCCCCGTTTAGGCGGTAGGGGCAGTTTAAAAAAATATGTACATTAAATGGAAAAAAAATAATTAAAAAATAACGGTAATACTTATAATTAAGTATTATACCTTTTTTTAAAGCCAACACTTTTGTCTATTAGCTTTTTTTTAAATCAAGTCAAAACTATGCATAGTTTTTGAAAAAAAAATTTTTAAAGTCAAAATTTGTGCAAAAAAAAGTTAAAAAAAAGGTTTGAAGTGTAATTTTTCAAAACTTTCAGATTATCTACTATTTTTTTTTATAATTCATTGCTCTTATTTTGAGGTTAAAATTAAATTTTTATTTTCAATTTTCTCAAAAACTAAAAGACATAAAATCATCTAGTTTTCAGTTTTTGATCAAAAACAAATAAGAGCAATAAATTCTGAAATAAAAACAATGGTAGATAATCTTGAAGTATTGAAAAAGTTACACTTTAAACCTTTTTTTACTCAAATTTTGAGTTTAAAATTAAATTTTTCAAAAACTACGCATAGTTTTGACTTGATTTAAAAACTGGCTAATAGAACAGAATGTTGGCTTTAAAAAAATGTATACAACTTAATTGTAAGTATCACCGTTATTTTTTAATTATTTTTTTCCATTTTAAATAATAACTTTTTTAAATTGCCCCTTCCGCCTAAACGGGGGGAGATAGACCCCCCTTTCCCATAGTAAAAAATGCTTATATTAAGACCCTCTACCAAAAACCGTTATTATATCTTGGTGCCAAAGTTATCGTACTCGTGCCGAAAAAAGAAAATGCGGAAAGAGTTTTCCTCATACAGGGTGGGTCATTTTTATTTTTTTTTTTTTTTTGTAATAATAGGTTTTTTGACACTGATACCTGATTTGAAATCTTGACAAAATGTGAGTATCAGCAGAACGAAATGAGACACTTAAGCTTGAAGAACATTGGGAAATATTGAAAATTTATCTCTAAAGTGAGTGTTGGGCGAAATAAAGTACTCAACGCCCCCAACATTTTGAAAGACTATCCTCTGCTTAGTACCCGTGGCGTGATGGTTAGTGAGTAGGACTGTCATGCGCTGAGTGGTTGGGTTTAATCCCTGCCTGTGCCAACTAAAGTTTTTTTTCACGGGGACTGCCTCTTGAAAGGAATTGACAAATCCTCCAATAATAATTCTTGTCATGAGAAGTGTTTTCTCAAATTAGCCGTTGGGGTTCGGCTTAAAACTGTAGGTCCCCTCCATTCCTGCAATTACTCGCACACATGAATGGTTGCGAATTTTAAGTCACTAGGCCCTATTTCTCTACGGATTGTTGAGCCACGTATTTTATTTATTCATGCCCTGTTTAACACAATTATGATAGTAGTAGTAGGGAAGATGGAGATATTTGCATATCGTTTAACTCTTTCAGGTCTGGTGGTTAGTTTACTAACCACATATTCGCGGGTGTTTAAAATACATTTCCACCTCACCTAACGGTAAAATTCTAATTCATATGTGTACTTTGGTATGTTTTCGTTGTACGTTGCGGAATCTCCGTAAATGAAACGCGGCAGATGAGTTATAAGATTTTTTACAAAACACGTTCAGTGTCATTTTTGTCAATGCTAAGTTTTGAAAATCTGTAAAAAAGGTAAGAGTGCTTCTAGTGTTATGATTTTAATGTTTTTTTGTAATTTAGTGTTTATTTTAGTGATTAATAATAAAACTAAATTTGAAATTATTCGCTTTTATAAAAAAAAACAAGAGTAATAAGGTGGTTAGTTAACTGACCACTGTGACTTAGGTAGGTTTTAATTCAACAATGTCTTCGACGAAATTAAATGTTACATTTGCAGAATGCCACGTGTTCTGAATGAAGGTGATATGGCTGACTTTTTTCTAGAAGACATTCCATCAGATGATGAAAGTATTTGCAGTTTAGACCTAGACGACGATTACAATGATAGGCCTCCAGCTTTGACGGTGCTTGGTGACATAGCTATCAACATGCAACGAGAGTTTGTTGATAATTTTTCCTCGGAAGATGATGAACCATTGTCTAATTTAGTTAGCAGTTTAGGTCGCCATAAAACTTCAAGTTTTTTAGACTCAACAAATATTATGGTGGAACCGAAGTGGAAAAAAACCTTCAAAATGGTGGAACCAAGTGAATTTTCTGGAAATGGAGGTATACCAGATAATATAACAGGTATGGAGAGTATTACACCTACAAAGCTTTTTCGTTTGTTTTGGTCAGATAATCTTGTTGAACTAATTTGTTTTCAAACAAATTTATACGCTACGCAGAAAGGAATGCGCTTTATACCTGCCACACCTGAAGAAGTAGAAATATTTCTTGGTTTAAATTTAGTCATGGGTATAAAAAAAATGCCTAGTTATAAGGATTACTGGTCATCTGCTCCTGATTTGCATGACCCCTATATATCATCGTTTATGCCACTCAATCGCTTTGGCTGGTTTCTAAAGAACTTGCATTTGAATGACAACAGCATAATGCCTAATAGAAGTAATGCTAGTTTTGACAAACTCTATAAAGTAAGACCAATGTTAGACATTCTAAAACGAAATTTTGATCAAAACTTTTACTCTTCAAAAAACATTGCTATTGATGAAAGTATGATTAAATTCAAAGGGCGCAACGTTCTAAAGCAGTATATGCCAAAAAAGCCCATCAAGCGAGGATATAAGGTTTGGATGAAGTGTGCGGAGTCTGGATATTGTTTAGATTTTGAAATATACACTGGAAAAATAGGAAACATAGTTCAGACTGATCTCGGCGGCAAGGTGGTTCGAAAATTTTGCGAAAATTTAAAGTCGAAGAATCATAGAGTATTCTTTGATAATTATTTTAATAGCTACGCCCTACAGGTAGACTTACTGAAAGACAATATATTAGCGTGTGGAACTGTGAATTCTAATCGTAAATATCTGCCGAAACTGAAAGAGGACAAAAATTTGACACGAGGCCAGTTTGATTATAAGGTAAGCGATACGAATGTCGCAGCTATAAAATGGAGAGATAAAAGATCTGTTTTAATTCTAACCAACTATTTAGACCCGACAAAAACAGGTGTTGTATGTCGTAGAGAACGCAATGGGGACATGACTGAAGTGACTTGTCCAGACGCCGTGACGCAATATAATAATTGTATGAACTATGTGGATAAATTTGACCAAATAAAAAGCACATATGCCATCGACAGGAAGTCCCACAAATGGTGGCATCGAATTTTTTTCCACTTTTTGGACTGCGCTGTAGTAAATGCCTTTTTGCTTTACAAAGAACTCCGAAAGGAACATCAACCAGAATTAGATTTACTAAATACAAAAGACTTCCGCAGAACTGTGTACGAAGGGATCCTATTAACAGCAAAGGCGAAAAGAAATTCAAATTCCAGACGTTCCCACAATAGTAATGTGTCTTCCTGCCCAGTGCCTGTCTCCATAAAACGCCACAAGCCATCAGTTCCGATCGAATTACGGACGGAAAGCAATTTACACCAACCAGAACGGTCTACTTCACGAAGATGTGCAAAATGCAGCACAAAAACAAATCCTTCACGTACCGTATGGCAATGCAACACTTGTAAAGTCCCGCTTTGTATCCGCAAAGACAAAAAATGTTTCTCGGATTTTCATACAAAATAAGTAGTCCTTTTATTTTGTTCATGTAATAAAATTATCTTTTTCATCCTTATTTATGTACAAGGTTGAGCCACGGTGGTTAGTAAAATAACCACCTTATTTCACAAAAACAGTTTGTTGAATTTTCAAATTTTTATTTTTTTCTAAATAATAAAACTATTATTAAGTAAAAAACACGTGTATTACTTTAATATAGTAGTTTTTGTAAATCCGTGACTGAAAGAGTTAAACCTAAACATTAAGGTGCTATAAAAGCTGCTTAACAAAACCCAAGGAAAGAAGAAATAAGAAGCTTACTAAGGTAATCTTAAATTATTTGCTTACAAGATCCAATTAACTTAGCAAATGAAGCCTCACAATCATTCGATGCGTTATCGCTACGCAGTTTGAGCAACTTGAATTGGACAAAGATTTTGGGCGAAAAAAGCATCTTTTAAGACTGGGCTCACTTTCATCTCGACGATCGATGGCTACAAATAAAATTAACGAATTTATGGCACAGTAAACTAGCACGTTATTATTGAGAAGCATATGCATCCACAAAGAGTGTTACTTTCGTTCGGAGTGTGGGAGTTGTTTAATCATTTGACCATTTTTTTTTTTAGCATAAGGCTGGGAACAAATTGAAGACATGGATCTGAACGATCTGAACGATGAATAAAGAATATATCAGTACTAAACGTCCTTTGCGATAGAGACTGCATTTGAAGAAGAAGTATCTGAAGTTGATATCAAGAAAGGTTGTAAGGATTAGACTATGTTAGCACTCTTAAGTCGAAACGTATGAAGTTCCGTTAAACAGATTCTTCAACTTTAAGACGAGGGCGCGACACGGACCAAAGTGCTATATAGAGTGACAGTAACATAAGGATCTTGAATTATTTAGATCAACGTTTAACAAATCCTAAGACAAAATAGGTTTTACTAACGATCGATTTAATATGCTCAGTGAAATCCAGATTAGAATATAAAAAAAAACTCCAAGATCTTTAAAACTATGAACTCGATGTTAAAAGTGCTACGATATTTTATAATCAATCGAATTAAGAGTACGTTTTTTTTAAAGAAATTTATTTAATTGGGTTAAGGTTAAGCCAATTCTTTTTGTTCCAAGCAACAATACTGTTAATATTCTCTTGAAGTTGTAATCGATTGTTTAGAGATTTAATAATTTTGAGGATTTTCATATGCTCAGCATAGATTAAGATGTTACTGTATCGTACACAAAAGGGTACGTCATGATAGCTTAGTTTAAAAAAAAGTAGTCCTAAATTACTACAATGGGGAACTCCCGTTTTGGCAATGAAAGGATTGGAGAAAGAACTTCTGAATTCAACTTTATACGACCCATTTTGAAGATAAGAAGAAATCTATGAGTTGCATTGAGAAGGAAACCCAATTGACACGAGGCCAGTTTGATTATAAGGTAAGCGATACGAATGTCGCAGCTATAAAATGGAGAGATAAAAGATCTGTTTTAATTCTAACCAACTATTTAGACCCGACAAAAACAGGTGTTGTATGTCGTAGAGAACGCAATGGGGACATGACTGAAGTGACTTGTCCAGACGCCGTGACGCAATATAATAATTGTATGAACTATGTGGATAAATTTGACCAAATAAAAAGCACATATGCCATCGACAGGAAGTCCCACAAATGGTGGCATCGAATTTTTTTCCACTTTTTGGACTGCGCTGTAGTAAATGCCTTTTTGCTTTACAAAGAACTCCGAAAGGAACATCAACCAGAATTAGATTTACTAAATACAAAAGACTTCCGCAGAACTGTGTACGAAGGGATCCTATTAACAGCAAAGGCGAAAAGAAATTCAAATTCCAGACGTTCCCACAATAGTAATGTGTCTTCCTGCCCAGTGCCTGTCTCCATAAAACGCCACAAGCCATCAGTTCCGATCGAATTACGGACGGAAAGCAATTTACACCAACCAGAACGGTCTACTTCACGAAGATGTGCAAAATGCAGCACAAAAACAAATCCTTCACGTACCGTATGGCAATGCAACACTTGTAAAGTCCCGCTTTGTATCCGCAAAGACAAAAAATGTTTCTCGGATTTTCATACAAAATAAGTAGTCCTTTTATTTTGTTCATGTAATAAAATTATCTTTTTCATCCTTATTTATGTACAAGGTTGAGCCACGGTGGTTAGTAAAATAACCACCTTATTTCACAAAAACAGTTTGTTGAATTTTCAAATTTTTATTTTTTTCTAAATAATAAAACTATTATTAAGTAGAAAACACGTGTATTACTTTAATATAGTAGTTTTTGTAAATCCGTGACTGAAAGAGTTAAACCTAAACATTAAGGTGCTATAAAAGCTGCTTAACAAAACCCAAGGAAAGAAGAAATAAGAAGCTTACTAAGGTAATCTTAAATTATTTGCTTACAAGATCCAATTAACTTAGCAAATGAAGCCTCACAATCATTCGATGCGTTATCGCTACGCAGTTTGAGCAACTTGAATTGGACAAAGATTTTGGGCGAAAAAAGCATCTTTTAAGACTGGGCTCACTTTCATCTCGACGATCGATGGCTACAAATAAAATTAACGAATTTATGGCACAGTAAACTAGCACGTTATTATTGAGAAGCATATGCATCCACAAAGAGTGTTACTTTCGTTCGGAGTGTGGGAGTTGTTTAATCATTTGACCATTTTTTTTTTTAGCATAAGGCTGGGAACAAATTGAAGACATGGATCTGAACGATCTGAACGATGAATAAAGAATATATCAGTACTAAACGTCCTTTGCGATAGAGACTGCATTTGAAGAAGAAGTATCTGAAGTTGATATCAAGAAAGGTTGTAAGGATTAGACTATGTTAGCACTCTTAAGTCGAAACGTATGAAGTTCCGTTAAACAGATTCTTCAACTTTAAGACGAGGGCGCGACACGGACCAAAGTGCTATATAGAGTGACAGTAACATAAGGATCTTGAATTATTTAGATCAACGTTTAACAAATCCTAAGACAAAATAGGTTTTACTAACGATCGATTTAATATGCTCAGTGAAATCCAGATTAGAATATAAAAAAAAACTCCAAGATCTTTAAAACTATGAACTCGATGTTAAAAGTGCTACGATATTTTATAATCAATCGAATTAAGAGTACGTTTTTTTTAAAGAAATTTATTTAATTGGGTTAAGGTTAAGCCAATTCTTTTTGTTCCAAGCAACAATACTGTTAATATTCTCTTGAAGTTGTAATCGATTGTTTAGAGATTTAATAATTTTGAGGATTTTCATATGCTCAGCATAGATTAAGATGTTACTGTATCGTACACAAAAGGGTACGTCATGATAGCTTAGTTTAAAAAAAAGTAGTCCTAAATTACTACAATGGGGAACTCCCGTTTTGGCAATGAAAGGATTGGAGAAAGAACTTCTGAATTCAACTTTATACGACCCATTTTGAAGATAAGAAGAAATCTATGAGTTGCATTGAGAAGGAAACCCAATTGAGTTGAATAAAAATCAATGTTCTGAAGAGGTGTTCTTCAACGCTGGCAAAACCACTGCGTAAGCTTTTTCATCTGTCCTACTCCTCAGGTCTTGTTCCGAGTGGATGGAAAACCGCATTTGTCCAGCCTATTCCCAAAAAAGGCGAATCTTCCTCACCCTCTAATTACCGACCGATTGCACTTACGTCCCTTCTTTCCAAGGTCATGGAAACGCTGATTAATTATCAGCTTAAGAAATATCTTGAGGAACGGAAGCTTCTTAATGACCGGCAATACGGCTTTCGTAGCAATAGGTCCACTGGTGATCTCATGGTTCATCTCACCGAACAGTGGAACTAATCTTTACATCGTTTTGGAGAAAGTAAGATTATTGCACTTGATATTTCAAAGGCATTTGATAAAGTCTGGCATCTTGATCTCTTATCGAAAATGCGTGCTTTCGGTATCGACGAATCTCTTCTTCCTTGGATTATAAATTTTTTTTTCGAATCGTTCAAAACAAGTTGTTTTGGACGGATTCAAGTCTGAAACCCATAAAATAAATGCTGGCGTGCCCTAGGGCTCCGTTTTGTCTCCGACCCTATTCCTCATTTTTATAAATGATCTCCCATCTGCAACTTCTAATCCAATACATTGTTTCGCTGACGATAGCACTCTTAGCTTTTCATATTCGTTTCCAGACTCACAACCCTCCTCTTCGGATGTGGAACTGCAAGGACAAAATATGATTAGCTCATTAAATTCCGACCTACACAGCATTGTACAATGGGGAATAAAAAACCGCGTGGAATTTAATGCTTCGAAAACGCAATGCTGTCTTGCATCGTTAAAGCGAGATAAACCCTCTTTGCCACTATATATGAGTGGCACTTGCATCAACGAAACGGAAAATCTCGACATCCTCGGAATGTGCATCAGCAACCACCTTTTGTGGAGCGATCACATACGCGATGTTGCCAAAAATGTCGCAAGATGTCTAGGTTTTTTGAGACGTTGCAAGAAATTTTTCTCTCTGTCTGATCTGGCTACAATCTACAAAACTTATATACGTCCAAAACTTGAATATAACTCTCATCTCTGGGCTGGTGCTCCAGTAACTTATTTATGCCTCTTGGACAGTATTCAAAGTAGAGCTTTTAAAATGATTGGTGACATTAACATCATCAACTTGTATACGTCACTCGAACATCGACGCAAGGTTTCTTGTCTAACCCTTTTTTACCGTTATTTTAACGGACTATGCTCTAGTGAAATAGCCAGTTGCATTCCTCCCCTTAAACAATTTAACCGTAATACCCGCGCTTCTAGGAATGCCCATCAGTTTACCCTTGAGCCAAACTTCGACCGTACTATGAAGTACAGAGATTCATTTTTTAGCCGTACAACGCGAATGTGGAACGCCTTGCCACGCTTTATCTTTCCCTATCATTGCAATGTTCAGGAGTTCAAAATCAATGTACACCGACACCTCCTATCCAACCCTTCCCTCTTTTCCTAACGCTCACACTGTGTCTTTGGCATATTAAAGGTATAAAAAAACCCTTTTAGTGTTCGCTAATTATAAAAAAAAAAAAAATGCAAATATAGTCGAGCTTTTGACCGAGTTCTAGGGCATTTGAGCACTTGTGCTAAAATGCAAATACATAAATTAGTAATTGTCGATCTTTTTCGCGTAAAATACTGAGGTACAATTGAATGTCATCGGCAAATATTATGGACAGTAAAATTTTTTGTTATTTGAAGAATTTCGCTTACATACATTGAAAAAAGTAGAGGACCGAAAATGGATCCCTGTGGAACCCCTTCAGGTACTCTTAGGAATGATAAAATGTTGTTTCCAATAGCTACACATTGCTGACAACCATCTAAGTATATGTCCAACGGTTTTGTGTTTCATAATTGATTGAAATCTTTGTTCTCACTAATAAAGCCATAATACATGGAAAATATTTAATTTGTGTTTTTTATTGCATTAAAAAAAAAAAAAACGTGTAGGTATATGACTCACCCTTTACATATCCAATTTAATCATTTAGAACCCTGATGACATTAGAAAAGTCGTATTCATTCTTATTCTTTCTTATATTTAATTCTGTTTTTCCTTAGCCACCATTAAAGGTAAATGCCTGATTGCATGTTATGAGTTTTCCTCACATCCACATTCATATGCACAATAATTTTTAATGCATACAAGAACACCATTTACGTCCGATGCGGGGAGACGTTTGTTTGCGTGTTTCTACCAATTTGAAGTAGTGTAACTATTACACATCACATCATAGGTCAATGTTATCAGAATGTTTTTTTTTCTTTTATTTTAAAGCGGTTTATACCTCTTTGTGATTCAACCGAAAGGGGTGCGGGTATTGGAAAATCATTTGTATGCTTAGTTTCATGTATGCATTTGTGCGCATTAAAATTTTAGACCGGAAAATTGTGTCCCGCACATGAAAATCATGGAGCATTTGAATTCTTGTTCATATTTTTCTTTGACTTTAAACTGCGTATGGTCGTTATTAAAAACTATAAGTAAACATATGGTGGTAGCAATAGTAGTAGCTTATGTTTAGCTACCACTAATAGAAGTTCATGTAGGTAATGGGTTTTTAATAGTTATTTTATGAGTTTGTCTGCGTTGTTTTAGTTGTTGTTATTAAATAATCCTTTTAGATTGGTATAGAGTGGGAATTTGGATGCCATAAAATTCTATATACATTTTGAACTTATCACGGTATTATTAAAATAAAACCTAGAAAATCCTGTGTTAATTGAAAAGATAATTTACAAGTTGTGTGTGAGTCGTCTCCGAGGAATTACCTCCATATAATGGTTCCAGGAAATGAAACGAAAAAAAAAATGTCAGTATTCAAAATACCGAAGAGACAAGAAAGAAAAAGATTGGTTCTAAAGAAAGTTCGTGTTTTTTTTTAGATATAAACCAGGAAATAAGATAAAAAACTCTCCTTTTTAAGAAGAGTTTCATTTTACATCATTGACACTTCCTAGAAAGCACCCTAAATTTAAAGGGTAACATCGCATAGTTACAGAAGGAAGTGAAGTTGAAAAAATGTATTTTCTGTTATATTTTCTACATAATGTACAGGGTTTTTCCAATAAGAGGTTTCATTTTTATTTAAAAAAAAAACTACTCTTTTTATTAAAAGATATCAATGGATGTTTATTTAATCGTTAAGAAGAAAATATATTCCTGCGGCAATGACAAATTAATGATGTCAGCAAAATGGTCGACACGGCTACTGTTGCAGCTTAATATCCTTTTCGTGGAATTTTTCATGCCAAACTCGCACATTTGCAGCTGCATGTCCTCCATAACTCCATAAGAATTCCATATTTAAGCTTTTCAATCGATTGTTGATCATTGGTATAGAACTTATCTTTCACATGGCTCTAAAGAAAAATGTTTTAGGTGTTAAATCACTACATCTCGATGGCTAGTTGTGATCATCTCTTCAAGAATGAATCGAGGAAAATTTTCTTGCAAAATTTCGATTGTTTCGTTATATTTTTCGTAGTGAATTGCAAAAATTTGAATGCCTTGATTTGTTTATTTTTTAGTTGTATCGTAGTTTTTACTTGTCAAGTGTCAAAAGGTGATATCGGGTTTTTCAATAAGAGCGCTTTTTTTTTTAATAAAACAAAAAAGGTTTTGGATATCAATGATATTCCTTTATTCCTGTGAAAGTACGTTCGATGCTATTATGTATGGAACTCTATTTCCTTTGCATGGCCACCACGGGCATGCTTGCAGTAGTCCAGACGCTGAACCCAATTTTCGACGGTTTTCAAGCATAAAAACTGCAGCAATTTTAAGTTCGATATTCGTACGAAGTTCATCAATCGTCGCTTGTTGGTATAGACCATAGACTTGACGTAGCCCTCGGGAAATAGTCTAACGGCGTGAAATTCCACGACCGAAGCGGCCAAGTGACTGGACCATTTCGTGAGATAACACGTTCTCCGAACTTGGTTTCCAATAAATTGATTGTGACATTCGCTGTGTGGCTTGTGGCGCCCGTCCTGTTGGAACCACATGTCCTGCAAGTCCATATCATCCAATTGGGGCCAACAATACTTGGTTATCATTGAAATGTAGCGATCCCCGTTCACAGTAACGTGCCAGTCTTGATCATCAAGGAAGAAGTACGGCCCAATGACGCCGCCGCCGTCCGCCGGCCCATAAACCACACCAGACCGTAATTTTTTCGGGATGACCCATGGAGTACTTGTGGATTGCTACCTGACCAATACCGCATATTTTGTTTATTGAAGAAGCCATTCAGCCTCATCTTTGAAGATGATTTTTCGATGAGAATCATTTTCAAGTTGGTGCTCAGCCCAATTCACGAATATACGACGCTTTTGGTGGTCGTCACAGAGATGCCCAACGCTTGAGAACGACGTGTGAGAGACATATTTGGGCTTTCTGCAACTGAAGCCTCAGCGGCAGCAATATTTTCGACACTACGGGCTCTTCTTTGTCTCACTATGGCACGGGAACATTTTGTACTGTGCCTATGGATTCAAATTTTTCCACTAGACGCTCAATTGTTGATCTGCTAGGACGATTATGACGACCATAAATTGGACGTAACGTTCTTAACGTTGAGGCCACTGACTCCGAATTTCGTTAGTAAATTTTAATAATTTCGACTCGTTGTTGGCTCGTATATCTTTCCATCATGAAATGGCAAAGCTTACTAAAGAGAAATGTGAAAAGAGCGACAAGAAATATGGCGTCGTTTGCTATCCCTGTCGCTCTACTTTTGTAGCGTCCCTGTTGAAAAACCCTGTAGTTTCAAAAGTGACAACTGTCCAAAAAAAAAAGGGCAATTTAAAATAAAACCGTCCTTGAAAAGAATAAACAGAATCGAAGGACATAAATGAATAGGCGTAAATAAAACATAAAAATAAAACACTCTTTTTTTTATGCGAGCTAAGCCAAAAGCTTCTGATTCTCAAAAATTAAAATTTGAATCGAATAGTAATTTGGTTTTTAGATGTTTTCGAACATGATTTATACTACAAACCCAAAATATATTAGGTCCCATTTTCGATCATCCATTTTCCAACAACAGTAGAACTAGCAAGTTACAGTAGAGGGTACACAAAACAAACTATTTATTGAATGTTTTTGAACAACAACAACAACTTAAAGGTGCTACCACTCATTGTTTTTGGCTGGAGATATAGCTATTTCGTGCTTTGCCACTTTTGCACTCATCAGTCTCCTTTTTTGTGGTGCTGAGCTTTTGTTGTTGTTCAAAAACATTCAATGAAATTAAAAGGAATGGTCAAGTCTAACAAGCTGACATTCTAGTACGAATAGTACAATAAAAATAATAACAATAATAACTTAATAGTCTGGTTCGTTACCGATCTTCCAACCTCTCCCCCTTTGATACGTACTACAAATTGTAAGTCTATCAAATAAGGTATGGAGAAAAATGGAGGCGGAACAAAACAGCATACTTAAAGGAGCTAAAAAAAAGGTTGATGCTTCAAATGCATTTGATAAACAATTAGCACATCTCGACCTGTGACGTCAGTGGTCTAAAGTAGTGGAGTGCGTAGCGCACACGACTTCTAAGACTGAGCAAATCTGATATGCGTGGGTTCGAATCCTATGTTGTGCATAAAAAGTTTTTCAAATAAAATTGGATTAAAGCTCAGCACCACAAAAAAGGAGACTGATAAGTGCAAAAGTGGCAAAGCACGAAATAGCTTTATCTCCAGCCAAAAACAATGAGTGGTAGCACCTTTAAGTTGTTGTTGTTGTTCAAAAACATTCAATGAAATTAAAAGGAATGGTCAAGTCTAACAAGCTGACATTCTAGTACGAATAGTACAATAAAAATAATAACAACAAACTATTTAATTTCATTCAATCTGCATAATATTTTCTTAGCACCTCATCAGGTGTTAAGCTTTAAACATAGTTTAACTTGAAGTGGTGAATGCAAAAATGCTTCTAAAAAAAGTCTATAATTTTCTGTCCTAAAAATTATTATAATTTGCTCACAGAACAGGTCACTGCACCAAGAAATTAAAATAAAATCTTCCACTTAGAAATGTATTTTATTTAATTGGACTTAAAGTAATAAAAGAAAAACATTTTGAACAATTTTGTGTCCGTAGTACAAACGCATTAAAATTAATATGTTTGTATGTACAATGAACTTCTATGACACTTTTCACTGCAATTAAAATATAAAAAAAAAAAACATTACAACCAAACAAAATGAAAGTGGTTTTCCTCCCTCACTTAGATTGTCGTTTATTTTGCTTATTTTTTTTTTTCGAGTTTTGAATAATTTCACCGTAGTTTTATTACAAAAAAAAAAAAAAAAACTGAAATTAACCGAAATCTGAACCTTTAGGGAGCTGGTGACAGAACCAAAATCTGGTGCGAAATTATAGGCAAACATTGCAAAAGGTGACAATTTGGAATAACTTTCCTTCTATAGCAAAACTTATACATTTTCAAATAAAACCTCTTAAGAAGAACGTTAACTTACAGATTTACAACATATTACAAGTTAACATTTTGGAGGCAAATTCACGGGTCCGTTGAGTAAAACAATGCGGTTAGCCAAACTATTCCTTTAATAAATCAATTGAGGCATATGCTGTGTGGAATGTTACGACTTCTTGTTAATCCCAAAATGGAAAACTGCTAAGATCGTGGCAATTCCCAAGAAAGGAGATCGGAATTATATTTCTATAGGGTGTCCCAAAATTAACGCAAGATTTCTTGCGTTAATTTTGGGACACCCTTTATAAAGACAAGTATTTTTTAAACACTTAATCAATCCAAAAAGGTTACCATTTGATGAGATTTCGTTTCTAAATAAATATGTATATCAACTTGTTTGAAATTAACGCAAGATTTCTTGCGTTAATTTTGGGACACCCAAAATTAACGCAAGAAATCTTGCGTTAATTTTGGGACACCCTATAACTACAGGCCCGTATCTCTCCTGAGTAACATCAGCAAACTCCTGGAGGAAATTATATTAAGGAAACTGAAAAAATTCTGCTGTGAAAACAGTATAATTCCTGACATGCAGTTTGGTTTTCAAAAAAAAACACTCGAAACTTCATCCTTTGATGAAGTTTCAACACGACATCACCACAGCTCTTAATAGCCATCGTGTCACCGTTGGATGCCTTCTGGATGTTGAGAAAGCATTTGATAGCGTATGGATTGAAGGCCTTATCCATAAACTTCACATGCTGGGCTTTCCAATCGCACTAATAAGAATTATTTTTTCTTTTCTCTCTTCCAGAAAATTCTATGTACAATTGGAGAAATGCAAATCGTCAATTAAGAACATCAGGGCTGGAGTTGCCCAAGGATCAAAGCTCGGCCCATTTCTATACAGCATCCCGACATCTGACCAACCTAACCCCGTCAACTGCGAGAACCTTCTATATGCCGATGATTCCTTGACTTACTGCTCCTCAATGTCACCACATATAGCCGTGAAGAAAGTAGAAGAACACATCCACCGTCTCTTTGACTTTTACCATAAATGGGGTATTAAAATCAACGCAGCAAAGTCGGAACTCATCTGCTTCAGAAGGCCGTCAACTGTCGTCCGTAGAAGATCGCAAAAAGCGACAATATGCAGAAACCTGAAGTTGAAACTCCCAGATGGATCGTCACTTTCAGCCAAGAGGACCGTCCAGTACCTGGGAATTTATTTCCACGAGCTATTAAAGTTTAACCCACACGCCAGAAAGTTCTTAGGAAAGCCAGCTGGGCCTTTCATCGTGTCCATCCATTGATGAAGAAGAGCAATGGACTAAGTCAACAGACCAAAATCCTGATGTACAAACAACTGCTGAGACCAGTCATTGGATACAGCTTTCCCGTTTGGTACACCATCTCCAAAACGGCCATGAAGCAGCTAAAAGCTTTCGAAAGAAAGATCCTAAGAATCTGCACTGGGCTTGTCTTTGACAGGGAGCGTCAAAAATACTTTAAAAACGACAGAATTTATTCTGAAGCGAGAATAAATACATTGGACAACTACCTATACTACTCTTGGCTAAAAAGTTAGTAGGTAACTCATCTAGCCACCCGAACCAACTAATAAGAAGGATGACAACCCAACAGCGACTGCCAGAGCCCATGTACCTTAGCGTCATGGACATTATGGATGATAACATAATTCAAGTCAACAACGAAGATGCCGTTGCATTCTACGCTGACCCCGAGTCAGCCCACCGACACGTGGCTAAACAAGCCAACAACCCTCGAACCAATCAACAAATCCAACAAATGACAACCGGGAAGGAACACCCCGAGGATAACCAAGTCAACCGACTTTAATTTTTAGAACGCCATACATATTAAACAATATTTTAATTTAAACTTAAGCCAATATATAAAGTTAGGCCCCCTATGTGCCAACAAACTATTTTATTCTAAGACAATGTATCTATTTAATCTTAAGACTATCCAATTGTATATATAAAAGTTGAATAAACAAATCTATAATCTAAAAAAAAAATCTTGTTGATCCCAAAGCCTCTGCACATTACAAAGGGTTTTCCATTAAAGACTGGTCGATATTAAAATTAAATAAAACGAATGAGATATCGATAAAGTTTTTTCTTTATTTGAGAGCAATATTAATGACAGTGTGAAATATACGAGTAACATAGTTAAAACGGCCGCCGGCCGTGGCTTCGCTGTGTAGTTCCATTCGATAGGTCCAGTTTTCTATGACTTTGGCGCATTAAGCAGGCTGAATTTCACCGACGACGTCTTTGAGGGCCGCGGTGCTTTGAGGCTTTTTGGAATAGACTTGTAACTTTAGAAAGCTCAACAAAAAAAGTCTAAAGGGGTCAAATCACACGATGTTGACGGCCAATTCAAGTGGCATCGGCGCGCGATAACCATGCCATAAAACCGCTAGCGCAGAATAACGATTACATCTTGACCTGTATTGCACGTTGCGACATCCTTTTGAAACCATATATCTTCGGTGTCTCTATCATCCAATTCAGGCCACAAAAAGTTGTTGATCCCAGACCAACTGCGAATGTAGTTGACTGTGCTGGCCTGGTCAGCATCATTTTCGAAGAAGAACCGACCGAAGACGCTCCAGCCTAAAATCCACACTAAATAGTAACTATATTTTAATGCATTGGCAGATGATTGGTGTCGTCCCAAATCCCGCAATTTTGCTTATTTACGTACCCATTCATCTAAAATTGGGCCTCATTGCTAAAGATAATTTTTCGACAAAAATTGGAATCAACTTCCAACTGCTTCAAACTCCAATAGCTCCTGGGTCAGTTGGATTTTGTATAGGTGCAGGCACAAAACACGACACAAAATTCTTCATGTTTAAGTCTGCCACAGGCCAATTTCTTGTGAGCGACGTGGAATTAACAGAGAACTGGTGCACTCGAACTTGGCCACCAAAAGTTGAATAGTCGACTTGGAAGGACCACCATGAAAAGGGCGCAACGCACGCATCGTTACTACTAGAATAGAATATCCATTTTGATAATAAAGTTTTATCATTTGCAAGTGTTGCTCGACGCTGTAACTTGGAATGATGATTTGACTTTAGTAACTGATTAAATAAAGATATTTTGACAGAAAGTAAAAGAAACAAAACGAGAAACTGTTAAAATCAACCCATCTCTATTGGAAAACTCTTTACTTGTTCAATTAATAAACGAAAAAGTCAGTAATCATGGCTTTATAGGGGTCTCCATTGACTGTAACTTTCGCAACTTTCTGGACAGCATTGTTTTTAAAGAAGTACAGAACAATTATTCTACCAACTCATGTAGCACACCAAACAATCAGTTTTTTGTGGATCAAACGGTATGGCAGTTTTCATTATTAACGTATCAATTTAACGATAAGTTAACTAAATAAAATTCGACTGATACGTATTTCGAAAAGATCCAAGAATTTCAATATAATTTTCTACCATTTAAATCGTTGTTCAGGCGTCGCTCGTCAATCTATTCATAATTTAAATTTCAAAATAAATTACTTGACAGCTGACGAGATGGCCGCCAGATAAAATAGTGTTGTCAACTTAAAGTTCTATACCTCTTTAAAAAAAAAACACCCGTTACTGGTGGTGCACTCAATACCCGTGTTTTGTTGGAAAATCTATCCATAGTATAGTAGGATTTTACACGAATAACAAAAACAATATCCATAGTATGAATAACACCGATAAAAGTTAGAGTAGAATCTTACTACTTACTTACGAGTCTCGAATGGATCTTATGTGATTTCGTTCTCAAATGTTGGTACGATTGATATTGCATTTTGTATCTCGATGGCTGTGTTCGTTGAGAAGTTGTGCATTTGGAGTCATAAGTGTTTTCCATTGGGGAAAAAAATCAATCTATTACTGTTGATATTATTTAGTTTTGTTAGTGAAATAGGGCTTATTTAGCAAGAGAAAACAATAAAAAAGATTTTTATGTTTTGCTATGTTTCCACCAAAGGTTTATCTCAGTTTAGATTAAATAAATCTTTTTGGTGTTTCCACCGTACAAGATTTAAAAATGATTAAGTTTGACAGCACTTTCTAAAATGCAAATGGTGTTTCGATGTTTCTTATGAAGTGCAAGTAAGATAGTTTGATTCGTGTTAAACAATGAAAAACTGAATAGTTCAGCACCATATACATACTATGAGAATATGCTAAACACTCCATGTCCATTTTTTTTTTGTAATTTTATTAAAACAAAACTATATTTTTTGAACACAAACATGCAAATAAACAGACCATAATGCATTATCTGTTAAACCAACTCCTCCACACAGGATTTTCTTCTCAAATTTTGACTTGACTCCGATCTCCTACGGGAATCGAGTCAAATTAAGTTCATTTCAACTCGATTCAGGTATATAAGGAATTGAGGCGATCTTCAAGCTCGCTTCAACACTACATGTTAGTCTACGAACAAACCCCCTCCTTGAAGCAATTGTTAAATGAACTTTTTTTATAGAATCTCAATTTCCAGATATTTTCTTACTATTTCTTTTTGAAAATTGTCCATTTTATTTGTTTTAGTTAGTTTTTTTTTTTTTGCTAAGTTAATTTTAACATTTGATTTTCACAAAACTTTCTTCTATTTGTGTGTTTTTTTAGTATTATTTTGACAGATCTTCTTTCAGTTGTACCAATTTTTAAATACAAAAATCTGGCTACTGCGGATCGTTTTGTTGGCAATTTCTCACTGTACTATATATGGAATACCAAAAAAACGCACTTAATACTCGTATAACTGAAATTAATGAAACTTAAATCGTAAGCCAACTTTTCTTGCAAAACTTTGAATTGGTGCGAAAGTGACTGTAAAATGTTCACTAATTTTTTAAGCAAATCTTTTTAAAAGTGTATCATTTCATTTTAAGTAATGGCGGAGTTTTTAATTGTCAAATGTCAAAAAAATTCATATAATGAAAAAGTGACAACTGTCAAAATAGCGAGCTATTCAAATTGAGACCTCTTATAGGACTACTTGAATGTCATTCTGAATACTATAGTTCTATTTTTAGCTTACCTCACTTTCTACTCTCGGTTTATCATCAACAAATAGGCCACCAACTCCCTAACTTTTAATTGTTGCTGTTGAAAGTAATATTCTACAATTCAACTTGATTGTCAGGTTTTTTTCGTCTCATATTTTTATTTTTTATTTTTGCATGAAAGCAGGTATCACGTTGTCAAGACCTGTGGCATATTGAAAAACACAACAAAAAATAAAAACATTACAAATCCCTCGAGACACTTGCAACGGAAACCTTTAGTGTGGGTGGTCACTTGGTGCAACTGCCACAACATGCTGCTTTGCTCCCAACATTCACAGCCTCTGATCTGCAGGCTGTAGCTATAGCTGTAGTTGTAACTGTAGCTCTATAAAGCTGTAGGTATACGTAAACGAACTAAGTAAGCTACATAAGCTACTACCTAATGGGTGTATCAAATATGTCTGTTTATGTTTCTGTTAACATTTTTCTGCCTCACTGCAACCTCGACTTGAATGTTTTGCATGTGAAAATGAAACCCAAGAGGCATTTTCTTCTTTGATAGTTTTCTTCTTTTTTTCTTTGTTTCTATTTTTATTCTCGTCGTTTTTCTTCTTTTCTTGTTGTCAATGTTGTTGTTGTTATTTCTATTTTCTTTCTTCGTCGTTGTCGCCGTCCATATGTACATATGTACATACATATATATACTTCAAAAAGAGTATTTACATTATATTTTTGTTGCTATAGTTCTTTTATCCTATTTCTTTGGTTTTTTATTTCAGCTCCTTGTCCTAGTTTTAAACAAACTGGTTATGCTGGTGAGGAACTAATTTGGGAAATTCATGTTTTGTGTTGTTGTTGTCGATGTGTCGTATTTTGCTTTCGTTCATTCCTACGTCTTCGTTGATAATATGTTGAAGATTGAGGCTCGTTTACAAATTCAGAAGTTTTTACTCTTTGTTTACCCACATATGGGGCATTTATAGAGGCTTGGGGGTTATTCCCATATCTGGGAATTGTGTGTTGCATATCCTTAGAAGAAGAGATTAAGCTTTTAGATATGTTTCGTTTGGAAGAAGTTTCGGTTTGTGTGTGCAATGATTTTCGTGTAAAGTGAATATGTACGTGTACCTGTTTTGTTTTTATGTTTTCTTCTTATTTTGAAGATGGCGATTGAAAGGCCATTCATCTTGGTGTTTCTTATTCCTTTATGGCTACGTGTTGGAGAGTGGGGAAGAGGGTTTTTCATTTTCTTGGAAGAAATGAAACTATGTGGGTACCTACCTATGTTAGATACATATACACAACATTGATAGACATACATAAATAAACATAATGTTGTTCCTTTGTTTAAATTACTTTTTTTGTTGTTGTGTTTTATTTCGAAATAAGAAAACATTACATTTGTAGATTTTCAAGACAATAAATAAATAAAAAAGTCTTTAATTTTACACATGGATAGATCCTTCAATGAATAATGGTATTCACAGAGATTTGTTTGTTTATAAAGCTTTATTTATTCTTCTTAATTGATTTCTTTCCCACCCTCTTTAAGTATACCCTGTCACCTCTCACCGAGACATTTGCTTCTCTTGAACACCGCCACAAGGTCTCATGCCTGTCATTGTTTTATCGTTATTTTTATAAACAATGCTCTAGTGAAACAGCCAGTTGCATTCCTCCCCTTAAACAATTCAACCGTAATACCCGTACTGTTGGGAATGCCCATCAGTTAACCCTTGAGCCCAATTTCAGACGTACTGTTAAGTACAGAGATTCTTTCTTTAGCCGCACTACGCGAATGTGGAATGCTTTACCTGACTCAATATTTCCCACTCATTACAATGTGCAGACATTCAAAACCAATGTGCATCGGTATCTCCTTTCTAATCTTATCCTCCTTCCCTAATTGCTCGCACTGTGTTTAATCATTATAAGGGTATTCATAACCCCTTTAGTGCGCGCACAATATAAAAAATAGTACTTCAAAAAATTATTGTCACTGATATTTAAAGGAGTTTTTTTTACACAGAACTTTAAGTTGGCAAAAGAATTTTACTCTAAGGACCATTTTTTAGCTGGTGATTTATTTTTAGTTTGGTTTGGCATTTGGAGATGAATATATGACTTAGCAACGCTTCCAAATTGTGAAAATGTATGGGTTGGTGGAGTAATTGGTACGTACCTACTTCTTTAAAAACGATGTTCGTCAGATTATTACAGTCAATGGTAACGCTATTGAGCCATGATTACTGACTTATTTGTTTATCAATTGAACAACCTTGATCTGCAGGAGCTGTGGTTTTAACAAGACGTCAGCGCAACATGTCACACAGCTCGTGCAACTTTTTTTTTTTTCAAGGAAACGTTTGGTAACCGGAGAGTTTCCCGTTACGGATCCGAGAATGGGCCTCCAAGATTGTGCGATTTAACGCCGCTTGACTATTTTCTATGGTGATATGTGAGGTCGCTTATCTACGCCGCCGATAAGCCCAAAACCGACCACTTGGAGGACAACATTAGCCGAGTAATAATTACCGATATACGACCACAAATGTTGGAAATTATAGTTTCTAGGAGATTATTTTTCGAATAAAGTAAGTTTTATGCCAAGTTCATCTGTGTTGTATTCCATTTAAAAGTTATACACCTTTAAAAAAACACCCTTTATAATAAAATACAGTTTTTGTAACCTCGATTTACTTTGTAGTATTCTAAAAAAAATCACAAAAACCTACTTTTTGGGCTCTAGATTGGCTTAAACCTTAAAACAAAGCCAGAAGTCACATGGTGCAAACGCAAAGTTAGACGAATGCGGTTATGTGCGGAACGATATTTGTTGAGTTTTTGGAAATAACGATTGCAGCAATGCCCGTTTTTGGCAACACCCGAGCCCTCTCTTTTTTGAAAATGGTTTTCAATAATCTCTTCGATATTCCAACAAGCTAAGCAGTGTCTGAGAAAGGGAATATCAATCAAAGAATTTAGAGCACCAATTCTTTGATTTTGTTGACGTGTAGCGCATAAGTTGACATTGAAGTTTTGTCTTGGCCATGTGGTTCTCCAACAATTTCTGTGTCCTCTTTGAAAAATGTGTCAACCATTGCTTTCGATGGATACAACCAAAAGGGTTCTCCAACATTTTGGCCGCAGAAATTTCATTCCGCACAACGACAAAACGACACGAGCGTATCTCAAATACAAATGAATATCGTAACGTGTATTTTTTTTTTACAATTTTGGACTTAAAAATTAAAACATTTTTCAATATCGTATTTTAGTACAGTTTTAAACTGTTTTAAAAACTTCCAACGAATGTTAAGCTTACAACAAACCACGTGTCTTATATGGCTGTCGAAGATAAATATAAATATTAAAAACTGAACTTAGAACACAAAGTTTTACTTAGAAACATTGAAGTGACTTCTATCCGTTAAACTAACGAAAAAGCTTTAGTTGAAGATTCTTGAAGAAGATTTTCTTAATTGTAGGCGTTGAAGCTTTTGCGTATCGAATTATTTGTCAAAAACCTTGTCCTATCCAAATCTTAAGAACATTTTTAATATTACATAACTTAGCTCACATTTTTTGGAGTATTTGAAAATTCTATTTTTTTTTTTTTAATATTGTGTTTCAAAATTCTGAATAACCAACTATTCTGTAAATGCAAAATTTCCACATCCACAACTTCGAAAACAAACTCAAAGAAACAGTTCTGTCAGGAAAACAGTGTTTATAAAAGTCGTTGAACCAGTTTTTGAGATATTTATACTTAATTTTAAAAACTTCTATTTCTTCTTTATAGGGATTCAGATACCTACGTCTAAGGTATTACAAATTCATTTATATAAACAAAAATTCCAAAAGCCCGTAATTTGGTGCTATCAATTTCATGTTTGCTTTGAAATTATTTACTTAATTAATGTTTGATAATTTACAAGATTTACAAACAATTTTTATTTTCTTCAAGTAGTTAATACAAAATGGGGGTGTCACAATAGAGTGCTTACATTGGCCACACGTCAAGAAAATTATTCTGTAAATAAAACTACTTGCTGTTTACATTATTTTCCTAAACGAGTAATGTTGAGAAATGAACAAGTAATAAAAATAACATTGCAGATGTTTATTTACCTTCTTGTTTGTGAACTTAGATATTTAAACACAAAAACATGTACTCGTAGTTTGAAAAACAAACAAGACTTCTTAACTATGCAGTTTTGGTCGGTGACAATTTTTAACACATTTCAAAATTGTTGTAGTAACATTTTTTAAGATAAACGAGTAATGCTTATAGCTGAAAACATAAAAGATAGTTCATTTTTGATGGCACTTAAAATTCATTACAAGCATATTCTTAAATAAGATATTGTATATCTATTACTAAGATAGATTTATATACATACGTATGGTCATAACATTTGGCAAAAATGTTTGCTTTTAAAAATATATTTTTGGATGAAAATAATTCTTAAATCTGAGAAATCAGGAAAAGATTTTAAACGAAGATTAAGGATCATTACATGATTTTTAAGTTTAAGGAATTCTTAAACAGCCCCTTAAATAATATAATGAATAAAACGTTAAAAACATATAGCTCACAAATTGTTCAAAACTCACTTTTTTAAGTACAGTCGAATCCGCTTATTGACAAGACAAAAAAGCAGACAATTTATTGCAACTAATAAACTTTGTAGAACTTAACCAAATTTCGTATAACTGTAAATTTATTTTTCCTTTAAATAAATCAGAAAAAAATAACTTTTGCGACAATTTAATGGTTTAATGAGATTGGAATGGAACTTAAAATACCATTTTTAGAATGGTTAAAACCTTTTCGGAGATGGATATCAGGACAAAATAATTACGAGTATTCAGGGAAACAAATTATTTTAACTAAAAGAAGTTTCTACATATAATGATGAGAGTGAAATTATCCCTTTAGTTTGTATGCAAAAGGCTAACAAATTATTGATAAATTTTAAGTGGAATTCGACTGAACATACATATTTTATGGCTGTTAAATGGGAGCGGGTCGAAATGCTGTATTTTAAAATACTGTATGGTCAAAATTCTGTATGATACTGTACGATAATGTATGGTCATAATACTGTATGGTTAGTATTCTGTATTTCAAAATACTGTACATTTAAAACTCTGGGTCTCAAAATGCTGTAATGTCAAAATACTGTATCTTCTATAATACTGTATAATACTGGAAGTTTTAACAGATCAATTATTTTGGTGCAATTGTTTTTGATTATGATAGGAACAATTCATGTACAAATGTGAGAAAGGTACAAATAATTAAGAAGAAGAAAATGAAAAGGAGAAAATAAGAAGAAGATATTGTTTATGTTTTTATTATTTCAAAGACTTATGAATTATCATTGGTACATATGTTATTGTTCAAAGGAAGTATATAAGTACATTATGCTAATTAAAAATTATTATGATGTTTTCTTAAAAATAAAAGTATTCTGTTTTCAAAATTCTGTATGTACATATGTATGTAGGTATATAAATGCTGTAAATAAGGCTAAAAAATAAAAATAGTTTTGATAAGGGAGCGTTCAAGTAATACGTAACGCAATTTGGGGGGTGGGGGGTCTCGTAAAATGTTACGATGCGTTACAGGGGCGGAGGGGGTCTTTCTTACAACACGTTACGTAACATTGTTTTTTTTTTTAAATAAAAAATTAGTTTATAGCGACTAATGCTCCTGGGCGGAGCGCATATAACGGAATTGAGCGTTCGGATGGCTCCCCTCAGCAAACGACTGGCAGGCGTCATTCTGCCTCATGAACATTTTGGTTCTCATCTCGACGACAAACGAATGACTACAGATGATGATTTGGAAAAACGCAATTTTCAGCACGCTCTGGGGAAACACTTGCAGAAGTGTGGAGAGAAATGAAAATTGATAACTACGACGTTTCGGCGGACTATAGACAGCCCGAAGATAGCATGCAGGATCAAGCAGATCCAAATCTGGCGTGGTATAGCGTTCACGCCCGTGAATCGCAATATTTCTTACAGGTTATAAAATGCGCGGATGAATCCTGCTGTTCACCACCGAGAAGTGCATTGAAATCTGTGCTTGCGGATACTTGCATGCCTCCACCTTGCCCAATATTTCAAACTCCAAGCAAGCTCGTAGTACCTAGTTTACTAGACAAAGGAACATCCAAGTTTTCGCCACTTCTTGTGATGTTGTCCGTTGATCTGTCACCTCCTCTAGAAGGGTTTAAGCAGTTGCCTTACGATTTCTTTTGTCCATCTGTACAATCCGACCTGAAGAAAAAAGTATGTCCAACCATTGTGAAAAGTGCGCACTTTTTTACATTGTCAAAACGATTTTTATTTTCAGTCTTATTAACAGTATTTTGAAATACAGAATTTTGATATACAGAATTTTGAAATACAGAATTTTGAGATGCAGTGTTTTGGTCATACAGTATTTTGTACATACAATATTTTGTACATACAGTATTTTAAATACAGTGTTATGATCTATGCATTATTTCGAACCCAACCCCTAATAAATCATTAGTTGAAACACATTGATACAAAATAGCAGCTGCTTCATTGAAATGAGCAGTTTTTTCTCATTTAAGAGTACTCGCAATATTGTTTCTTCAAAGATCCGCTTAAATTATTTTGGCTGAACAAAATTCTACATTTCCACAAACAGAATATTGTAAAAGGCAAGAATTTTGCGTTCAGAATTTTTTTATTTAAAGAGTGTTGAAATAATAGAGTTTTTAAAAAGAAGTTGAACTTTGACCAAGCAAAATTTTTAAAATCTCTTTCGAAATTAAAATTGAAATTTATTAGTTGAAAAAAAAACAACAAATACGCAAAATTTTACGTTTTCAAGAAAAACTTGGATTTTTATTTGAAGGTTTCGAGACTATGCAGAACAAAACATGATTTAATGTATTTCTTCAACTGAAAGATAAACAAGATAAAGAAAATCCTTCAATAAATATTTTTCTGCTTGTTTCATTCTTTTGGGGGTGACTGAGCCACAACTTCAAAGCTAGCAATCCTATATTTTTGTTTTCAATTAACAATTATGTTTCATTTTACACCACATTTAACTTTAAACTAAAGTTATCCGAAAAATGCAACTTAAATTGTCAGGATTTAATGCTAGAAGAACATAATGACAAGAGGTCAGAACTATTCACATGAGAGTGTAAAAGTGACTAATGACGCACGAATGAATGAATAAATGTGATTTTCGAAAATTTTTAAACCTGAATTCTGTGCAAATTGTAAACAAAAAGAAATATAGCTAAAGTAAATGAAGCGCTTAGAAGATGAAGGACTTAAGCGACATTTTCAAACATTTGAGTTAACCTTAACAGCATTTAAAGTTTATAGTCTAAAAATTTTCTTGTGAAAATATTTAAAATATTGTATGTATAATTTTAAGTCAATAAAACTCAGGGAAGTATAGTATAGGTATTATTTTTCATTCGTCGCAAATATTTTTTGAGATTTTTACATTTTATTGCGCATAACACCTTCATCCAGGACATTTTTTGGATTTAATTGATTTTTTTTTAAAAAGGGTGTTAAGTGACATTTTGAAAAGCTGCAGTTTATTTATTTTTTTGTTTGTTTTGTCTCTTTTCCTTCTCGAGGACCTGCTGAAATTTCATGAGAATAAAACCATTGATGTTCTAGAGTAACAAATTTCATCTGTTCTTGTAAGTTTTTAATTTTTTCTGCAGAAAGTTGTTTCCATTTTTCGGTGTCTGTTGGCATAAAATCTTGATTTTTATCAAGACGTTTGCTACTTTTGGCTATAATGACCTTACTAAAAGGAACATTTTCTTCAAAACATTCTTTGTAAGGGTAGAAACCGTACTCCTCTACTCGAATCCATTTGATCGAGTCCCTAAATTGGACCTTGTCATTAGCTACGTTTTTTGTTGAATTTTGTACGTTAAGTTTATAAGTTTATGAAGATCACTCAATGAACGAAAATTTTGCATATTGTCAATAACAACCGTTTTTTTTTTTGTACTAGCAGTTCTTATGATGTCTCGGTACTGATCTGCGGTGTAAACTGTCGCGTGTTTTCGCAAAACCTTTTCAATTCTGCCGAAGTCTCTGTCGCTATCTAAAAACGTGTGTCCTGCTTCTGGAAATTTGTGGTCGATAGTTTTGAAGTATCCTTGAAGTATCAAGGTTTGGTACAGGCAGATGAAGGTAAAATTTTGGTTTTGTCCAGCACATGAATCAGACCAAATTATAAAATGATCTCTATCCTTTATGTCACTGTTTGATTGAACAAACGACCATAGGGAGCTAGCCAATTCCGTACTCCCTCTATCGCCCACGTCTTCCGTCCATGTAAATATATAGGGTTTTTCCCCGTTTGGCGTTATAGAATGAACTCCTAAGTTGTAGAACCACATCTGCCTCAAATAAAATGCCTTCGATGTTGTGAGTCCCGGCAAGGGCATTGTTTGTTGCAAGTCAACAGTTAAATACACAACATTCTTCTCATTAGGTGCTTTTTCTCTATCTTTTTTCTGTGTTTCAAATGCGGCCTTGTAGCTTAATTGATGCTTTGCAGTATTATCTCCCGTATCATCACTACGAGGCTGCCGAAAAGAAAGATTAAAGTTCGAGACAAAATATTTCTGTAAAATGCTACAAAAAAAAACAATGTTCTTTGTTATTAAGGTCACATTGTTCAATATACAGCTTGTACATTTTGGACACGCTCAAAAGAGGAGAAATATTTTTTAAATGGGTTTTTATTTCTGGAGTAATGCGACTCTTCCGCAGGAAAATCCCCTATATTGTGTTCGCATATGTAGGCCCTCTACATATGTCCTGAACTTTATTTGCCCGAACAAGATGTTTTCCCCTTTTGTCCGGTGAGGGAACTGACTGTCCAGATCTGAGCTTTTGCTGTATTATTCTCAATTTTCTTAAACCTATTTGGAAAAGAGAACAAAGAGCAAACTGACACACCCGAACTGGTTTACCAGCAAGATTAATGTGATAATCGTAGGTTACGTTTCATTTGCTTAAGGTTCGTTTTGGAGATTTCATTTGAATGCTCCGAAATAACACTGCATTTTTCGCGTTAACATCTAACTTATAAAACCCAGAAAGCATTTCTTTTCTTGCACTCAAATCGATATTTTGTGAACACTGATAGCGACAGTTTTTGCTAGGTCCAAATATGAAGGTGTTAAGTGCGCACATAACACCTTTATTCACAAAATTTATAAGTCAGATATCATTATTTTGTAAAAAGGACTTAAACGCATTTAACACATTCATCCACACAGATTATTACTGAAGTGTATGCATTTAAAACCTTCATCTTTGGCTGAATACGAATCTTTATGTGATAGAAGAGTACAGATGAGTCAGAAATTTAAGTTTTCATATAAGACATTCATTTGTAGGGAAAACCCTAAATTTGAAAAAAAAAAAAATGTAACTTAACACCTTCATCTTCAAATATTAAACTAATAAAACTAGCGTTTTAATTGTAAAATAAGAAAAATTTAAGAAAACAAATTGCTCGTCGTGAATTGTAATCTAATTGTATGTAACGAACTGTCAAACTCAATTCGGGTTCCGCGTAAGTTCTACACTTCATCAAATAAATTGTTCGGGTGGGTCTTAACCTAAAAATTGTATTCTAGTCTTTTTTGTGCATTTTTAATGGCGAATACAAACAAGCCATTTGAAAGAAATGTCATAATGGACGAATATTCGTTAATTCTTTGGTTTAGTTTAATAAGCTCCGATTTCTGTTTGACATTTTATGTCAGAAAAACAAATGAAGTTAAATAGCACGATTGATGGTCTGTTCACATCATTTGCTATCCATAATTAAAGACTTTTAGTTTTGAAGTTTGCTATCAAACGTTTCGAACCGTATAAATCTCCAGGTCCAGATCAAATCGTACCAGCTGAGCTACAACATACTATCGATATAACAATATTGAGATGATCTTCAAAAGTTGTCTAGATCTGGTCTATATACCACAGCGATGGAGAGAAATAAAGGTAGTTTTCATTCCCAAGGCGGGCAAATGCTCGCATGTCAACCCTTAAGATCTTAGACCTCTTAGCCTATCATCATTCATTCTCAAAATTCTGGAACGATTGATTGATATCCATGTACGTAATAGCATTGATAAGAGACTATTGATGTCTCAGCATGCTTACTGCAAAGGGAAATCGGTAGAAACAGGAGAACATCTTAATACACTGAGAGACCTCCTCCAAAACGCACTTAATATGCTCACTAGATGGGCTGATGACTGCGGACTTAGTATTAATCCTCAAAAAACAGACTTCGTCCTTTTTACACGGAAATACAAGATCCCAGTAATTGTACCGCCTTCAATAAAAGGTGTACCACTAATTTTTACCAATGAAGCCAAATATCTTGGTCTGATATTAGACAAAAAATCAAGTTTGAATCCTTATATTCAGGAAAGAGTTAAAACTGCTACAGTAGCTCTTTTCCTTTGCAAGAAAGCCATAGGAAGCAAATGGGGTTTTCAACCTTGCATAACCCATTGGCTATACACATCGGTCATCCGACCAATACTTATGTACGGGGTTGCAGTATGGTGGACTGCACTGGAGAAAATCACATACTACGACAAACTCAGCAGAGTCCAACGCACTGCATGTCTCTGCATAAGCGGGGCATTGAGAACCACGCCCTCAGCAGCGTTAGACACTCTCCTCCATCTGACACCCCTCGATATCTTCAGCAAACAAGTGGCAGCGAGTATAAGACTCAACGCCTCATCTCAATGGACCAACAACAATGTGGGGCACTCCATCATTTTGAACCTCTTCAGTTCTATACCAAAGTACATAGACTACACTATTCCAAAACCCCAATTTGGAAAAAACTTCCAGGTATCAATTCCATCCAGAGATGAATGGGAAGACAAAAAACTCCTGGATGATAAAAGCATTCATTTTTATACAGATGGATCCAAGACAAATAGCCCGGGAGCCAGCGTCACTCATTTTTGAAAGATTTGATAATGGATGAATTTATTTTTTTCGGGCAATTTTTACATTAGAAAAACATAAAATCGATGCCTGCAGGCGCACCCGTGGTGCATTAATTTACAGTTAATTTTCGAAGTTGTAAAAAAACCGAGGTCACATGTCTAACATGATAAGACTTGAAACCGGTCTAGAACGTTAGTTGGCACTGCCTTGAGAAAAAAAAACCATGCCTGCCACCTGGACAGTGGGGCGAAGTTATCCTGCCGCTGACCTAAAGTTGTAAAAAAAACCGTCAAATTGTTATATGTGATAAGGGCTGAAGTATGTTTAGATAGTTAGTTTGACATTTAAAATAGAGGAAAAACCATGCCTGCCGCTTGCGTCCCGGGGAGAAGTCGCCGGCAGGATCGAAAATAGTCGCACTGTCGCATACTGTATACAATCCAAAAATATTTTGTTTTTGGGTAGAAATCTGGGAGAGAAACAATGTTTTGATGAATTTTGTAGACCGTTTAATAAAGAACACCGAAAAAATAATATCAGCTCTAAAAGTCTTTTATAACTCCAAAGCAAAGGGGTAAAAGGGGGAAAAATACCCATTTTAATCTATTTTATCAAAACGTCTAAAAAAGTAAAAGTATATTAAAATATACCTATACTTTGCATTAATATATACCTCATAACAATTATACCAGAAAAAGGGTAAGGAGGGGGGGGAAATCACCTTTTGCTGTTACCTGGCATAAGATCTTTACAAAACAAATAAGTTTCAAAACATTTTTGTGTGTGCTTTTAGTTTTGGTTTTAATTTGTTTTCAAAACGTTATAAGATTATAATTTAGTCAAAAATGCTGGACAGCACATCTTCGTCACTTCTGAATGACTCCATTAAACATGAAATATCTTCTTCATCAGAATCTTCGCTAGTGCTGACTTGGTTGTGGGTAGGTTCTTCATCATCTTCTTCGTTGTCAATTTGGATATTTGCGTCTGTTTAAAGGAACATAGATTAAAAACTGTATGAATTGTCAAGGAAGATAGAAAGTTGATGTATTTACCTGAATCATTAATGTTTGAATGATCCTTAATCAAAACTTCGCTGACCGAAGTTGGTAATTGGTCACCTTCAAACCACCTAAACTCCAGTTTGTCCCTTATTTCTTGCCATCCACAGTTAGAAGGAGAGAGGACGGTGGGATTTTGGCGGTATGCATTACTCCATATACTTGAGATGTAAGCACATCTCAAAATTTGCTGGCGCAGCTCCGACTTGCAGGGTGGCAAAATTGAGCCATCAAAGTTTTTTGTTTTAATTTTGAACGTCTCTTCAATGTCGTTGCATTTAAAGGATTTGGCGAAAATTGAAAGCCGGGCTTCGTTGACGTCATTAAACTGTTTAAGTCCGTATATGCAGCAAACAAATCTTTCTGGTATGTCAAATATCTGTGCTTCGATGTCTGGATAGTTCTTCAGTTTTGAGAAGGCTTCGATGAAATCAGTTGGGTTTTGAAGAATTGTAAGTGGCCGCTTCTTGCCTTTTTTGAAAAATGCAGGGTTGAAGTCACATCCTGTGAAAGCATGGAATCCTGGAAGAGCTTGACATAAATCTGGTCCCAATGATTCGTAGAGCTTCGACACGTTGATGAACCTTTCTGCATTACCAACGCCAACTTTCAGCCAAAGTCTTACATTTTCTTGCAAGTGCTGCATGTTTCCAAGTGCAATGACGAGAATGTCCGTATCGGAACAGGGAATAAGAACATTCGAATCTGGCTCCACTTGACAGGCGTGGAAAATGACTTTAGTGTCGGCTTCTTCGTGTGCAGGACATGCTTTATTTTCGTCTTCTGTTCTAACAACAGCTCCATTAACTTCCAAAAATTTGTAACAATTTTTATAGTTAACATAAACTGTTTTATTTTTGAAGAATGTCACCATCTCTTGATTTTTCCAGTCTTCGATCAAAAAAGACACCAAGCTCTCCTTAAAATTAATATTTCTCAGCTCGGATAGAAAGTCTGCAGGCCGGACTTGATCGGGACCCTTTATTTGATACATTTGACTTCGGTTTGTACCTCGCAACGTGTGTTCATTGTCCTTGATTGAGGGTGAGAAATACTCGTCAAAGGTTACTATCACCGTTCCGGCTGTACATCTCGTAAACATCTGCAGTATCTTTTTTGAAATATTTCCAAAAGAAGCTGGGATCTCTCTCATCAGATGAAGAATGAAAAATCCATCGAAAATTTGGACATCTACATGCGATGGTGGTTCTTTGTTTTCCTTTGTTTCCAAAATGTTCAATAGGGTAGATTTAGCTGTCTTGCAGATAGTTCCATCGATGTGGCAAAGTGACAGTGGAACAGGAGTCAATGGATAGGTCAATATTTTTGCAATGTCCAGAGAATTTTCCAGAGAGATTCCTAGCAGTCTTCCAAAAAGGTCACGTTGCAAGTGAACTTCAACAATTTTCCCAGAGACCGTCATTTTTTTCTTCTGTGAATCTGCAAAACTAAAGATTTTGTTTCTTTTAATCGGCTTTTCAAACCTACTTTGACTCTCCGAACATTCTGTAATAAACATTTCTCTTTGCTTGTTGCCAAGATCCTCAACGTTTAAAAGATAGTCCGCGGTATTTTCACCAGCTGCCTGCCCAGTTGATATGTTATACAAATTCAGCTTATCCAGGGAATTTGAAAAAGGATTAATGTTCTGCTCGATGTTGGCGATCAATGTGGTTAATTGGTTGGTTGACACTCTCATAACAATATAGAAAATAATAAAATATATTTCAAATAAATCGGTTGACTACTTTCTGAGATCATGCGTTACGAACTTTAAAATGGTTTCGCTTTTATATAATAGTATAGATATAGATAGAATTGAAAAAAAAGCAATTAAAAGATCATTTTTTAACCCTTTTTAGGTAAAATATCAAAAATTATTTTTCCTAATTACTTTTTCTTGGAAAAAGAGCATTTAACCCTTTTTAGGTAAAATATGCAAAATAATTTTTCTCCATTACTTTTTCTTGGCACCAATTAGGAAATCAGGTATAAAAAAATTTACTATGAAAATCAGCCAATAAATGGTTTTTCCAATTATATTTTTTTGCACAAGTATGAACTCAGGTATAAAAATAGGAAAAGGAAAGTATTCATTTGAAAATAAATTGATAATTTAAAAAAAAGTAACATTTTTATCCATAAATTAAATAAAAACAACTTCATCATTGACAAACAAAAAGTTTTTGAAAAAAAAAATAAACATTTATATTGAAAAAATTTACATTTTTGATTGCAAAAAATGTTCCATTTAAAAATAAATATATTACCAGTGGCAATTCTGGTAAGGATCTCACAAATAAAAAATGTGAAATTAAGATTGCAATAATCTTATCAATTTGTGCCAGTTACGACTTTTGCAACAAAATACACATTACGTTTCGTTATGAAACAAAAAAAAATTAAGGGTGTTTTAGACCCATAACCACCCCCACCGCACCGCTCTCAAATTTTTATGGTTTGATTTATATTAGTGCCAGAAATAAAACTAATTATTTTAAAAGAATTTCGTTTTGAATATATGGGTATCAAGAAACCATATAAAAATGTGTTTGTATCCCATTTGCCCTTCTTTGTGCCCCTTTTTCTTATATTATTGTTATAAGATATAAAATTATGCAAAAAATATGCATATTTCTTGTATACATTTAGTTTCATAGCTGTTTAGATAAAATTAAATAATTAATAGATTAAAAAGGGTGTTTTTCCCCTCTTTGCCCCCTTTTTTGGAGTGATATTAGACTTTTAGAGCTGATATTATTTTTTCAGTGTTCTTTATTAAACGGTCTACAAAATTCATCAAAACATTGTTTCTCTCCCAGATTTCTACCCAAAAACAAAATATTTTTGGATTGTATACAGTATGCGACAGTGCGACTATTTTCGATCCTGCCGGCGACTTCTCCCCGGGACGCAAGCGGCAGGCATGGTTTTTCCTCTATTTTAAATGTCAAACTAACTATCTAAACATACTTCAGCCCTTATCACATATAACAATTTGACGGTTTTTTTTACAACTTTAGGTCAGCGGCAGGATAACTTCGCCCCACTGTCCAGGTGGCAGGCATGGTTTTTTTTTCTCAAGGCAGTGCCAACTAACGTTCTAGACCGGTTTCAAGTCTTATCATGTTAGACATGTGACCTCGTTTTTTTTACAACTTTGAAAATTTTTTGCCACTTATTGCCCCACTGTTGAGGTGGCAGGCATCGATTTTGTTGATTACATTTGCCTAAACTACAGATAAAAAAATAATTTAAGCGTTATCATCATTAACATTGAATAATGACGCTGGCTCCCGGGCTAAAATGAGGGAGTTGATAGTGGTGTGTAGTCAGAAAAGCTTAATCTAAGCATCTCATTCCGCCTCCCTAATCATTGAAACGTCTTCCAAGCGGAAATTTTAGCAATCAAAGAAGTTCTCTCCTGCCTAAGATAAAACGTGATATCAACTTCTGATATCCGAATCTTCTCTGACAGTCAGGCTGCTATTAAATCTCTTGACGGTGTCTCAACCAAATCTCAAACGGCCCTCGATTGTCGATCGTCTCTTATGGAGATGGCGCAGAAATTTAACATTCACATCTGTTGGGTGCCGGGCCACAGAGACATCATAGGAAATTGTAGAACCGATGAACTCGCTAAAAATGGAACCGTCATACCTATTTCACCTGAAAGGGAGAAAATAGGTATACCGATAGCTACATGTAGACTTCTGCTAAAAGAAACAGCTTTTGCGAAAGCAAACTCTAGGTGGCACAATTTACCAACATGCGCAGCTACAAAACTCATATTGCCTTCACTGGCCCTAAAGCGCTCTAAAGACTTATTATCTCAAAGCAGGCTTCATATTAGCTCCCTAATAGGTGTCCTTACGGGACACTGTCCTATAGGCAGACACGCAATACGACTTGGTGTAGCCTCAAATGACTTCTGCAGGAGCTGTATGGACGAGCAAGAAGAGAAAACAATCTCTCACCTTCTCTGCACTTGCCCTGCTCTTTCACTAAGACGCAAACTTCATCTTTGAGAATACTCTTTTGATAATCCCAGTGAACTAGCTAAAAAGGATATCAAATATCTTCTTCGCTTTATAAAAAGCTCAAAGTGTGTGGATTCTGAATCCGCAGCCACTTTAACCTAACCTAACCTAACCTATCAAATGTTATCGACCACGAGCAAATTGTTCAATTTGGTCAAAACAAATCATATGTAAAGTTTTCCTAAAAGATATTTCAATTTTATTTATTTATTTATTTATTTATTTATTTATTTATTTATTCATCTAACAAGTACAATGGACTTTAGTAGATAACACAATATAATATTTTACATAACTATACTAAATTTATATATATAATTATAATATTTACACAGCATTTAAAATAATAGCCTTGCATTCATTCCTACTCATATTGAAATCTAACAACTCTTCAAATTGATTGTAACATACTGCGGCAATATCTAAAGGATTATTCGAACCATAATTAGTAGTGTCTTGGTATATAAAAGAAGGCGTTATGTCTAAGTCTTAGGGAGCGAGATGGAGCATACAAATTGAACAAAGAAAGTAAGTGTGAACTATCAATATGTCCACAAATTAAATCGTTCGCGAAAATTGTAAAATAGTAAACTCTTCTTTTGTGAAGAGGCAATAAACCAATCAGTTGGCATCTTATCTCATAAGTTGGCATATCTGGTTTAGAGTAAATTTTGCGAAGAGCATACTTGGTAAATCTCTTTTGAATTCTTTCAATGCGTAAAGAAATTTTGTTATAATAAGGTGACCAGATTATGCAACAATATTCGAGATTCGAGCGAACCAAAGAGAAAAACAAGGATTTTAGGGTAAAGGGATCATTAAACTCTTTAGAGTTGCGAAAAAGAAACCCGAGCATAGCATTTGCTTTAGAGATTACAAAATCCATATGCAAGGCAAAATTTAACTGGGAATCGAAAACCACTCCCAGATCTTTTTTGACCGAAACACGCAAAAGATCATTGCCAGATATTTTATACTGAAATATTATAGGATTCTTTGACCTTGTAAAGGACATGATGGAGCCTTTGTGGATATTAAGGTGTAAGCAATTGAGTTCACACCATTCCGATAATCTATCAATATCTGCTTGTAGTAGCATACAATCAGACAGTGATTTAACTAACCGATAAAGTTTAAAATCATCTGCAAATAATAAGCCAGAAGAATCAAAAATACAACTAGGCAAATCGTTAATAAATAAAAGGAAAAGTAGTGGCCCAAGGTGGCTACCTTGTGGCACTCCTGAGTGATTTACAACTACTTTAGAAACATGTGACCCAATTTTAACATACTGTTTTCTATTTGTTAAGTAACTCATTATCCATTTCAACAAGGTAGAATTAAACCCAAGACTTGCTAATTTTCGTTCCAAAATATGGGATTGAACGCGATCAAAAGCTTTGGCAAAATCTGTATAAACAGTGTCAATTTGATTGTGTTGCTCCATGTTACAAAGGCAGTAGTTAGTAAAGATGGCTAAATTAGTTACGGTGGACTTTCCACTTACAAACCCGTGTTGTGACTCAGATATCAAACTCCGCACAACAGAGTAATTTTTTCTTTTCACAATAGCTTCGAAAATTTTGGGGAGCAACTGAAGTTTGGCAATGGGCCTGTAGTTTTCGACAGTTTGCTTTGAACCGGACTTATGAATTGGAGTTACAAAAGAGTACTTCCAGTTATCCAAAAACACACCAATTGACAAAGAAAGATTAAAAATTATACGAAGGGGAGTGAGCAAATTAGATCTACAATTTTTGAAGAAAGCAGCCGGGATGTTATCAGGTGCTAGGCTATTAGACCCTTGAAGATTAGAAAGCTCAACTAGAATATCGTCTTCTGTGATATGCAGGCTTCCTAGGTTGAGCATAGAATTATCTATACAAATATTCGAATTAGTTACGGGTTCAGCAACATAATTTGATTGAAAAAAACTCGCAAACATGTCGCAAATTTCTCTTAAATCACTACTAGTGTTGCCATTATAACTCATAGATGATGGGATACCAACCGATTTTCTTTTTGTATTTAAGAAAGTCCAAAATGCTTTAGAATTGCTTTTAATATTAGATTCTAAAGACAAAATATATTGACGATAGAGAAATCTTTTTAAGAATTCATATTCCTTTCTTATTCTACAAAATTCAACATGCAATAATAGCCCGCATTTAAATAGATGTCACTTTTGAAGCTGTCATCTTTTGACATTTGACAATTAAAAACAACGAAATTACCTAAAAAAGAAACGATACATGCTTGAACAATGCATTAAAATTGAAAAAAAAAATATCACTAAAAAGGTGAACAATTTGTACTTACAGTCCCCATTTTTTTAAGAACAAATTTCCTGACCAATTGGTCACCAAGATCATTGTGATCAAGCACCTTTATGAAGGATAAGGTTCATGCCAATGTTCCACAAACGATTTAAGACGTTAAAGAAGCGGCGTATTGCTCATGGTTATTCTAGCTTTTCCGTTGCACACTTAAGTGTTAACAACCTCGAAAAACTAAAAAGTAATTATTTTAAACTTAAGATTAATTGAAGTTTATTATTTATCAAACCCCTTCAATTGATTATACAATATCTAATAAATAATTAAATTAAAATTACAAATTCCATTGCACTTCTCTCGCAATCCTTGTCATTGAAAAACATAACACATTTCCTTATCCTTGTGCTATGTCAAATAGTTATATTAAATAACAATAAATATCTATTTATTTTATTTATTCTGATGCATGGTTCTTGAGATAAAGAATTTCAAATGAAGAGGCATTTTTGAAGTTGCTAATACATAATATAAATATAAAACCGATAAATGTAATCGTGTAATCATAACATATTCAAGGGTACAACTGATAAGAACTACACATACATACATATGTACATATTTTGATTGTTGAAAGACTAAACTCCCATTACATGATTCGCTTCCATAGTTTTATTTTTTGATTAAAATAAAAATAAGAAAAAAAAACAACAAATAAAATAAATTCCATACAAAAAAAAAGTTTCCGGTTTCTCTTCACCCTCCAAACTTGTTTAACTCTTCTGGTTAATAGTTTATTGTTGTTGTTTATCTTTTTCAATCAAAGCAAAATGATTGTGATGGCGTATCACTAAATAAAATCATTAAATAAAATCATTGACCTTCAAAAAATGTTTGGTTTAGCAAGGAGGGGGGCAGTGTATAGAGCTTCGTATTGAGACAAAAGAAAGGTACAACGCGCGGTGCACGAATGCCTCCACAACATTATACAGTCATTATTGTTTATCGAAATAAATAGACTTCAGAGATGAGATGGTGAAGGAGAGGAATGTGGTTTTCAATGCAAATTTTTTAAAAAAAATCAATCTTAACGGACTAACTACGAGTCGAGTTGTATACCCACTCTCTCGTCATGAAATCGCGCTTTCAAAAGTAACCAACTTATAGGTAAGGCTACAGTGCAGTGCACCAGCACTAGACTTAAAATTGCTCCTAGTGATGCGAAACGAGCTATTTCAGTAATTCAAAATAAGATTGTTGTTGGTTAAAGTAAGTAAAGTAGTCGAGGACGCATAAATGCACAGAAAACGGCAGATAAACAAAAACAACAACAAGAATTGTGGAGAAATGAAAGAAATAGTGAACGTTTAAATTTGTTGTGTATGGTGCACTGCAACTGTACGGCTGCATTTTAAACTCCAGAAGCAGATCTACCTACCTACCTAGCTTACAGAGATACGAGTATATTGCTGCACGCGATCAGGGAACGGAGATAGTATAGTAAACAACAAGCCTAGACTTTATATACAACACAGCTTACAGAAGGCAACAACCACAAAACAGGAGAGAAAAAAAAAGATAAACAATAGTTTACAGAACAAGTTGTTTAGTCTATGTTGCACTAGCGCTAGGCAGGCGCTTGCTGTAGCTGTAATACGAGTGCCTATAATTGTTGAGACAGTGTTTTTTGTTTGTGGCTTTTCAATGCAAGCCACGAAGAAATCACATTCAATTTGCTATGCAAGGGTTATTAAATTAATACAATACGGACTTTCTATATTTTACAAGAAAAGAAACAAGTCCAAAGAAAGAAAGAGAATTTGGGAATGATCTTTGAACTAAAATCTATTTTTGACTTACTTTTATGATAAATCAAGGGATTCCTTACAACTTTGCATAACAATCAGCATATTTCAAAACTAGTTTTACATTAATTAAAAAGTTTTGGAAACTGGGATTGCATCACCATTAGGGACGACACAGCTCTTCTTTCAATATACCGCTCACAATGACCTCTAATAAGGGTTTTTCAATTGGCGTAAGTCGATTTTGGCGCCCCGTCCGCGTCGTCGCGGCCATTTTGTTTAGATGACAACTGTCAAATCTTTTATTTATTATTCAGTTGCTTGGTGTTCGTTAACGTAAACGTTGCGCTCATTGCGCCCATTTTACGGTAAACGTGGTGTTCACAGTCGACTCTTTAACGTTTGGTGACTAAATTTGAGACGACCGGTTCAGTAAACAATCAGCCAACAATCGTACGTTCAAGGAACGCAATATCATCGGCCGAGAACATAGCCGCGGTCCGTCAAAGTGTGTAGTCTATTTCTCGCCGTGCACTAGAAGTCGGCCTTTCGCAGACTTTAACTTGGCTAATTTTGCGTCGGGACTTGGGGCTACACCCGTACAAGATCCAACTGACCCAAGAGCTCAAAGTTGATGACCTAAACAACGTCGTTTGTTCGCTGACTGGACTTCGAATAGTTTTAAAGAGGACCCCAATTCTGGCCGAGAAATCATCTTTAGTGACAAGGCGCATTTTTTGATGAATGGCTGTGTTAACAAGCATAATTGGACGACACCAACCCACGCGAGGTTCACTAGGTGATAATGCATCCTCAAAAGTGGTGTAAATTTTGGGTCGGCGGCGGCGTAATTAACCCGTTCTTTTTTGAAAACGACGTTAGTGAGGCGGTCACCGTCAAACAGCGAGCGCTACATAAAGATGGTAACTAATTTCTTATGGCCCATATTTAACCTTGTCGACCTATACGACATGTGGTGCCAGCAGGACGGCGGCGCTACGTGCCACACAGCAAACGCCACGATTGAAATTTTCTCCATCCACCCGCCCTTATTGAGAAACCCTTTATGTTAATTGTATCTGTGAACAATCATTTTATCAACAAATTTACTACAGCAGGGCCATTTTTTCAAAAATTTTGTAAATCTATAATGGACTTAAGTATTGACGATTAGCTCACCTAACTGGGCTAAAAATCTATAAACGATGTGGAAATAGTTAACAAGAATTTGTAGGGTCATTTCGTAAACCTGGGTGGGTTATAAGTTTATAATCAATTTACAGACTTTTAACCCTTAGACTTGTAACGCCCGCTTTAAAGGATGCTGCTTAATTCAATGTTTACTCAAGGAAATGCTATGTTGTTAACGTTAATGATTTATCACTCCGAATACAACAATCCCATTGAATTAAAATGCAGTTTTTAAATTGTTTTCTTCCTTTCAAGATAAGATTGGTTGCATCTTTTTTTGCTTAAACTGTGAAAAGATGTTTTCTTTTAGCCTAATTTTCTCAACTTAGACACCAAGTTCAGCTTATGTAGATAACATCGAATCAAACTAAACGTTTGAATACTAATTCTTGACCTAGAACGATAATTGGCTCAAAATGACCTATATAGGCTTAACATTAGTAAACAAAGGTACATACTTACATCAATTGCAAATAGGGAGCTATAAAATACCTTGGCAGCCGATAATAACTTGAAACACATACTACTTAGTCGCGTTCCACAGAAAATTCTAACGAATAAGTTTTGCTTTGTACATAGGTCAGGAAAGATAATTTCAAAGGCTCTTCAATCACTCACTGGACGTTTTCTAACTGCAAATAGCAATATTACCAAACTGATTCCAAAGATATTAACGGCAACTACCGAATTATGCTGTCCTATTTAAGTATTAATAAGAATTTTTTCAACTGAGAAAGGATTGGGAAAGAAGAATTCGTAGCGATAAAACTATTTTTACTGATGTTCAGAGTTGGGTCGTCTAATTCATTCCAGATGAAAAACTAGCAATTAGAGAAGCAGGCAAAATACTAAAATCGAACTTTGTGTCCGTAACAAAATTGCTGTTTTCACTCACAGCTAGACGACTGTTTATCTTTAGCTTTAGCCTTAAAAATATCAAGACAAAGGGTCATATGCTAAAAGATGAGAAAGTTCTCGGAGTCAGAGCTGACGAGCTTGAACTCGCATATGTGAGATCGATCGAGCAGACTCGGACTCGGACTCAGTTTCATATGCAAAAAAACGAGTTTGCTCTCTACAGTTCTAACTCAGTGATATGATCTCAAAGCTCTTTGTATGCACTTGCACTAGTTAAAACAGTAGTTTCTGTGCTGTCAGTCGAGTCAAGAAGGAAAATGTCTTCTGAAAGCGAAAATGAAAGTGTAATTATAAACAATAATGCTGACCAACTTCAATACTGTACATTTTTCATCCGCGTTGCACGTAGCCTGTACATTTATTTTGTAGCGACTTGCTGTACCACCCTAGATATAGTTGATTGATTGACACCAATGTCTTCACCAACACCGCTTTGAAATCCAGGATCTCCTACATAACGCAGAAAAATCCTCATTTTTTCTTGATGAGTCAAAGCACCACCGCTTGTTTTCAGGGTTTGGCTAAAAAACTCATCCGTCAATAATTGCACACCTGTTTCATTAAATCTATTCAATTTTCGAAATTCTTCACCAATTGCACATCTTCTATTTTTATAAACACGATTTGTAACAAAATTATTTTGAAACTCGGCCGTTTTGATAGTTGTTTATCAACTGAGTAAGAGAAAACCCACCCTCAACAATTTGTGAGATCGATCTTATGCAAACGCTCGATTGCTTGAGATCGATCTCGGTCTCTGTATTTTTTTTGCATACCACTCTAAGAAAGTTCTCCGAAAAGTGAATAAAGAGCTTGAACTCATCTTTTAGCATATGACCCAAAGTCTATCGAGTCTAAACATTAATCACCAAGACAATATTTTTCAGGTACATTGAGAAAAGTGAACGGGCTGACGAATTGTCTAAACAAAGATCGACCTTTTATAGAACATAAAGGACAAAAGCTTTTCGATTTATCTTACAGAATTAAAAGTTATGTAAAAGTGTATTACCGACTATATTATTATCTAGAAAGATATGATCAAAAATGTTTTATAGTGATCCAGGCAGGATCGTTAGAATATAAGAGCGTTTGAAAAAGGAATCCAATCAGGGTCCAAAAATGATCTGGATCGAGCAATTTTCATTTATTCAGGGTTTACCAATACTTGAATAGCCCACTATTTAGTCAGGCTAGTGCTTTGGACTCTCATGCCAGAGGTCTTGGGTTCAATTCCTGCCTGTGCCATCTAAAGTTTTTTCACGGGTACTGCCTCTTGCGAGGAATTGACAAATCCTCCAAAAGTAATTCTTGTCATGAAAATTGCAGACAGGTATGGTTGAGAGTTGTAAGTCACTAGGCCCTAGTTCTCAACGGACTGTTGCGCCACCCAATTTATTTATTTATTTATTTTTTTTTTTTACATAAAACAGGAAGCTTAAAAGTTAACAAAATTTTACCATTTTCTGAAGCATCGTGGCTGTCGCTCAAGATCAACTGTAATCCATAGATTAGACGAAAACACAGGTTTGTCTATTCCTCTTCGATCTTTGAAATTTTGAATTCCACACCGATATTACACAGTCCTTTAAAATAAGGTTGACACAAGAACTTAAGCCAAACGATCGCTAGTAACGTCGTATCTTCGCTGATTGGGTCCTTAAAGTGCATTAAAATGATCCGGATTTTCATCAAAAAACCATCATCAGTGGTGAGGCCCATTTTCACCAAGGATCCTACGTAGATATAATATAATATATATTATGTACAATTGTTGCACTTGAGGCTCGAAAAATGCTATAACGATAGTAGAAAATGCCTTCTATCCCCTCAACGTGCCATTGTTTTCGAAAAGTTTCCGTAACGTTTTATTTTTGGAAGAAGTGAGAACTTGTGATTTAAAACCTTTTTTTCTGCTCCACGATAAAGTCTATACAAAAATGCTTCACAATCAATTCAAGACATCAAAGATTGAATTCGGAAAATAATCAAAAACATAAAGCTGCGAATTTGTGACAGAAAATCTCGGGAAAAGGATGTGTTATCGGACTTTTAGCCTTGGCTGATATCGTCTTCCATAGTCAATAGCAATGAAATAAACATCAATTGATTTCTATGCAACGGAGGAGATGTAAGTAGAGATAAACTTGTACATTTTCAAATAATTTTATTAAAATTTTGACTGACTGTTGTTTTTTAGATTTGCTCATTGCAACTAGGTAGGTATTCAAAAAAAGAATTGCAATGATACCTCAGAATCGTTTTGTTTGTAACCATCTTTTTTGAAAAACAGTTTGTATTGCATTCGTAGATAATTTTGAAACTCTTTTTCGAAAGTTTACTTCTTCTTATTATTAGAGCGTTGTGTAGGTTCTAGAGTTCTAGGACCTAAAAAAAATTATGCTACTTTTGATGAATAACCATCTGAGAGCATCAATAAAAACAATTGGACAAATAGTTTTTGATAATTAGGTAACTTTTTGCATTGAATTAAAAACGCTCTAAAAATAAATAGAATTTTATTCTCAGATGTACATGTACATATGTAGATAATTAACTCTACACCTACCTAAGCGATTTCAATCAAAAGGTTTTGACTTTGTCAGTATACATCAATCAATGCTTTGATAAACAATTAACGAAATAAAACAAAAAAAATACTAACAAATAACATCGTTTTTCATTTAAGAAAAAAAAAAAACATCAATATTTCTATTGTAAAAAATCTTTTGTTCTCATAAATATGTTCCATCAATCAGTCACGAAACTAAAAACAACAATTCTCTTATCAGGAATCTTAAATTTATGACTCAGTATATTTATATATGTATTTTGTTTTGTCTTCCCAAAATCAAGTTCAAGAACGTCAGCAGAGAAATACTATAGGAAAGGTGTAAGCTACAGACATATTGTTTGATGCTATAAGAAAAAATAATGAATTAAATAATAACAAAATGTTTAAAACTCGTTAATAGGCATCTTGAAAGATCTTCAACAATTCTTTAATGACCGACAAACAGGCAGGTTCAGGTATGTATGTATGTATGTATATTATTGATACCTCTCCTCTACATGGTAAAATTAATAGAAGACTAAGCACAATTTAATTGGACTTATTGTATTGATTAAATTTAACTTTTAGTTCGGCCTTAAACTCAAGGTCTGTGGCTTTGCGTGAGTTTCCTTCATCCAACAGAAGGTAGTTGTTGCTCTTACTACCAATGAGACAATAATTGCCCTTCCCGTCAATGGAATTCCTTTCAAAGTGGCCGGCGCGGCGTTGGTTGTCATTTGCAGGTAGAAACTGTAATTTAGGTAGGTACATAGTTTATATGTACCTATACTCTCTTTTTTTTTTTGTAGGTACCTATTTTATGCTAATAACTATGTGAGAAGTTTCTCATGAGATGAGATTCATACAAAAATAAGTTGAACTTACCTGTGTATCATTTAGAATCTCCAAATGTTCACCTTTCCTGAAGCTCAAATCCTCATCGGTGCGTGCATCATAATCATACAGTGCTACAAATATTTTAGCATTCGAACTGGAAGTCTCGTTTTCCGGAATTTGTGGCACTGGACGGATTTGCTCTTGCGGTGGTGTCTGCTGCATCGGATTCTGCAGCACAGGAAGCTCCTCGAGTGCATTTGTACGATCGATGTTTAACTTATCGGTGTCGGGTTTTTCACTACGCAGACAATTACCCATTTTGTGATGATTTTTGTTGTTTACTATGTTCCTTTACACGAAGATATGATGGAATTCTTTTATCACCACAATTCTCTCCCCAAAGACTCGTAAGGTGGAGGAGGCTTTGGAGATTTATTTATAAGTAAGCAAAACAAATATACAATAAACAAAAACTAACCGAAATAAGAATCTTTATGAGAGATAAACAAATCGGAAGAAGCAGTTTGGCCTGGAATTCGAAAAAAAACACGATAAAACAAAAGAAAAAAGAAAAGGGAATAGACACTTTAGGGAATCTTCTCGGAATCGGTATCGAAATCAATTTGGAAACTCAACGACACAATCCACACGGAGGACAGAAAATGAAAGAAACAAAATTAACACAAAATTTCCTCTCTAGCCAAAATCGTGTGGGGAGGAAGTATGACTAATTTTTCATTAATTTTTGTTGTTTCAATTAAAAAAAAAAGATTGACAAAATTAAAATTCTGCAAAATTATGATTCCAACAACTTGACTATGACTACGACGACGACGCACTCATGCACTTGGGTGTTGCGGGGAGAGAAATTGAGGAACCCACTTTGTAGACACACACGCTTTTCCTTTTGGCTTCTGCACGGCGACCACGACGACGACCGAGGGAACGATCGACAATAACGACTACGACAACCAGACGAGCGATGGATTTTCCTTTTTGGAAGACAAAAAATAAACTCTAAAATTGTGGCGAAGGCGATGTGGAAGTCGGAGTTGGAATCGGAGACGTAGTCGGAGCCGGAGCCGAAGTCAAAGTCGATGGCAAAGAAAAAGCAATGAAAATAAAAGAATTATTATTAAAACGATTGGCAAACTTTCGAAACATGAATTTTTCTACAATTTGTTTAGTTTCTTTTTTATTTTTATTTATTTTGTTTAATAGAGATGGAGATGGAGCTGCAGAGATGGAGGAGCACCTACCAACGAAAACTTGAGTGGGTTTGCACTATTTTGGAATTTCGTTGCTGCTGCTGCTGCTGCTGCTGCTGCTGCTTCTGCTGGTTCGTTTGTCGAGAAACGAAAACGAGAAACCCAAACGGCAGAAAATCGAGATTTCTTGTTGTGTAAATTTCTCGATTTATTATCTGCTGGTGTTTATTAGTTTTTCAATTGAATGTTTATCCATTCTTGCAATTGGATTATTTTGTTTTTGGTTTTATAGATTTTCAATTATTATTTTTCACTTCACAAAAGTCACACAACAACGCAACGAACCACAGAACAGAGACCACGAAACGAACGAACGAACGAACAAAAAAAAACCATTCACAAAATCAGAAATCAGGGCGCGATATTTCAATATGGCTGACTCTGTACTGGACTTGCGACTGTGGAAGAAAATGACAGCGATTGGTTTTGTAGAGTGCAGCTCGTCTTGCATTTGGCAAATATAATAACAAAGGGAGTGGAGTTATCTCGCTCTGACTAAGGTGTGTAGCTGGTGTTTAGTAGGGGAGAAAGAGTTTTTTTTGTTATTTTCTTATTTCTTGTGTGTGCCATACTTGACATTTGTGTTGTTGTTTTGATACAAGGAATGGAGTAGATTATGAATATCAAAAGATCTAGTACTGAATAACGAGTGTTGCTGGAAGTGTCAAGTAGATGGCACGACTGTATTAATGAAAAAGGACTGTTTGTTTAAAAAACATCCATTTTGCCATTGGTTCAAAACACTATTAAATATGCTTTATTCTTACAAAATGATTCTGATTTTATTTTCAAATAAACTAAAAGTCATTGGTTTTGTATTTAAATATCCTTGGTGAATCTATAATGTATTTTTCTTTCCTGTGTATATAAAAAGAAACAACTCATTCAATTAGAACTAATTTGTAAAACTTTACTTTCTCATTGTATTTTTATTTTAAATTGTATTTTCTTTACGGCAGACAAAATATTGCCTTGCTTTGTAATAATTTCTCAAAATAAGTAATTGTAACGGGTTATACATTTTGCGGTTTCAAAAGTATAAGGCTAGAATCCAACATCTGTCAAATTAGGTTGTTAAACCAATTTTTTTTTCAGTTGAAAGTCCGATATTTAGGAAAATGGATCGTTTAATTATCGCAGAACGCATAGGTACAAATTGTTAAAACCTACCACAAAAAATGGTGATTCTGCCACAGCCACATACCGTGCTTAAAGAGGAGATTACAGTTTACATAATCGTCCAACTACGCAAGCAATTGGCAAAATTGTGAAGAAAATTGAAGAGATTGGATTGGTTACAGATATTGTAAGGCATGTGCATCATCGTTTCGCTCATAGAGGAAATATATTTCCTCTATGGTTTCGCTCGTACTACCGAAAATATCGCTGCTGTAAGTGCAAGTGTTGTCGAAGACCCGAATTTGTCGATTCCTCGTCGTTCTCAGATGTAAGCATCTACATCCATATAAACCACAACTGTAGCCAGGCGGCGGCGGCGGCCGGGGATTTTTCAAAAAAAATTTTCTTCAGCGACGAAGTACATTTCTCACTCCCTGTGTATGTTAATAAACAAAATTGCCGTATTTGGGGTTCTGAGAATCCTCAAATAAATGAAAAGAGGCCATTATATCCACAAAAAGTGACTGTTTGGTAAGCTCTTTGGTCCGGAGGTGTGATTGGACCTTACTTCTTCGAAAACAAAAACGATGGAACGACTGTCAACGTCAATTCGGAGCGTTATGGTCATTATGATAACCGACCTTTTTTTTTTGTCTGCTATTGAAGAAGACGACTTGGAAAATATGTGGTTTCAACAAGATGCTGCCACCACGGTTGCCACTTGAAAAAAAATTGCATGACCAAAGCTGAAAATAAAAATGACCAATCGTACGAAAAAAGGACCAAAATAATTTGTGTCCGAAATGGCTTTTAACTTTCCACTTTGTATATATATTTCTTATAGTACTATTATGAAGAGGAACGAACGAAGCGACATCTGAGCGAGGTGGAGATGAAAGAATTTGATCCCTTTTGATCCCTTTTATTTGTGTACCCCTCAATAGTTGTAGAGTTGAGAATGAGGGAAAATTTAACAATAATCAACGATAATTAAAGAATAGAAAATAGAGAAGAACATATGCAAATGTAGTAGGAGATCGAGGGAGATAATAGAAACAACATTTTGACATTATTTGTGTATGCATATTATACTTGAAAAGGAATGATTTTACGGTTATGCTTTGGCTAGAAATAGAAAAAATGTAAACAAAAATAGAAACGAAGCAAAAAAGGGTTGCAATAGTACTTTTTGCGGTTGGTAGTAAAAAAAGTTATTACTTTTTTGAAATTAATTACCAATGCTTGAATAATTCTTACAACAGGTATACATGGTAGTATTTTAAAGAGAAAAATATGGTTAATATAGAATATTAGGATATTGATTTTTGAAGGTTAGGTTAGGTTAGGTTGAACGGGCTGACGGTTGATGTTGTTACCATCACACTTAGATCAGTGTAGATCCATTGTGGTACCCCGAAGTGTTGAAACTTCCTGAAAAGATATAAAAACCTATGAATCATGTGGTTCGTTAAACCATTTAGAGGTCTTGACAAAGTTTAGTAAGCTTTTGCCTGGCAGTTCTGATAGTTCCTCCAGTTCATTAAAGAAGAAGTTGCCTAGAGTTTTCTTCCTAGCAAGACAGAGTGAAGGACAGTGGCAGAGAAAATGAGCAGTGTCTTCATGCTCGTTTTCATCACCACAGCCTCTACAAAGGTCATCAGTACTGAGCCCCATTTTCTTCTTATGGTAGCCGAGTAGGTTGTGTCCTGTAATGATGCCGATGAGGGATCTTAGGGAGGGCTTATTTAGAGTTAAGATCCAGTCGGATCTTTTCTTATCGTATCTAGGCCATATCTTCCTGGTGTTAACACAGGTTTCTAGGAGATTCCATCTGTCATTGGATTTTTGAATGATGGTTTTACTGACGTTATGTTTCAGTTCACATAACGGTATCCCTATATGGTGGTCTATCCGAGAGGGTTCCAGTGTGGAGCCCTCCCTAGCAAGTTCATCCGCCTTTTCGTTGCCTGGTACATCACTGTGGCCAGGAACCCAGCAGAGTCTTACGTTATGCTGTGTGCCAAGAACCTTTAGCTCTTCGCGACAGCAAGAGACAAGCTTTGACTTGATTTGGGTGGCAGAGATAGCTTTTATTGCTGCTTGGCTATCAATGAAAAAAGTGATGTCCGCGTGTGATATCGCCATCATGGATATAGGTTTAGCAGCGTTTTTCACTGCCAAGATCTCCGCTTGGAAGACGCTGCTATAGTCGGGGAGCCTGAATGCTTTGGCAAGGTTGAGGCTTTCAGAGTAAAATCCCGCACCTACTCTACTATCCATTTTTGAGCCATCGGTGTAGATGGTAATGGTTGAGTCGTTGGTGTAGGGCTCACTATTTTCCCAATCTAGTCTATTGGGGAACCTAGTACTAAAGGATTTGTTGAAATCTAAGTAGGGGCTCATATAATCTGTGCAGATATTTTTGTCTACGTATTTCGTAAGAATAGCTGCGTGGCCACTCTGGCTAGTTTGCCAGATGTTAGTTTGACTGAGCCTGAGGGCGCTGTATGCTGCTGATTCTTGAACGAATAGATCTATTGGGGGGAGATTGAGGATCGTTTCTAGACCTGCAGTTGGGGTCGTCCTCATCGCACCACTAGTACAGATAGAAGCCATTCTCTGTACTTTGGTAAGTATTTTTTGATTCGTGGATTTCTCCAACGCTTTCCACCAAACCAAGCTGCCATAAGTTAGAATCGGTCTGACTATGGCAGTGTACATCCACATTACTATTTTGGGGTTCGGTCCCCAATTTCTACCCAGAATCTTGTTACATGAGTAGAGTGCGATTGTGGCTTTCTTATATCTTTCTTGGATATTTGGACCCCAATTGAGTTTTTTATCCAATATAACTCCGAGGTATCTAGCTCGATCGGAGATTTTTAGTGTTATATTTTCTATTTTTGGTATTATAAACGGAGGGATCTTCCTCCTGTTTGTAAAAAGAACCAGTTCTGTTTTAAGGGGGTTTACATTAAGACCGCATTTCTTGGTCCAGTTGCTGACCTTTGATAATGCGTTTTGTAATTGTTCGCTAATAGTGGTAAGGTATTTACCCGTCGCCAAAAGCGCTAAGTCATCAGCGTAGGCTACCACTACTATACCGTGGTTCCTAAGTTTTATTAGGATCTCGTTCATCACTAAGATCCATAATAATGGTGAGAGAATTCCCCCTTGCGGGGTTCCTCTAGATGCGTACATCTCTAAATGTGCGTTACCAAGCTCACTATGTATTAGTCTGTTTTTCAGCATACACATGATCCATTTGATAACTACTTCTTCTATGTGTTGATCATTAAGAGCTTTCTCGATTGCAATACTGTGGACGTTATTGAAGGCTCCTTCAATGTCCAGGAATGAAGCAAGAGTGTATTCCTTAACGTCAAGTGATTTTTCTATAGTTCTAACTACGCAGTGTAGTGCCGTTTCTACACTTCTACCTTTTGTGTAGGCGTGTTGAAAGGGTGATATGGTTTCCGGTTTTAAATTACCGCGGATGTATATGTCGATAAGTCTTTCTAGTGTTTTAAGTACAAAAGACGTAAGACTAATAGGTCTGAAGTCCTTAGGTTCAGTATGGCTGGGTTTGCCGGCTTTTGGTATAAAAACGACTTTTACCTCACGCCATGTCTTGGGAATATACCCCCATTTAATGCTACTTTGAAAGATGTTTATCAGGTGTGGGGTGATAAACTCAGTGCTCTTTTGCAGCATCATTGGGAAAATGCCGTCTCGGCCTGGAGATTTATAAGGGGAGAAAGAGTTAATAGCCCAGTTTAGCTTTTCTTCCGTTATAACATCCGTAGGTATTTCATAATCGAAGATTGAAGAGTAATCTGGTTCGCGTTCAGTGCTAGGTTTACTACCTGGGAAGTGAGTTTCAACTAGGAGTTCTAGACTTTCGCGACCTGATTCAGTCCAGTCATTGTCGGGTTTCCTTAGAGAACCAACAGAAGTGGAGGTTTTCGAAAGGATTTTCCTGAGTCTAGATGACTCGTTGGTACACTCGATATTATTGCAGAAATGTTTCCACGAGCTCCGTTTGGCTCGTTGGGTTTCTGTTTTGAATTTTCTTTGACTAGTCTTATAACAGTCCCAGTCACTTTCGAGTCTTGTTCTTTTTGCAGCATTGAAAAGTTTTCTTGTTTCTTTTCTAATGTTGGTTAGTTCTGTTGTCCACCAGGGGGGTTTACTGTTTTTTTTCACAGTTGTTTTGATTGGGCAACTGGTTTCAAACGCCTTACGCAGAGTCTCAGTGAGATTCTCTGTTGCCTTCTCTAGACTGTCTGGTCCCAGAATGGCGCTGGTGTTAACGTGCTTGATGTTATTTCTAATTTCCCTATTGAAGATAACCCAGTCTGTACACCTGTTATTTCTAAAGGGTTTGTGCTGTCTATCAACGTTAGGGATTTTAAATTCTATGAGACGATGGTCAGAAAAGGAAGGTTCTTCTAAAACCCTCCAATGATCAATTTGACAGGAGTCAGAATTATTTGAGAGGGTATTGTCTAGCACCTCTTTCCGATTTTTTGTGACAAAGGTGGGTGTATTACCTCGGTTAGCCACACGTAGATTGTTATCTATGATAAATTGAAAGAGGGATTCACCTCTAGTATTTGTATCGGTGCTCCCCCATTGTACATGATGTGCATTGGAGTCGCACCCAAGTATAATATTGAAATTTTTCTTACTTGCGAATTCTACTATTTTATTTGTTATATCCGCTGGTGGTCCTTCAACTCCATCATAGGGCATATAAGTGGAGGTTAATATGAGTGATGGGTGCTCCTTGCGTTCTAAAGTGACCGCGGTCTGGTCGATGTTGCTGTAAGAAGTTAAAAGAAAGAGATTAAACCGTTTTCTAGCTAATATACAGGTTCTGGGATTACTATTTTGGCTGTCAAGGTTTGACTTATACAGCATGAGGTCTTTGGAGTGCAGGCCCTTGATCATGCCACCTACTATCCAGGGTTCTTGGATCAGGGCCATGTCGTATTGTCTACTCTGCATGAGGTAGACCAGGTTGGCGCTGGCGGCTTTACTATGTTGAAGATTGATTTGTAAGATTTTCAATTCCATATACATAATAATAAAGATTTTTCCCCGCCCTACTAACCTGTTTTCTTTTGTTGGGTATCAATCTAAGTTTGCATCTGGTGATCCCGACGCGCACTTTGAAATCCACTTTCCTCAGTAGTGGTATAGATTTATGGACCAGTCTAACCGTTACCTCGGTGCCTTCCTTGGTTTTTTCGCATTTGACGACTTCCCATTCCTGGCTTAGGAGATCTCTGTTGAGTGATGTTATATATCTCTCCAGGCGATCATTGGGAAGTGTGGGGCCTTTGACCAAAAGTGTGCCTATTGGTCTGGAGATATTTTTGATCTCCTTCACATCAATAAGGCGAAGATCCGCATTTTGCCATGGTGCAGAGGTGCTACTTGTGAAATCCTGAAGCCACTTGAGTGTGGCGTCATTTTCACAGTTCATCACCTTGAACCCATGGACGGTCGTAAGATTTCCGAAGAGTGGGGGGGGCCTGTTTTTGACGATGGCCTCATTTACTTCTTCCAGGATTCTTAGCTCTAGAAGTTGCCACTCGTCCTCGGTCAGCTTCCGTGAGGGTTTGCCGAAATCGGCAATGGCCACTTGGTGCCCCTTCACGGTTGCCCGGGAGATCTTTAACCTCTTCGTTGCCTTGTTAGGCGAAGAGTCGGTCGGGGAGAGTTCGTTCCTTGCCCTTTTAGAGGAACAAGGTGCTTCAGGTGGTGGTTGTGGATTTGCGTCACTAACTGTTGTCGTAATTGTGCTTCTAAGGCGCTGTTTGGACTTGTCTAGCGCCGCCTTCTCCTTAGCTGTTAGGGACTCAGGAGTCCTGTTAGCAAAGCGCCGGACAATCCTTTCAGCGTTTCGTCTTTGTCGTCGTCTTATTACGTTCTCGTTCAAAACCTTAGTTTTGCGTATAGTCGTCCTATTTTCAATAACCGTCGTGATACTGTCGTTCGTGTTGTTGATCGTCTGGTTTTCGGGGACGGAATCAATGGTCTTGTTTAGGTTGACGCTGAGGCTGTGGCCAATAGCATCGTCTTCACAAGCCATCTCATCTTTCCCCTCATTTAGGGCCGCTCTAATGCCTGCTTCACTAACACCAACTGATATCGATGCGATCAGTGGCGGATCAGTAGGTGGTAAGATTGGCACCTCAATGTGTGTCCGTTGGATCTGTCCTTCTGTTCCGTCTAGAGGAGTTGCCTTTGCCATTGATGGGGAGCACACTTCCTTACGCTGTTCTAGAACGTCGTTGGGGGTAGGTGGTCCCATCAAGGTCTTAACGCTCAGACTCTCTGAAGAGGGAGGGTTCAGTGTTTGATTAGCGGTGTGCCTATCTTTTCCCAAACCCTCCCTGTCCAGGAAGGCACGAGCATTGTGCAGCATTTTCCTTTCCTGCTCAGTTAACTGTTCCCAGTCTAATTGGCCTAACCTTTTAACCGTCCTCTTGCTGTTTGTGATTCTGCACCTTCTCGAAGCCTTGGATACTGTCGAAAGGTTGGAGCTAGCGACCGAGCTGACGTCATCGTCAACTTCGATTATGCTTGCTCCATCCCCCATATCCATATTCGAGAAGGGGTTCAGGAGGAGGTTCTCCTCTTCTTCAGTCAGACTGAGATTTTTGTTGCTTATGTTGCTCATACTGAGAATTCTTGAATACTTATAATTGGTCGAAACCGATGAAACTAAAAAGAGAAGAAAGAAAAAAGAAAAAGAAAAAGAAGAAGTTTCGTAATTATAAGTAGTATTAAATATGAGTATTTTGGAAAAATTGTCACTGGCGACTCCTTCTCTCGGTATTGAGACCGCGAGACAAAGCCCAAGCCGGTAGCCGTGACTTCTACCGACCTTATAGCGTATATCCCCGCTATGGTTTTTTTCTGTTTGTGTATTTCTTCCATATTCATAGGGGTGGGCCTCTCTTAGTTTGCTTAAACCTAAGTTGGTGGCTGAGAATCTGCTCAAGAGCTAGAATCTGCAACTTAACCTACTAGAAGTTCTCGCGTAAGCCTCCCCACCAACGGCAAGGTGGAGACCCGTCGAGGAGGTTGATTTTTGAAGGGATTATATTAATAATCCAAGGCATAAAGAATGAAAAGAAAAGCTTTTAGCTTTTTATTAAAAAATCGAATAAGTAAGTAAGTAAGTAAGTAAGTAAGTTATTCATTTATTAACAGTTAAATACAATAGTTTGTTACAATATTTGAATCTTAAAGCTATGGCTTAGCCGTCAGCCTGATTGGCAAATTTATATTTTAATTTTAATTAATGACTATAAATAGAATAAATTTTCAATAAATTCAAAATGGTAGGTATTTAAATGTATTCAGATATTAACAATTTTCTGTATTTGTAAACTGTTTTCAAGAAATTGCTAAGGGTTTTCCATTCACATTCGTTTAAAAGTTGTACAGATTCTTGTAAAGTTAAAGTGGGTTTACCAAAATGCATAATTCTTTGTGGTCTGAATATAGGGCATATACTAATAATATGAAAGCAGTCTTCTTTTGCTTTAAGGTTGCACAGCGAACAGAATTGGTTAAAGCTTCCATTATAGGGGTTCCCATTGAGGTGAAGGACCTCGCACCTTGCTTTGAAGATTATAGATATTTCATCATATCTTAACGAATCATGGAAGTAGTTCCTTTGTTTTAGATTGTAATCCAATTGGCTGTATAAGACTCTGTTATCAGACTCTCGCGCCTTAAGGATGAACATATCACGAGATGCGTCTTCATTCTTCTGAATAATGTTGTAGAGATTTTCTTTCAAATTGCTTAAGTTGTTAGTGTCAATTATTAAGTTTTCACCACAAGCGTTACCAATAGTCTGCCATTTTTTATACCACCAGTCTTTGTTCCTTAACTCATACAAAAACAGTTTCTTCGAAAGTCGATATTCTTCATAATGACTACATAGCTTAACTATGAAGTCAGCTTGAGATTTCAGAGTGTTGGTTAGGAGTTTTGGAAGACCAGTTTCCAAGTAAATACAATAATTTGGTGTATTTTGTGGCAGGTTAAATAGTTTCTTCAGAAAATTTCTTTGGAATAATTCTATTTCCTCGTACTCATCTGCACCCCAGACTTGAGAAGCGTAGCAAAGGGTTGATTTGACAACTGAATTAAATATCTTATATTTTGAGGATAAAGTGATTCTTTTGTTTGAAAAAACATTTTTCCAGGTTAGGTTAATTAAGCTTTGTGAGCTATTGCTTTTCTCGGCTAGGTGGTTCTTGAAACTAAAAGTTGAACTAAGTCTCACACCTAGGTATTTAACTTCTCTCACGGTTTCTACAGCTTGTCCATCGTAATACCACTGTCTGTCATTATGATTTCTTGAATGTCGCTCGAAGACCATCATTTTCGATTTTTCTGTATTTATAGATAGATCCCATCTCTTGCAGTAGTTTGACAAGCGATTTATCATCAATTGCATCTGCTCAGGTGATTCAGCTAGTATGACAAGGTCGTCTGCGTAGAGTAACACATTGACTATAGAACCAGCAATTCTGACTCCACCAGGTAGATCATCTACTACGTCGTTTAAAAAGAGTGAGAACAATAATGCACTGAGGAGACAGCCTTGTTTCACACCAGAATTAGTTCCGAACCACTCCGAGTACGTTGTACCATCCCAAACTGCTGCATTAGTATCCGTGTACATTTCTCTAATCACTTTAATGAATTTTGACGATATACCAAGTTGCGACATTTTGTAAAAAAGAGCGTCCCTGTTAATAAGATCAAAGGCAGCTTTGAAATCAACAAAGAAAGAGTATACTTTTTTGTTCCTGGCTTGGAACGCTTTAACAATAGACGTAAGAATATATATTTGGTCAATAGTGGAGTAATTCTTTCTAAATCCCGCTTGTAGTTCAGACAGAATGTTTTTCCTTTCAACCCATCTTTCTAATCTTTCAACCAAGACACCACAGAAAATTTTTGACATAACATTCATGAAAGAGATTCCTCTATAATTTTCTACAACGTCTAAAGGTCCTTTTTTGTGGATCGGGAAGATCACAGATTTCCTGAACGAAGAGGGGATGCTTGCCGTTGATAAAATTTTGTTGAACAGGGTCCTTAAGTTGTTATAAAATTGGGGTGTTGCATTTTTAAAAAACTCATAAGGGATACCATCCTCACCTGGCGCCTTTCCATTTTTCGCTTTCATCAACACAGATTGTATTTCTTCAATAGAGATGTCGGAGTCTAATGATTCGTCAATGCATAAAGGTTCTGCGTATGAGATTATCAGATTAGAATTATTTGAGAGGAGAAGTTTAAAGTGGTTTGCAAGTAATTCAGCCGATACACCTGTACCGATTTTATAATTCATTCCGTTGATTTCCCTCGCAATCTTCCAGAATTCTTTGGCGTTTCGAGTTTGTCCCAAAAGAGAAATCGAATATAAGATGAAAGAGGAAAGTCTAGAATACTCTGAAAGCAAAAAGCGCCAAAAAGTGAATGAACCAAATCAAAATGTAAGAATACAAAAAAGTGTGTTCCGATAAAAGCGATACAAGGGTATTATCAGATAATAGATACAAAACTAAATCTTAAGTGTGATTTCCAGTTCATAATTTCAACAATTTGTACGTTGTATTTTCTGACGTTGAGTTTTAATTTAAGTATAGGTACTAGGATTTGTAGTAAACTATGGTAAAATAATGACGCAATAATATGCGTCGAGACCATGAGTTGTTTTGCGTCTTAAAGAGCTTTAACTAATAAAAAATTCCAGAAATATGGAAATATTTTTGATACAAAGTGACTTTATTTGAAGAGGTTTATATTTATATTTTTTATATGTAATCTAAAAAATATATTTAAAAAAGCATTAAAATTTAATTTTATGATATCAATTTGTTGTTTATAAGTTTACAACATACAATTTCGCAAAAAAATCAATAATTTCCTATGAAATATGTGAGAGATACATTAAAAATTACTCAAAACTATACTTTCTTGAACACTTTTCATTGCTCATTTCCCACAAGTTGCAATTTTCGAGTTAGGTAACTTTCATTTTAAAGGTGCGAGGTACTATAAAATGTATAAAGAGTTACGAAGGTAGTTAGTAAAATGAAAAAAATATTTTCAATAATAACCACAGGAAGGCAACCCTGTCTATTTCTATACTGTTTTTTAACCATGTTTTGCATACTTCTTCTACGTACATATGTATATCTTAATAAATTTAACATTATTTTTTTTAATATTTGTTTTGAAAAAATTGCATGGCTTAAACATTAAGTAGATTAGATTAGCAGTATAACGAGGAATAGGCCTATTGGGGACACCTCGAAAAAAAAAACGCGTCTAGTACATTGTATATATATTTCTTATAGTACTCCTATGGAACGAAATTTTTTATTTCATCTCCACGACGTAAATGGCGCTGCGTGTATCAAAAAGTTTGGTGTAGAGTTAAGAATGAGGAGAAAATGACTGTATAAAAAGAATGAGAGAAGTGTATTTGTTTAAGTTGCATAAACAAATATGTCTGAGGGAGTTCGCCAAAATACAAATGTCAAACCAAGAAGGAATAATATTTGTTTACTTTTTTTTTGCTTCCACGTGACAATGCAGAGGAGATATGTATATACACACATATGTTTGTAGCTATGTATACTTTAACGTTGTAGGTATTTTGAATTTAAAAATTGTCGTTTGATTTTAAATTTTCAATTTTCAATTTTTGTGCAAATGAAATGTTGCCAAATTTGGCATATACAAATACATATGTTTGTAGCTATGTATACTTTAACGCTGGTTGTAGGCATTTTGAATTTAATAATTCTCGTTTGATTCTAAATTTTCAATTTTCAATTTTTGTGAAAAATGAAATGTTGCCATATTTGGCATATGATGCATTGAAGATTTTAAATATATTCAATTGTTTTGTTGTTGTTATTATTGCGTATTATTTGTTATTTGTACGTATCAAGTACAAACACAATCAAAATTGCACACATTTAAAGGTATATTTAAAAGTAGGTCGTTTTTTGTTGTTTTTTTTTTAACGGCTTAACAGGATGTATACAGAATTGAATTTTTAACTTCCGTATAAAAACTTCAAGCAATGAAAAAATTGGGCACGAGTACGATAACTTTGGCGCCAAGATATAGTAACGGTTTTTGGTAGAGGGTCTTAATACAAGCATTTTTTACTATGGGAGGGGGGTCTATCTCCCCCCGTTTAGGCGGGAGGGGCAATTTAAAAAAGTTATTATTTAAAATGGAAAAAAATAATTAAAAAATAAGGGTGATACTTACAATTAAGTTGTATACATTTTTTTAAAGCCAACATTCTGTTCTATTAGCCAGTTTTTAAATCAAGTCAAAAGTTATGAAAGTTATTTTTTAATTATTTTTTTCCATTTAATGTACATATTTTTTTTAACTGCCCCTACCGCCTAAACGGGGGGAGATAGACCCCCTCCCATAGTAAAAAATGCTTGTTTTTAACTGTTCTATACAAATCCGTCATTAAACTTTGTCGCCAAAGTTATCGTACTCTCCCCAAAAATTGTATGTATGTACATAGAACATTTCGCTATACTTACCTATTTTAAGAGAATCTGTTTAAAAATAGTACCTATAATTTTAAAAAAGAAAAAGCATTTCGTATTCTTTTCCACATCACCCAATGGGGTAGAATACTAGACGCGTTTTTTTTTCGAGGTGTCCCCAATAGGCCTATTCCTCGTTCTACTGCTAATCTAATCTACTTAAGCCACTTTAAGCCATGCAATTTTTTCAAAACAAATATTAAAAAAAATAATGTTAAATTTATTAAAATATATGTACGTAAGTAAAATATAAACTTGAACATCTAAATTAAAATTAAAAATTAATGTAACATATACATAGGTACTCGAACAAATAGTCCGGAACACCTAAAAAAGATAAGAAATTAATATTTAATTTAAAAATTACAATGCATTTTTTTCTAATTATTTTTATTTTCTGTTATTACGTATCACATTGTTTTTGATTTTACATTTCAAAACTTAAAAATTAAGCTTAAACATATTTCTCTTCTTTCTTTACTGCTTCCTTTAATTTTTTGTTTTGTCTTCTAAGGTCCAAAATGATCAGTCCGATCAGCACAAATTTTGTAATTGTCTCTTGATGTTCCGTTGAACAGTTTGTTGTTGGAATCCTATCTCTTCCTTTCATAATTTGTTGTGTCCAGGTTTCCGCCAGTTTTTCCAAAACATCCATTTTTGAAAAGTCCCTCAAAAATATAGTCTGAAGACTATTAACAGCGTCTTCGAAACGGATCGAAGGAACTGTAAGTTTCCCGAAATCTGAAACTTTGGCAGCTGTCTCGTAGGCTCTTAGTTTTATTAAAAACGTCTGTTGCCTTTCTTTATCCTCTTCATTTTCGTCTATTAGGAATTGAGTGCACGGATCACAATTTAACTTACTCTTGAGTTTTTTTGCTGCGAATCCGGCATAATATGCTGCAGCTCCTTTCTGGAGCTCCTGGCTCTTTGTTGTGTTGTTTTCCATAACAACATCCTGGTCCTCATTCTCAAGTTCCTCTGGCTCTTCGAAAATGAAATTTTCATTTGCGGATTCGTTTTGTGCTGCCGTTGTGTCCAGTCCATCAGCTATTTGTAGGAGCGGTTCTGCTTTTGCATCCTCGTATCCAGAATGTTCCGCTGAAGTCAAATGCTGGAATATGATCTGCTTCAGATTCCGGACTAGTCTCCAAGTCGAAGGGTTCCTTTCATATGACCCTTTACTGTGGCGCAGCATAGAAAACAAATTTTCTGCCACATCTGTGTTAAGATGTGAAAGCAGAAAATATGTTTGGTCATCGCTCTTGAAATGTTCCCACATCATCTCTATTCCTAGTAGAGTTTGCTTTAATCCCTTAAAGCAAGGTGGGACTTTCATTTTGCTACTTGACTTCCATGTCGATATCCACTCCCTTGCATTTTTAATTGCATCCAGGGTTTCAGTGGAATCTGACAAAACCTGTTGATTAGGGTTTCTTGAATAAAGTTGCCCAGTGTTCAACGTGTCAAATAAATCATTCATTCTCTTGATGAATTTTGCTGTGGACAGTGCAACTTTCTTCTCCTGTTCCGTTTTGAAAAAATCGATGCTAAGTGCGTACATGATTCCGGAGTACACACTAGCGCTGAAAACTTGCGTTGCCAATTTGACAGACATTTTCTCAAAAGGACCGGGTTTGATGTGCGATTTTGTAAGTTTAAAGAAAACTTGAAATATACCTTTCGAGTCTTCTTCAAAAATCTTTTCCAAAATTCGCCAATCAACAACTTCGTCTCCTATTGAGATTGTATGTTTTAGCAAAATGTTTCGAACGCTTTTAAACATATGTGGATAATCATAGAGTAAAACTCTATTATTTTCGATATCCACATACGGTTTCGAATCCTGGTATAGTTGCGGCCTTATCATAAAGTAAGCCGACTTATTTGACGATCCTTGATCGCAGCTTGTTGCTACAATTGTTAGTCCACAATTATTTACTCCTTTAATAATTGTGACCAAACTCTTTACTAGCATATCGCCGTTAGGTGATCCCACGTAGTAAGCAATCGTCTGCTTCCAGTTTTTGTTTAAGCCTCTAAGGGTGAAAACCATTACTTTAGAGGCCACAGCATTTGTTCTTCCGAATTCTCCAAAATCCTCGAAACCGTATATAAAATCATCCTTGATATTATATTCCAGCTCTTTTTTTATGAGCATCTCATCGAATAGCAGCACGCACTTCTTATCCATCGGTGTCATGTCCTTAGCTTTGTCACTAAGCAGCTCCTTTATCTTATCACTTAATCCTGTTGGCAAACGGATTTCTGAATGCCACCGGTAAATGGTGCTTACCGATGGCAGCTTGAATCCCGCACTTAACATGAAGTTATAACATGCTGGAGACTTAAAGAAAAATTTTAAAAACAAATCTTTTTCTTTAGGTGTCCATGGTGCATTTGCCTTGTGGAACAGTTGGGAGGTGATGAAAATTCTGAGTTCGTCAGAAAAGTCCTCCATATGTGCATCAAGTCCTTTCCTCAGCTGGTATTCTGGTCTCACTGCGTCTCTTTTTGGTGTGTCCATGTAGCATTTACACATAGGTTCTTTCTTTTCCGGTAATTTCCGCGGCACATATTTGTATGTTCCTAAACTGGGGGATGGAAGGTCCTCCTCTTTAATTTCCATCGTAAAATCAGCTGGTGGTAAAGAAAATCCGCGAACATAATTTGCGGAACCAGCCTCAGCCGCATTAACAAGAGATACGGCTGGACTGGAAGGAACCGGCGGAAGAGGGGGTGGAGGTTGAGTAACAGGGGTAACCGTTAAGGTTGGCTGATGATGAATTCTCCATGCTTCCATTAAGCGTACGCACGATGAGTCATGACTAGCATCTGTACATAAGCAAATGGATGGAGAGAAGGGAATAGGGATAGCTAGCTTAGACAGACACTTAAAAGTAGACTTAATTATGATATCTTTAGCATAAAAATGTTTCTCACACATGACAGACGTTTTTACTAGTCTGCTAGGATTCGAAACATTCCCATGCTTGATCCAAATTGGTCTACGAAAGTTTGTGGGAATCTTAAAAAAGGATATACCCTTACTTTTCTGCTGAGAGCAGTTAAAGTAGCAACAGACAACCATATTTAAGCAATAAATTACTAATAAGCAAAAATATCTATAAATAAAAGCAATATATAATTAATAAAAAGCAATAAATTACTAATAAGCAAAAATATCTATAAATAAAAGCAATATATAATTAATAAAAAGCAATAAATTACTAATAAGCAAAAATATCTATAAATAAAAGCAATATATAATTAATAAAAAGCAATAAATTACTAATAAGCAAAAATATCTATAAATAAAAGCAAGATATAATTAATAAAAAGCAATAAATTACTAATAAGCAAAAATATCTATAAATAAAAGCAAGATATAATTAATAAAAAGCAATAAATTACTAATAAGCAAAAATATCTGTAAAAAGAAGCAGTATATAAATAAAAGCAGTACGTATATAATTTTTTAAAAAGCAATATATTATTTAAAAGAAAGCTTTATATTAAATAGTAAAAATCAGTGTTATATTGATTTTGGTTTCGAACAAAAAAATTAAAAATAAAGATAATTAACGGGAACACCCTATTGAATTGAAAAAAATATATGAAAAAATCTGCGCACTAGGTACTCAAAATTTGAAATGAAGCAGAAACAAAAATGAAATTGAATTTAATAAACTAAGTACACTTAACTAATTTGTATTTGGAACCAATTATCACAGTTAAGACGTTAATAATGAAATAAAATATACAAATAAAATCTACCTACAATAACAATAAACTCACTGCTAAAAAGTAGGTTCTTGCACAACACAAAACGGATTTTAAAGCTATATTTAAAATATGTTGAAATAATTTAAAGGACACTTAATTTAATGGCAAATATTAGGAATTATGGATGTATATATTTAATAACTAAAGATTATAACTAAAAATGTAAATAGGTATTTATTTTATTAAAAAAACCGCACAAAATTATCAATCACAATTAACAACACAAGAGCTTTGCACAGTTATGAATTCAAATTGGCGAAGAAGAAGTATGCAAAACATGGTTAGAAAACAGTATAGAAATAGACAGGGTTGCCTTCCTGTGGTTATTATTGAAAATATTTTTTTCATTTTACTAACTACCTTCGTAACTCTTTATACATTTTATAGTACCTCGCACCTTTAAAATGAAAGTTACCTAACTCGAAAATTGCAACTTGTGGGAAATGAGCAATGAAAAGTGTTCAAGAAAGTATAGTTTTGAGTAATTTTTAATGTATCTCTCACATATTTCATAGGAAATTATTGATTTTTTTGCGAAATTGTATGTTGTAAACTTATAAACAACAAATTGATATCATAAAATTAAATTTTAATGCTTTTTTAAATATATTTTTTAGATTACATATAAAAAATATAAATATAAACCTCTTCAAATAAAGTCACTTTGTATCAAAAATATTTCCATATTTCTGGAATTTTTTATTAGTTAAAGCTCTTTAAGACGCAAAACAACTCATGGTCTCGACGCATATTATTGCGTCATTATTTTACCATAGTTTACTACAAATCCTAGTACCTATACTTAAATTAAAACTCAACGTCAGAAAATACAACGTACAAATTGTTGAAATTATGAACTGGAAATCACACTTAAGATTTAGTTTTGTATCTATTATCTGATAATACCCTTGTATCGCTTTTATCGGAACACACTTTTTTGTATTCTTACATTTTGATTTGGTTCATTCACTTTTTGGCGCTTTTTGCTTTCAGAGTATTCTAGACTTTCCTCTTTCATCTTATATTCGATTTTTTAATAAAAAGCTAAAAGCTTTTCTTTTCATTCTTTATGCCTTGGATTATTAATATAATCCCTTCAAAAATCAATATCCTAATATTCTATATTAACCATATTTTTTTCTTTAAAATACTACCATGTATACCTGTTGTAAGAATTATTCAAGCATTGGTAATTAATTTCAAAAAAGTAATAACTTTTTTTACTACCAACCGCAAAAAGTACTATTGCAACCCTTTTTTGCTTCGTTTCTATTTTTGTTTACATTTTTTCTATTTCTAGCCAAAGCATAACCGTAAAATCATTCCTTTTCAAGTATAATATGCATACACAAATAATGTCAAAATGTTGTTTCTATTATCTCCCTCGATCTCCTACTACATTTGCATATGTTCTTCTCTATTTTCTATTCTTTAATTATCGTTGATTATTGTTAAATTTTCCCTCATTCTCAACTCTACAACTATTGAGGGGTACACAAATAAAAGGGATCAAAAGGGATCAAATTCTTTCATCTCCACCTCGCTCAGATGTCGCCTCGTTCGTTCCTCTTCATAATAGTACTATAAGAAATATATATACAAAGTCTAGTATTCTACCCCATTGGGTGATGTGGAAAAGAATACGAAATGCTTTTTCGATTTTTAAATTATAGCATTTATAATTATAGTTAGGTACTATTTTTAAACAGATTCTCTAAAAATAGGTAAGTATAGTGAAATGTTCTATATAGGTACATATGTACATAAAATTTTTTCATTGCATGAAGTTTTTATACGGAAGTTAAAAATTCAATTCTGTATACATCCTGTTAAGCCGTTAAAAAAAAACAACAAAAAACGACCTACTTTTGAATATACCTTTAAATGTGTGCAATTTTGATTGTGTTTGTACTTGATACGTACAAATAACAAATAATACGCAATAATAACAACAACAAAACAATTGAATATATTTAAAATCTTCAATGCATCATATGCCAAATATGGCAACATTTCATTTTTCACAAAAATTGAAAATTGAAAATTTAGAATCAAACGAGAATTATTAAATTCAAAATGCCTACAACCAGCGTTAAAGTATACATAGCTACAAACATATGTATTTGTATATGCCAAATTTGGCAACATTTCATTTGCACAAAAATTGAAAATTGAAAATTTAAAATCAAACGACAATTTTTAAATTCAAAATACCTACAACGTTAAAGTATACATAGCTACAAACATATGTGTGTATATACATATCTCCTCTGCATTGTCACGTGGAAGCAAAAAAAAAGTAAACAAATATTATTCCTTCTTGGTTTGACATTTGTATTTTGGCGAACTCAGCGCTTTCCATAGAAAGTTATTGTAATCGGTCCGATTTCTTTAATTGAAAATTTTGACATTTCTCGACGTTTCAAGGTTCCTAGAGTCTAAATAAAAGATTTTTAGAGAGATGTCTGTGCGTGCGTGTGTACGTACGTTCGGGAAGAATAACGTTTTGACATCTGGTAAAATTTTGAGAAAATCGAATTGACATTTTTTTAGAAAAAATAAAAACCTTAAAAAAACAATAGTAAAACTTGGTAAACATTTACTTTCGACTCAAGTATCTCTTCAAAAATTAAAAAACTATTGGCTTTAAGCTAATTTTATCTCACAGTAAATTGTAAATTGTGCATAAAAATCCAACAGTCAGTTTTTTCATAAAAAATTAAAATCTACAAAAAATAGTACGCAAATGCTACTAAAATTTGGTAAAAATTGGTTTTCGACTAAAAATCTCGTTAACAAGAACAGATATTGAAATCAAACTATTTCATCATTCTCAAAATATTGTTGGTAATTTTTAATGTTTTTTAGAATAATTCAACTAACAACCAGCAAATCACGAAAGCCCACAAACCTTTTAAGCAAGACAAATCGGCAGACGGGATGTGAAGTTATCAGTGTGGGACGCACCCCAGCCTCATTTTTTTTATGATCACAATATGTTAACATTATGTCAGGAGATCGAATAAGTCAGGATCGAATACTATCGCTAAATAAAATTCATATAAAATTAATTAAAAAAAAAATGTTTTTGCAGACCAAACGCTATGGTTAATTTTGTCATCTTGATGCTCTTTGGCCAGCATTATATTATTAATGGTACCCAAATTAAGTCTGCCTTTCGTTTTTATCAAAGTTAATTCAAAAAAATTCCTCTGAGCAGCAACCGAGCTGTGAGGAAGTAACATCAAGTTATAAACGAACTAACTTAAATTTTGAAAACAATATTCATTTTAAGCGTTTTTATGATAATTGAACTTTTCCCAAAATTCTTTAGGTATGTTATGTTAGGAATAGAGTCGAGTTATTTTTTTCAATTTCTTAAAAAAAGGGCACAAATGGAATAAAAAATGACCATTCGACCAAGTGAGAAAATAATGACCAAATTTGGTCGTAAAAGACCAAACTGGCAACCGTGGCTGCCACATGCCAGACAACTCGAGCGAATATGGACTGCAACAGACATTTTCTGTCCGCGTAATTTTTCGTCGTGGCGATATGAACTGGCCACCAAGATCTTGCGATTTGACACTGCTGGACTTTTTGTGTGGGTCTACGTGAACGACCATGTTTATGCAGACAAACCTTTAACTCTTGAGGACTATATATTTTTGGTAATTTTGTATTTACTTGATCAGAATAAGGACATGACAACAAAATAGCAATGGAAGCTTGCTTTCTTATCATCTCTTCTGATGTCTTTTTTTTTTTGAGGAATCTAAAATTTAACTTTCAATGCTGTCAAATTTTGAAATAAAACGAAGAACTCTCAGACCATTATGAACTTAAATACAGTTTTGCAAAGGATATGCCAACATGTATATTGAACACTTATGATTTTCCATAATCGTTGAAGTTATTTCTAGTTGAAAGACTGGACAAAATATGAAATAGAGGATTTAATGCGACCCACATTGGTAACTTGACATTCGTGCCCGTCTGTCAATATTTTTTTTATAGTTTTAAGTTTTAATTAAATATCTTTCTTTTTTTCTCAAGACACAAAAACCATTGTTTCAATATTTGTAAGAAAAGGTCAATTGGGTTTTAAATTAATTTAAAGTTAACAATATTTTGCATATGATAAAGTAAGTATGGTTTCAATATCTGTTTTTGTTTTCGAAATATTTTCGCAACAAGTTTTTAGTAGCATTTTTGAAGGCTTTTATTTTTTATAAAAAAATGCCAATGGTATTTTGCTTATTAAATATTAAATTCTATTAAGAACGATAATTTTCTATAGAATGAAGTAAAAATAACTTTAAAGTCAATGCATTCATTTTTATTCTTGAGATATTCGACTCGAAAACTAGGGGTTGAATCGGCTAAGGTGATAAGTGACCGATCTTTCCGTCAGGCAGTGTATTCAAGTCAATTCAATGCGATTGAACAATTTCACATTATAATTGTCAAAATTCATTGTTGCCATGGTGAAGTTTTAAAATGGTTCCTATAAAATATCTAAATAAAAGTATGCAATTGGCTGTGTGTGAATAACATTCTTAATTTTCTTGTTTTTTTTTTTTTGAATGTTTTAATAGGCTTCGTCGGTCACAAGAATTTGTTTTTAACGAAAAAAGATAGCTGAGAAAATGTTCCAATCGTTTGTGTAAACATCTGGTAGCTCTATTCCGATTCGGATTTTACCAACTTTAAGTAACACATATTTCTTCAAGGTTTGAATTTTCTGTAAAAAAACAGTCCTTTCTATTTTTATACAAATTTAATCAGATGTCAAAAAAGTTTTTCTTTGATAAATAATTTGTTGGGGGTAATATCAATTTTTGTTTGCTAAATATTCGAAGTGACAAATATTTTCCGAGAGATAGTAGAGGGTCAACCAAATTTTTATTTTTTTTTAAAAGCCCCGAACGCACGGACGTACGTAAATATGGACGTACGACCGTTCGTACACACGAGCCCACAAACATCTCTCTAAAAACCTTTGATTAATCTTGAAACTACAAGAAACACTAGTGGTTGGTAACTCTTTTTTCTTCCTATAAAATACTATAACTTTACGATAATACAGTTTTGTCGCAAACCTTAACGAGAGTGTTAAAATAAATAATGTTAAAAGAAATAAATAAAAAAAGCTAACAAAATCTATGCAAATATTTTCGGACAACCAAAAATGAAAAAAGTGGTCTTTAATGTGTTTTTCCATAGCCTCAAAATAATAGAAGGTATTTATAATTCATTATATAGTAAAAATACATCTAAATTCGAAAAAATGTTGCAACTATTTGCATGAACCTTACAATAAAAAGGAAATTTAGGTAAAATTTAAAAAAAAGGTAAATTAAAGTAAAAAAAAATTAAAATAAAGTAAAAAGTAAAGCTTTTGTTTTACTTCCAACATTGTGGCAACACTAATGCAGATGAAGATGCTATAATATGGATGAACATGTTCGTCTTCACTATAATCTTGACTTCTGAATTATAGGAATTTTATAAATGTAGCATTCCTTTTTTTGCAGAAACCAACCATTAAAGTAAGAACAAAAGTGCTTAGAGCTTAATTTTACTTCTTTTGAATGCAAGAGCTTTAATATTTCCCTACTCAGCTATTTGGACATGTTCAACAAAAGCAAAAAGAATGACAAAGAAGATCCGTTCGTTCAACACATTTCAATTTAACGAACATTCAGATTCACGAACTTTTGAAGCTTTTATTTGGCCAACTTTAATTATTTAAAAAGTCTTAAAATTTTAAGTAACCTACTGACCTCTAAAGATCCAACAATATAGCTGTCATTGGTTTTCCAATCTGAAATCAATCATTGGAATTTCCTTGACAGGTAGTTTATAGCGATTATTGAATGAAATTTAATAAGCAGGTTCAGACAACATAAGGGACTTCATTTGCAGTCAACTACATCAATTGAACATACATTTTGACCATGGCAACTAGTTAGTTTTGCAAGTTTCATACATTTCAAACTCAGAACTTGATTTCATTTACCTCTGCCTTCAGTTTATCGTACAAAAACTATCAAAAACATTATTGTCTACACAACACTCCTCAGGCAAGCTACAAGGCAATTCTATTTTTGTTTTTTGTATTATTTTTATTATTTTTTATTGTAAAGAAATATTACTTATTTCCTTTTACACAAAACATTAAATGCAATTATGGAGGTAATAAATAAATCAGATAGTAATAAAGTTCAGCTATCAGTTGAAAGAAAAAATATGATAAGCTGTCATTTTGACATAAGTGGACTTGCCTTCATATTAAGGGAAATTTTTTTTGACTAACTTTCCAGTCAGCAGCTGGCCAATCAGATACCAGAAACTTGCCTTACTTTCAAGTCCTTGGAGTCGTCTGAACCTGCCCAATGAATGTAATCCACAAAAAATTTATTCTGGCAGAAACTGTCAGTGGAATTGTATAAAATTGAAACTCAAATAAGCCGAACTGTTTGTTTGATTTTTTACCAAATAGATTAAGCTGTTCAGGAAAAAAGAAAAATGAATGTTTAGCAAAAAATAATCGTGTAATTTTACTTTTTTTCTCAAAACAAATCAAAATTGGTTAAGTAATTTCCAATCGATTAAACATTTCACCAGATTGATTTTCTTATAAATATATTGTGCCCGCAATCAAGGGGCTATGAATACCGTTATATTCATTAAACACAGTTTGAGCAATTAGGAAGGATGACAGGACAAGAAAAGAGATACCGATGCACATTCGTGTTGTGCGGCTAAGAAAAGAAACCCTGTACCTTACAATACGTCCGGAATCGGGCTCAAGGGTAAACTGATGAGCATCCCTAGAAGTACGGGTATAAAGGTTGAATTGTTTGAGAGGAGAAATACTCGCTACTTCAATAGAACATTGTTTATGAAAATAGCGATAAAACAATAATAGGCTATAACTAGCCCCTTAAGAGAACAAATTATTCTTACGTCGAGATGTGGCGCTTCTAAAAATATCAAATATGAACACTGCATAAATCATAGGGTGTGTAATAATATTATTATATGAAAATGCAGTTTAACATTGCTCTTGAACGTATCTATTCGAAAAAGGAAACCCAAAAAAAGCATTAAGGAATAAATATTAAATAGCTGATAAATTTAAATTTTCAGTAATTTTAGATGAACCTGCTGTTCATTAATTTAAAGTAAAACAAATTATGTGTCTCATTTGTCTGTATAGAAACCAAAATAGCAACTCCATTAGACGCAACTTAAAAACTAAACGTTTTAATTCGTTGTTAAACTACTAAAAATGTATCCATTAAAAGAAATTAATTGTTAGAATAGCCTCATTTATTTCCTTATAGGTTGTTTATTTTTTTTGTTTTCATTTAGTCTTTCACATTAACAACTTAAAAATTCATGATTTTTAGCCAATTATTTACTAATACAATACTATTTCAAGTCTATAAATTAAACAAGGAAATTATAAACAAACAAAAAGAAAAATAATCTAATTAAAATTCGTTATTTTTTGAATAAAATAAAACAATAATGAAATTTAACACTCTGTCCCATTAAAAACTACAACAACTATTCTCTATCGTTGTCAATGGTATTTTTATACTTTAGCCTTGTGGCAAATTTGTCTTGTTGCTCGTGCTTGTCTCATCCCATTGGACGGAAATGGGGACATAAGTCTGAGGAGGACTTACTGTGCTCTCCTGGTGTTTTATTGGTTGAGGTGGTTTGGTTCCACGTTTTTCCTGCTGTCTAACTAATTCATAATAGAGTCCTTCTTTCTCCATTAATTCATCATGTTTTCCGCTCTATAAAAACAAAAAGTTTTTAAATTGGTTATGGTTTGATTGAAAGTTTCGAACGACACGATGGACGACTTACTTCCACAACCCTTCCATGATCGAGGACAACAATAAGATCAGCATTTCGTATTGTAGACAGTCGATGAGCAATAACTAATGTGGTTCTATTTAGAACGGCAGTATCAAGAGCTTTTTGGACAATTGCTTCACTAGTAGCATCTAAGGCACTAGTCGCTTCGTCTAGGATTAGTACTTTTGGATTTTTGAGCAATGCTCTGGCGATTGCAATACGCTGACGCTGTCCTCCACTCAACTGAGCACCACGTTCTCCAACATTTGTCTCATAACCCTCTGGCAGGGCACTTACAAAGTCATGGGATTGCGACAGTTTTGCCACATTATAAACCTACAAAATGAAAACAAGAATAACACCTCCTCAATTGGATAAGATTTCCAGAAGCCACTCACTTCCTCTTCATTAGCATCTGGACGCCCATAGCGAATGTTTTCAAAAATCGTCGTCGCAAACAGAATTGGTTGTTGTTCAATGAATCCGAGAACTTCAGATCGCAACCAATATGGAGAGATATCGGACAGCTTGTAGCCATCAATTTTAATGGTACCCGACGTGGGCTCATAGAATCTCTCGATAAGAGAGGCAATTGTTGATTTACCCGAACCACTAGCACCAACCAGAGCTACTGTCTCGCCTGGCTTAAGAGTCAAACTGAATTCCTTAAGAACTACCTGTTGGTGAAAGACTTGTATAAGTTTGAGCTTTAGAAGGATTAAGGTCGTAAATTACATGATCGGGTCTTGTTGGATATGCAAATGAAACATTATCGAAACGAATTTCACCAGAGAGTCGTTCAGTTGGAATTTCATAGCCTCTCAATAGATCCACTTTGGGTTGGAGTTGTAAATACTTGAAGTAGATTAAGATTTATTCAATTTTGAACATTGAGTAGCTTTAGGTAGTCACCTCAAAGACACGGGATCCTGCTGTTAGACCGCGAATCATTGTTCCCAACAATACTGAACCTTGCGCCAAGGATCTCTGGACACCTTGAGACGCAACCAAAAATGCCATTAACTGACCGGGGGAAAGACTTTCTGTAGACATAAGATGACCACCTAGGAATAAGGTGGTTAGAACTAAGCTGTAGGGAAGAAATAGTTCTATAGGCCAATGCTTTTCTATCCAGATGTTCATTATTACTCACCCATTCAGGAAGAAATTAGTTAATCCCTGGAATATAGCGATTCCATATCCCAATTGCTGTGCCATCACAGCTGCTTTGTCCGTTTCCTTTTCGAACAAATCGATTTCACGATATTCGCAAGCACTCGACCGGACAGTCCGGATGTTGGACAAAGCTTCCTCGCAAACTGACGTAGCTCTTTCGGACTGGAAATTAATTTTAAAACCCTAACAACTTTGAGACCGTTAACCTTGATGACTTACCTGAGCTTGAGACTTTTTACTAAGTCCCCTCAAAGTTTTCCCTAAGAACGACATAAACATAACCACAGCTGGGACGGCGGCCAGAGCAATCGCAGCCATGTGTGGTGATATGAGAAATAGCGATATACTTCCCCCGACTAGTTGGGCAGCACTTCGCAGTCCCTGGGCTACGAATTGCTTGAAAGATGACTTAAAGTCTTGTACATCGGCAGTGAGTCGATTAACCAGCTCCCCAGTTCGGTTCTCATCAAAAAACTCAATGTCCTGGATGAGAATCTGTTTGAAGAGATCCTGACGTATTTTCGTGGCCATTTGCTCGCCAATGCGACTCAGGAGGAATATGTACAAAAAGGTGAAACCGGACTGAAGGACATACAGACCCAGAAGATTGGCGGCTGGGGTCTTAACATCACGAAGGAATGTATTGGACAAGGGGTCCTTGACGAATGTGTTCGCATACTTCGCCAAAGTATTGACTAGATCTCCGAGGAGATTGGGAATTTTAATGTTTATAAAGGCGACAGCTAAAGCGGCCTATGGATTGAAAATAAGTTCAAATAACCAACAAAAAAAAAAAAGAAAATATTTGTCTTACGAAAACAGCACCAAGCAGTTCCCAGAGGTAAGGTTGGAGGTACTCCCAGAATTTCTTCCAGTCGAATTTTGTGTCATCCTGTTGCAGAGTTTTCTGCAGAACTCCCGCCAATCGGTTGCTTTCGCATTGGACGAACCAACTGCTCCTGCATTTAGTTGCCAGTCCGAGGGACACTCCGCCAGCCCCAAGCAGAAGTGCCTTTGTTCTTGTCAGGCCCCCAAGGCACGAATTCGCCTTTGAAGGGGGCGCCATCGATGGCTCGATACCATTTTTGTTGTGATGATGGAAATTCCGATGAACCCTATTACCACAGTCCTTGGCAGTGTTTGCATTAAACCGGAACTTAGGAAGGTTATAAATGCCTCGACTGGAAGCATAAACTTGTTAAACAAAATTGTTCAAAAGATAATGATAGATGGTGACATAACAAGTTGAGCGGTCAAAGTCGCATGAACTTGAGTGAGCCCAATACCAATTAACTAGGCAGTCTTCAATTCGATTCGATTCGTCTTACCTTAAAATATCGGATTTTCCACTGCATTGTGATACAAGAAGACGCAGCATGCTTTTTAAAGGAAAAGGAAACTAATTTTAATTGGTGTCTTGTTTTTAAATTGTTGGCTTAAAACATTCCGATTGTGAAATTTTATCAAATAATTCCTTCGATTTTGAAACTTTTTTTTTTGTATAAAAGAAAAACAAAACCAAAACACCACCTTCGTTCAGCGTGTATGTGAAACCAGCTGTCAAAAATGACAGTCAGCTGTTTGGGGTATTTTAAGAATTTCAAAGGAAATTTTCTTGGGGAACAATTTAAGCACTGCCAGATTTAAAATATACAATTTCGGTGGTGTAGTCAGCGAAAGAAATTAAGCGAATTAAATTGAAAAGTAGTTTATTTTATTTTTTAAGTTGGTTTTAAGTTATTGCTTTGTATATGAAAACAATACTATTCTCATGAGCAGAAACTTTTAAGGCGACCATATTCCGCTTTATTGACGTTGGTGTCGCGATGTGGAGAGATTGACAAGAGGAATATATTATTTTCATTCCTATGAGCAGCCAGCAGAGTAGGGGATATAATTAATTTGACAGCCAAAATGACAACAAACTTTCCTTCAATCTATTTGATTCTTTCTTTGTAAATGTTTTTATATACAGAGCTTCCACACGAAGGTCGATAAATTTTGTAGTTGTTTTTATATCAATCCATTTTTATATGAAAAACCGAAAAGTAAAACAAAAATGGCTTATTATTTTGTCTAATAAGAATTGGCGTGTTGTCAAACCGGTTTTTGAGCCCATCTTGCACAGAATGCTCCTAAATTTGGCTTTTCACCTTCCACAATGTTTTTCTTTCCCGTTTCAACCTGTTTCTTATAAACAAAACCGGGAACACCACTCAAAACATACAATTTGTAGCTGCATTTTTAACGTTTATTGGGGTTGTACCTTTTTAGCATATTCCTTGCTTATGTACAAAAGATTTGGTTATCTATACAAAGCCGTGTTTTTTTTACTTATTTTGAATTTGAATATCCTATCAGCATCAGGATTACTTATGGGAAGACATTTAGTGTTCTCGTTGCAATGGAGATGCTGTATGATTTTTTTAAACTTATTTGATGGCATGGTTTGTTAAATGAGAGGTGTACCACGGACTTAATTTCAATGGCGCAAAATTTTAAACAACCTTTTATTAAGGCCTTAGCACGATACTAGTTAACAATTTACTATATACATAGTAGTCTACTAACTTTTCACTAATTTTAAACACTTTTTATTGTTTTGCTAACTAGTATCATGCTGAAACCATTTTATTAAAAAAAAACATGAACACATCTAAATAATGACAGATTGTGGAGCAAACAAAACAAACATACCTTAATATTTTTGCAAATGTCAAAGTGACAACATTTTTTAACCTAGTATCATACTAAAAATCATTTAACATCGCACTAAATCGTCTAAAATTATGCGCCTTTGTCACATTTGAGAAAAATGACATAATTATGTCATACAGATTTAGTACGATACTAAAAAGATAAAGTAGCCATTTGGTGATTTTAACTTTAGTAAAATGTTAAGAAGATAGTACGATACTAAACTCGTTTAAAATTATCAAAATCCTTTTTTTAACCTAGTATCATACTAAAAATGATTTAACATCGTACTAAATCGTCTAAAATTTTGCGGCAATGGTTTTTAATTGTAGGCAATATATACCAGACCTATATAAAGTCTGATTTAGGTCTCAGATACATGAGCAAATTGTTGTTGTGGTTTGTCTGTACTAAATAGAGCTTCAGAAATGTTCTTTACAAGTTCTGGAGGAAACAAAGAAAGAACTGTATAGGAACTTCAAGATCCAAATTTAACAGAACCCAATGTCTCGTTGCCAGTAAAAGCCAGCTGCTGGGCATCTAGCTCTAGATTTTTTCTTCCCCACAGTAATGTTATTTTTTAAGCCTAGTACGCAGCTGAAAAGAAACGAATTTTTTCGGCGGTCTCCAAGTCAAGAGCGAAATGAAAACGAAAACCACAGCGGAAAAATATTTGTGGAGAGTTCTGTCTGGAAGTTGAAGTCTTGAAGTTCACTGCTTGTCTTCATCACTTCTTGCACATCACCAATAACATCCTGAGTTTCCGATTCAGAAATGCAATGTTGGAACACATTAGAAAAATCCATTTTATTTTAAATTTTAAATCAAAGATAAATCCAAATCAAAACACCGAAAGTCACGAGTAAACAATTGTTTTCAATTTTAATTTGGAAACAATTTTTTTCAATAAATAAATTAAACGTCCAAATTTCGCAAGCAATTAATATACTGGGCAATTAAATTGAGAACGAAAAGAGTGGGGAATTGTACTAAGAAATCTAGTACAGCTATCCACTAAAATGACACATTTCATCGTTCAGCAGCGTACTGAAAAACGAAAAGCACAGCGAAATTTTTCGTTTATGATTTCGTCATGTCATTTTTGTATGGGAAATTTCGTTTCGCATCAGCAGCGTACTAGGCTTTAGGCTTTTGTCGTTTTGCAGGGGGACCTCACGAAAAATGAACGACTAGAAGGAGTCGGTTCTTCCCCCGTTTTAGAATTACGGATGTCTTTATCCAAGTTGTCTAGTAATGTGCCTATATCAAAATCATTCCCATCTTCATCTCTCAGAATGATTGCTTATCACACCGCCGCTATTTAAAAATGTTCACTCCACTAGCGGTATCCTGTTAATTGGAACTGTTACTGGAACCCGCTACAATGATCTGTAAGGTGGAATTAGGGACTTAATTTCATTTTTAAGCTCTCATGGAGAATGTGGAATGCTTTACCGAACTCTGTTTTTCCCTCGCATTTTAATATTCAAAATTTGTAGACCAATGTGCACCGGTATCTCCTCTTAAGCTCTTAAAATGATTTTTCAAATAAAATGGATTGATTTAAAAAACAACATTCTTCGACTTTCCTATGGAACTCTGTAGGTATATGAAAACATGTATGTTTGGATGGAATCAAATGGACTGAAGATTCGTTGGTTGTAGATGTATCAAAATTCTTATTAACTTCCCATAGGAAGTTATTGTAATGGGTCCGATTTGACAAATTGAAAATTTTGACATTTCTCGACGTTTCAAGGTCCCTAGAGTCGAAATAAAAGATTTTTAGAAAGATGTCTGTGCGTGCGTGTGTACGTACGTCCGTACGTCTGTACGTCCGTACGTCCGTACGTCCGTACGTCCGTACGTCCGTACGTTCGCGACGTTTTTTTCGTCGTCCATAGCTCAAGAACCAGAAGAGATATCGACTTCAAATAAATTTTGTTATACAGATAATAAGGCAGAAAGATGCAGAAAGGGCTCTCAAGAAAATTGCGTGGGTGGTTTTTTTACCATAGCAGTTTAAAAAAAAGGTGAAAATTTTGGTTAACCCTAAATATCTCATGAACCAATGACGCTAGAGACTTGAATTAAATTTTGTATTATATATTGTAACGTGATACAAAACAATTATATTTTTGGAAAAAAATTCAATTAACGGTTTTTTTTATAAATCAAAAAAACTGAAAAAAAAAAATTGTCACTTCGAAAATTTTACGACTAAAACATGATTTCATCTTCAAAACAATTTTGTGCAACGAAGAATAATGTTTTTGACATCTGATAAAATTTTGATAAAAATCGAATTGACAGTTTTTTTACAAAAAATAATAACCTAAAAAAAAATAAAAAAAAAGTTGGTAAAAATTGAGTTTTGACTCAAATATCTTTTCAAAACTTTGAGATATTGGCTTTAAACTACTTTTATCTTTCAAAAAATATTGGTTTCAACATTCAGTAAAATTTTGAAAAAAATAGAATTGACAGTTTTTTTACAAAAAATTAAAAACCGAAAAAAAAATTAACAAAAGTTGGTAAAAATTGATTTTCGACTTAAATATCTTTTCAAAAATTTGAGATTATGGCTTCTAACTAATTTTAACTTATAAGAAATATTGTTTTCAACAGTAGGAAAAATTTTGAGAAAAATCGAATTGACAGTTTTTTTACAAAAAATAATAACCTACAAAAAAAATAAAAAAAAAGTTGGTAAAAATTGAGTTTTGACTCAAATATCTTTTCAAGACTTTGAAATATTGGCTTTAAACTACTTTTATCTTTCAAAAAATGTTGTTTTCAACATTCAGTAAAATTTTGAAAAAAATAGAATTGACAGTTTTTTTACAAAAAATTAAAAACCGAAAAAAAAATTAACAAAAGTTGGTAAAAATTGATTTTCGACTTAAATATCTTTTCAAAAATTTGAGATTATGGCTTCTAACTAATTTTATCTTATAAGAAATATTGTTTTCAACAGTAGGAAAAATTTTGAGAAAAATCGAATTGACAGTTTTTTTACAAAAAATAATAACCTACAAAAAAAATAAAAAAAAAGTTGGTAAAAATTGAGTTTTGACTCAAATATCTTTTCAAGACTTTGAAATATTGGCTTTAAACTACTTTTATCTTTCAAAAAATGTTGTTTTCAACATTCAGTAAAATTTTGAAAAAAATCGAATTGACAGTTTTCTTACAAAAAATAAAAACCTAAACAAAAAAATTAATAAAAGTTGGTAAAAATTGATTTTCGGCTCAAATAGCTTTTCAAAAATTAAAAATATTGGCTTCAAACTTATTTTATTTCACAGAAAATATTGTTTTTTATATTCAATAATTTTTTTATAAAAATCCAACAGTCCGTTTTTTCATAAAAAAAATAAAATCTACAAAAAATAGAACGCAAATTTGGTAAGAATTGATACATTTAGACAAACTTTTAAGCAAGACAAATCGATAGACGGGATGGGAAGTTATCAGTGTGGGTCGCATCCCAGCCTCTTTTTTAAGAATTGTGTTTCGATAAATTTTTTGAATCTCTTAGAAATGTGAACATTTTTGCACATTTTAAGCATACAAATCAATTTCATAATAATATGAATGATTATATCTACTAACTTGAAAACTTCAACTTCAACTTGTTTTTAATTCTATGAAATTAATTACATTTTACAATTCATTTTAAAAGATCGGAGATTTTTATAAGTAAAGAATTAACATTTTTTTTGTTTTAATTTGAAATAAAATAAAAATTTTATTGCAATTGCAAAGAAGTGAACATTTTTTAAAAAGAAAAAGAATAAAAATAGTTGATTTTCAAAATTCATGTGAAGATGTAATTTCAGTTCAATTCGGTGAAAATATTGAAACTTTAAGTTTTAAGAAGTAATATTTGTATTTTTTGTAAGAAATACTCGTGTACATATCTTAACTCATTTTGATTATGAATGTTACACAGGGTGTCCCATAATTCATCAAAAAATACATAATATTTTCGAGTTTTGTCAACTGTTAGGCAGTATTTTTGTCCATACAAATGGAAAATATGTTTTTTTTAAATCTGCTGAGTCTAGAATAATAGTTAAATAAAAAAAAAACAAAAACCACTTTAGAAAATATATACTTTAGCTCAAAAGTTTAAACATAATAAGCATATTTTAGATTTAAAGCTTCACGACTTGATAAACTTTGTTATAAGGTTACGTTAATTTTAAATGCCTTTAAACTTTTTTTTTTAAGCTAGTATAACAGTTATTGTGAATACACTTGAAAATTAAAGAAAATGGCGTTGAAAAAAAGAATATGTTGCCTTGCACACCTAAGAAACATTTATTTGCTTATGGTTGAATACTAGAAGTAGGAAGGCAGTCCCCTAGCAGCAAAGTTGCATGCAACTTTAAACAACTTTAAGAAGTTTTATCTTAAAAAGAAAAGAAAACGTATGCCATTTCCGTTCCTAATGAAAATGTTAAAATCGTTCTCCCACCTTTTATTGGGTAGCGTCTTTATTAGTATGTTTTTTTTTTTCACTTTTCATAGGAAGTTATTCTAAGAGGTCCGATTTGTCGAACTGAAAATGTTGACATTTTAAATCAAAGGTTTTAAGAGCGTTTGCTGTTTGTGCATGCTTGTTCGTACCTTTTTTAATTGATTTGTTTCACAGATAATAATATCAAAAGATGCTCAAAACTTTTAAGACAACTGAGTGGGTGTTTTTTTTGTACTATAGTAATTTTAAAAAAGTTTGGTTAAGCCCAAATATATATCGGGTTTTTCAATAAGAGCTCTACAAAAGTTTTTTTTTTTTTAAATAAAACAAAAACGGTTTTGGATATCAATGAAATTCTTTATTTCTGTGAAAGTACGTTTGATGCCATTATGTATGGAACTCGATTTCTTTTGCATGGCCTCACCGGGCACGTTTGCAAAAGTCCAGGAGCTGAACCCAATTTTCGACGGTTTTCAAGCATAAATCGGCCGATACTGCTGTTTCACGTTCGATATTCGTCCGAAGTTCATCAATCGTCGCTGGATTGTTGGTATAGACTATAGACCATAGACTTGACGTAGCCCCATAGGAAATAGTCTAACGGCGTCAAATCGCACGACCGAGGAGGCAAGTGACTGGACCATTTTGTGAGATAACCCGTTCTCTAAACTTGGTTTCCAATAAACTGATTGTAACATTCGCTGTGTGGCTTGTGGCGCCTGTTGGTCCTGTTGGAATGTCCTCCAACTCCATACCATCCGATTGGGACCAAAAATATTTGGTTATCATTGAACGGTAGCAATCATCATGGATCATAAACTCACCCACCGGCCCATAAACCGTTATTTTTTCGGGATGCAATAATGATTTATGGAGTACGTGTGGATTGCTGCCTGACCCATACCGCATATTTTGTTTATTGACGATGCCATTCGGCAAAAAATGAACTTCATCGCTGAAGATGATTTTTCCATGAACATTCGAATCATTTTCAAGTTGTCAAGCGGTCCTCGACACTACGGGCACTTTTACACTTCAGAATTTCAGAAAGTAGTAAGCTTATAGCAAGCGTCAAACTACAATCAGAGGCTCATCATAAGTACATGTGTTAGTTGTTAGTAAAAAAATAATACAATTATAGCCTAACACACGCACAAAATACAAAACATAATTAACATTTAACTATCACAGAACAAATAAAATGCACGACTGGGTCGCACGAACTTGCTCCTGTATGCAAAGAGTCTGTTTAAAAAAGCACCTATATAAGATTTAAAATTATACCTTTAAAACAAGTTTGTCTTCAAAGATTTAAATGCTATTCGATTTGTCAAAAAAACCGCGCGATTCATCCCAAGACACAACTCATCCTAGGACAACTCATCCCGGAAATGAATTGGTATTTACAATAGTTATAGTTATAAACAATACATACATATGTACCAAATGCATTATCTAATTTGGATAAAAGATAGTAATCAGCCCTATCATGAATTCCATCGTAGTCGGAATTTTTACGAATCCCGAAAAATTGTATCATGAAATCCGTTCGTAATGCAAAATTGTATGAGATTTTCAACTACGAACGGATTTCATGATACAATTTTTCGGGATTCGTAAAAATTTCCGATTATGATGGAATTCATGATAGGGCTGAATATAATAAAAGTTTTGTCAATGTAATGCGCTCTTTCGGGCTCACGCACAGGATTTGATCTGGTGAGATGGGAATGATTACATTTAATGCAGTTAAAATAATTTAAAAAAAAACTATTTTAAGATTCAAAACTTTACCTGAAAAATAAGTTTGTCTTCAAAAATTTAGATGCCATTTTATAAATCAAAAAACCCTTGATTTTTCAAAATTTTTTTTTGAAAATCGTTAGAGCGGTTTTTTTTTAAATTAATTTTTTATATATAAAATTTTTAAATTTTGTTCTAAAAATATTTTTGGTATGCAGTTGTTTAGTCATTGTAAATATACGCTCTACATTCGAATTTCGTAAGAAAATGTTGACCCGTTTTTGAGATATAGAATTTTGAAAAAAAAAAATTCAATATTTTTTTAAAAATCCAAACAATAAAAAATTTCACTTTTGATAATCAAATATTGTTAAGGCAATATAAGAGCTTATTCAGAAAAAAAAAATATTGAAATCGGTTGATAAGTTGCTGAGAAAATTAAGAAACAAAATAACGGTTCTATGAGCGGTACCTTTCCTGAGCAATACAAAAATATGTTTTTCTTATGAAAAGAAGCCAAGTTTAAAAATAAAATTTTAGAGAAAATTTAAAAAAAATCTATCGGTTTGTTTTTGAGAAAATTCGAATTTTCGTTTTTTGACCAAAAAAATTGTATGGGGGCCACTGTTAGTTTTGGTCTTAAAAAAAAAATGAAAAAAACGCCTAACGCGAATCTGCTGAAAACCTTAACTTCCAAGTTTGAACTCAATCGACCCAATGGTTTAGGCTGTAGGAGCGTGGACAGACAGACAAAACAGACCGGACGGAATCGCGGGACCCACTTTTTTCGACTTCTTTACCATCGTAATATCATGTTTGATTAAAATCTCGAGTTCGAAATTTTGCACGAATGCAAAACTTGCCATATAGTTCCTATATGTCGCAAGTAAAAATAAAATGAGAACGTTTACGATAGTGGAGCACTGGTTCTAAACAATGATTTTAATCCCACCTTATTTAAATTTAAATCAATCGATGAACTGTTTAAGTTATATAAAATGCTCATTCGACTTAAAGCTTCATTCTTTCCATAGTTAGTTCTATGGAAGTCAATGTGTATAAAGTCAAAAGTACGCAGGTGATGAGTTCCGCCTCGGTAATTAAAATGTACACAAGATAGCAAATAAGGTGCATCAATTTCACCATTAATGAGTTGATGAAAAAATACTAAGTCATTATTAACACGCCTTTGATGAAGAGATTGCATTGCAGAAGCAGAATACGATGTTCATAGGGAGGCAGATCATAAGGATCATCCCAAGGAAGACCCTCTAGGGCAAAGCGAATGAAGTTATGTTGAATTGATTCGATACGTTTTCTATGAATTTCGTAATAGGGAGTCCATACCTGCGAAGCATATTCAAGATGAGGACGAACATGGCAATTATACAAAGAAAGAGTTACATAGGGATCATTGAACTCCTTTGCCCAGCGTTTTATAAAACCAAGCATAGAACTTGCTTTATTAACAATCAAATTAATGTGATGTGTAAATTCTAAGCTGGAACAGAAATGAACACCTAAATCTTTAAATGTGGAGACGCGAAAGAGTTTTTGCTGTGATATACAATAATCAAATACACTACCGATTCGTTTTTTAGTAAAAGTTATAGTCTGGCATTTTAAAGGGTTGAGTGAAAGGCTATTTTTCCCACACCAAAATGTGAAACTATCAATGTCGGCTTGTAAAAGAATACGATCATGGGTGGACTTTATTATTTTAAAAATCTTCATGTTGTCAGCAAAAATGAGTACTTTACTTGAGCGTAGACATGACAATACATCGTTAATAGACAGGATAAACAGAAAAGGGCCAAGATGGCTTCCCTGGGGAACACCAGATTGAGCAACAAAAGGTTCAGAAAGACAATTTCTAAATTTTACCTTATAGGATCTGTTTTCAAGGTATGATTTGATCCAAGCTAAGAAAAATGGTGGAAAACCAAGAGCTTTAAGTTTAAATAAAATAATTCCGTGGCTAAGTTGGTCAAAAGCTTTGGAAAAGTCAGTGTATATACAGTCAACTTCATAACCTTGTTCTAACGCGTTTGAACATATGTTTGAGAATGTGAGGAGATTAGTAACGGTTGATCTTTGTTTCACAAAACCATGTTGCTGTTCGCAAATGAGATTCTTACTAAAAAATGCTACACTTTCACATAGAACTTGTTCAAACACTTTAGGAATGCAAGAAAGCTTTGCAATGGGCCTGTAGTTGCTTATATCCGCCTTGTTACCTTTCTTGAAAATTGGTGTTAGAAATGACTCCTTCCATATATTGGGAAATTTGCCTGTTTTTAGAGAAAGTTTAAATAAGAACGTAAGGGTAACGGTAAGGTAACCAAAGCATTACTACACTTTTTTAATACTATCGGGGGAATACCATCGGGACCGGCTGAGCAGTCATCATTCAACACGGATAAAAGATCAAGGACCGTACTCTGTAGCACAGGGATGTGACTACAGCTAGTCTGCGAAAAGGAGTGAAGATTGTGAAAATATACTTCATCAACTTCTTGAGGTCTATTACCAAATGATTCACGGAAATTTGTTGCGAAAGCGTTACAGATATCAACTGTGAAGTTAATTGGAAAGCCATCTGATTTTTTCTTTAAGTTTACAAAATTCCAAAATTTTTTAGGATTCTCTTTCAAAGAGGATCCCATATCAGTAACATAACAAGCATATACAAAATTAGAAAGAGGCTTAAATTGGTTAAAGAGTTCAACATGAAAAGAGAAGTTGATTGGAGACAGAGTTTTGAGATACGTTTTCCATGCCTTATTTCTTTTGTTACGCAGTAAACGCAATTCTTTCGTGTACCAAGGATGGCTAAAGTTTGTATTTCTTGATTTCTTTAAGGGTACATTTTTTTCCAAACAATAATTAAGGATCTTATAAAAAGTTGAAACTGCTTCGTCAATGTTAGAAAATGCTAATGTATCAGCAATTCTAGAAATGGTTAAATCTTCAGACAACTGCTGGAAATTAGCTCTTCTAAAATCAAAATTATATACAAGCAATCAAAGGAATTACTGTGTTCAGTAAGGTGATTACTTAAGTCAAGTCTTTGTTTCACTGGCACGGGGACATTATGTACTGTGCCTGTGGATTCAAATTTTTCCACTAGACGCTCAATTGTTGATCTGCTAGGAAGATTATGACAACCATAAATTGGGCGTAGCACTTTTAACGTTGAGGCCACTGACTCCGAAATTGGGTGGTACATTTTAATAATTTCGACTTGTTGTTGTTTCGTATATCTTTTCATCATGAAATAGCAAACCTTACTGAAGAGAAATGTCAAAAGAGCGGCAAGAAATATGGCGTCGTTTTCGTTTGCTGTCCTTGTCGCTCTACTTTTGTAGCGTCCCTGTTGAAACACCCTGTATAATGTGAAGTGATACCAAATAAAATATAATTTTTCAAAAAACAATCAGTATTTCAATTTTTCAAATATTTTCACCTCGAATATTTTGCGAACGAAAAATTATATTACCACCAAAATAATTGTTTACATTGAAGAATAACGTTTTTGATATCTGGTAAAAAAATTAAAAAAATACAATTGAAAGTTTTTTCTTATAAAAAATATTACACAAAATTAGTAAAAACTGATTTTCGACTTAAATATCTCGAGAATGTGACCCAGCTTCCTTTTATTCTTTAAATCACAAAACATTTTATTAATAGTTGTATTGATTTGTCGAAGGAAAATCTTCTTACAAAGATTTGCTTTTAAAGTTGCCAAGATGGGCGATCATCTCAAGATTGCCAAAAAACTAAGTTGCTCAGTAGGCTCCAGGCCAACTTTTTATAAAAAAAAGTACCTAAATAAAAATACTTTTTAAACATCATTTAATCTAAATCCTTATGCATCTATACTTTTTTACTTACTTATATTATAAATGCGAAAGTAACTCTGGCTGTCTGTCTGTTACTCAATCACGCCTAAACTACTGTACCAATTTGCATGAAATTTGGAATGGAGATATTTTGATACCCGAGAAAGGACATAGGCTACTTTTTACCCCGGGAAAATGAGGCATTCCCATGGGAAAATTTGGTAAGGAGTTAGTTTATGACTTAAGAAAGGACATGAGTTACTTTTGACTTTGGGGAAACAACGCATTCCCATGGGATCCTGGGAATCTGATCGATTTTACTCCCAAATTACCAAAGATTTGAATAATATTTGGATAAAATTGGTATTACGGGAAAACAACGAACATATTAAACTTATCATACAAGTATATATTAACGCCACGTGCATCAAGCCCTCAACGTTAGACGCACACAGAGTCCAAGAACAAAATCCGACCGATATAATTTACAATGAGGCGTTAACTTTTGTAGAAGATCACGTTGTAAATATTACTGGAAAAGATTTGTCTGAATTTGGAATGACCAGACCACAGAGAATTGGGGGTAGTGAGCAGTGATTTAGTTCGAGAATTAAATTATGATACTGTCGCTCTAGAGCAGAGAATAACAGAGGATGTTCAACTTTTAAATTCAGAACAAAAAATAGTTTTTGACACAGTTATACACAAAATTTCGAGCGGAGAAGGTGGTTTGCTATTTTTAGATGCTTCAGGAGGCACAGGCAAAACTTTTCTTTTGAATCTATTGTTAGCTCAAATTCGGAAAAACAATGGAGTTGCTTTAGCAGTAGCTTTCTCAGGAATAGGTACGCTGCTTAATGGTGGACGGACAGCGCACTCGGTTCTGAAACTGCCGTTGAACTTAGCTCATGAGGAAACGCCAGTATGAATAATATCAGCAAAAGTAGTGAGCGTGGAAGAATGTTGCAGCAGTGTAAATTGTTGGTTTGGGATGAATGTACAATGTCCCACAAAAAAGCAATTGAAGCACTAGATCGTACACTGAAAGACATCAAGAACAACCGGGCTATCATGTGAGGGATGGTGGTTCTCTTAGCTGGCGACTTTAGACAGACCCTGCCCGGCAGATGAAATATACGCATGTTTGAAAGCATCTGTGTTATGGGTTCATGTAAAAAAGTTTTGTCTGATTACGAATATGCGAGTACAGCTACACAATGATTCTCAAGCAGGACAATATGTCGCTGCTCTTCTAAAAATCGGAGAAGATTGTATGCCAACAGACTGTAACGGATCGATTACGTTGAGTCATGAGTTCTGTAAAATTGTCTGTAGCACAGATGAATTAAAAAGTAATGTCTATTCAAACCTGCATATAAATATAATCAATCGGGAGTGGTTGTGTGAGAGGGCAATTTTAGCTCCAACTAAATTTGAAAAAAAAAAATGTTTTTCCCATGGACAATTATATATAGCGTGCTCACGAGTCTCAAACCCACAAAATCTTTACGTTCTGGCCAAGGAATGAAAAACAAAAAACGTCGTATATAAAAATGTATTGCAGTAACCTATCTTCTTCTTAAAATGTATTAACCTAACCTAACCTATGACAATCACACTTCGTATGGCCTCATCCCATTCCGGCATAATTCAAACATACGTACAAAAAGGTACAGCTCAGGTTTTTTCATACTACTATCCAAAAAAGATATATAATGCGGACGAAGTCGTGGGTAAAAGCTAGTAATAATATAAAAAAAACAGAACTTTATTTCTAAACTCAAAGTCCTTTTTATATAAAATCTATCTGAACATTAAATGGAAAATACATGACGCATGTAATATTGTAAGACTTTTTGATTTGATTTATGATAAAGTTTTTGTTTCCTTATTAATTCTGAGAGTACAAAACGAACTTTACGATTTATCTTCAAAAGAAATCTAATCAAGCCATTAAGGCCATCGATATACCAAAGTAGGTACCATCTAATCTCGTTCTGATTTATTTGCAGATATATGATCATGAGCATACCCTCTTAACTAAATAATATATAACTAAACGTTTCTCAGACATGATGTGTACACAAAACACAACATACACACACAAAGCCAACATATAACTGTATATCAGTAAGAAATATGAAATAAATGTATATGACCTTGTCTAATAACATATCGATTCTCCTTTTTGGAATAATTTTATCGCCTTGCTGGTCCAAAGTGACATTACAACAAAATGCCCTTCCTTCTAATATATACAACCCAAACACACCAGTAAGAGAGGTAAACTAAAGCAGCAGGAGCAGGAGCAGAAGCAGACCACATAGCAGTATACGACTACGACTACGACTTCTATCGATTGCTATAAATCCCGTTCAATATAAACAAACATAGGTATATGTTTGTACCTCCTTGTTCTCTCTTTGATGCCAAATCAGGTCCAATATACTCTGATGTCTTTGGTCAAATTTGGCCAAATTTATCCAATATTCCTTGTGTTATCTCTGGTCGGCCTTGCCTCCCCCTAACCATAACCACTATATCACCAAAACCACCACCCACTTCCAACCTCATCTGATGCAGCCCCTTTACACAATGTCACAAGCATTAGAGCCTTACATGGACGAGATACTAAAATCGTACTACACATTGTATCTATGGATGGTCGAGCCTTAGTTTTCGCCTTTGCCTTCGCCCTGGTCGGTGTATGAATCCCATTATGTTGGTTACTCCGTATTTACGATCGACATTGGCTTATTGAGGAGCGGCTTCAAAGGACGAGAAGGGGCTGTGTAGGAGGTACATAGGTAATGTTGAATATAATCTTGTCCATTGATAAAGCTCCCCTGGTATAACTTGTGTCCTACTATAAGCTCATATATTGCTCATATTGTGTGCAATCCTGATATGGCATGGTCTGTTGCTTGACATGTATCCCAAGCTTCCAACAAAAAATAAAAAATACTAACTTGTCATCTTTTTTGCAAAATCAAAAAAGAAAAAACAATCTAAAAACATCCAACAGATTGTTTACTGGTTCGTTAGGCATCCTTTGTCAATAATTTTAAAGCGTTTTCTTTTTCCTGGGGTTGGTTGGTAAGGTATACTCGTACCTTCATAATAGCATAGAATAGAAAGGTACAATGGTCTACCACGAGGATAGATACATACACTCTAGGTTTAGATACTCCTACATACTCTTCGAGTCTTCACTGGAATGGGGCTCTGATGTGATACCTGGGATTTGTGAATGTTGCTTGATCCTCTCTCGTCCTCTATAGGTTTATGATAGCGACCCTTATACCGTGTATATGGTTTGGTTATGGTACTGCGGTACCGACCTACCTTTCCTATGTAGGTATATTTAGAATATGAACGATAACAATACTCGTAGCTTTGGAAGAGGAATATGGGTCGATTTTGGTGACATTAAATTGAATTTATGACGTGGTAGGGATGAGCTAAAAAGCATTATCCGCATACAACTCATGCAGCTAGCGTTTACTAGAGCCTGGAGGTATCATGACATAAAGGTATAGTGAAATCTCTATATGTATATGGTAGATACCCGTAACTGTTATGGTGTGTCTTGTCTCATGTGTGATTTTCCAAACGGATTTGTTAAAAATAATTGAAATAAGAAAAACTTTTATTCTTCGAGACATAAGCAACCTGCATTTTATATATTGTATAAAAAGAGGATTTTGACTTATATCATCATATTTAACGTATAAAGTTGTCTAAATTTTCAAATTACTTGCTCTGGTAACTTGATCTTCTAAAATGGTTTTTGATCCTAAAGATATCTTAGATTATAAGCCATCAATTATGTCTGAAGGAATTTTTTATTTGAATTGTGGATCAGGTTATGTTTCTCTTTTTCAATCAGACATAGCTTGAAGCGTCATCTATGAGGTCAAAATATAATAAAGTATAAAGTGCTGCTAAATTCACTTGTTTTTCATGTGATACTCGTATAACAGAAACAAGTGGGTTTTCATTTCTTCAGTTTTTAAGAGTTCAGTATTTAAGTGAGTTTCATAAATAAATTGTAGAGGACTGACCAAATTTTGGAAATTTCAACGTCTGGCAAAATTGTCATACAGAAATTATAAGATCATACGATTAAAGGTGATTAGGGACATTTTTTTACTGGTTTTGAATTCTTGAGATATGACATTCTACATTCACGTAGTACGGTTCAGGAACGAATCTCTGCACTTAATAGTACGGCCGAAGATAGTATCAAGGGTTAACCGATGGGCAATCCTAGAAACGCGAGTATTACTGTTAAACTGTTTGAGGGGGGGGGGAATGCAACTAGATATTTTACTATAAAAATAAAGGTTAAAAAGGGTAAGACATGCAACTACACGAAAATGCTCGAGTGGCGTATTTGAGTAAATGATAGTATTGTTAACAATCATTTTAAAAGTTCTTCTTTGAATACTGTCCAAGAGGCTTAAGAAAGTGTTTGGAGCTTTAGACCAGAAATGTAAGTTTACTCAATTCTTGGCAGTATAAAGGTTAAGGTACATATGGATGTGTCTGAACATCAACATTAAGTTATATTTTCATCATTTGATTAAGAGTTTGTAAAGAATCTAATTTTACAACGCAACGATTCAAAAATATATTTTCTTCATTAACTTTTCATCATTTAATGCAATTGAAGGAAATTTAAAGTTAATTAATTATTAAATAAACTGCAACAGCGAGCAGTTGTTTTTTATCTGTTCGCCTTTGCAATTTTGAGCAATTTTTTGGAATTCTTAATTCTTAAGAGTTGTACAGATATGCAGCCAGTAAAGTTTCACCATAAAACACCAAGCAACTCTTAGATATTTTAAGTTTCTGTCAACTTAGTTGCCACATAAGCCAATGTTGTTGAACAGTGAGCAGCTAAAAGTTGTTAGGGATTTCAAGGCCTTTTAAATTTCAAAAAGTTACGTTTATGAACTGTTTATGAAGGAGCTTTTAACTAATTTGTATTTAGTAAATATGATACTGGACAGTAAATTTTTTTTAAATTATAATAATTTTTGTAAAATTTAAAAATTCCAAATTGTTAAATAGAATCATAAAATATCAGCCTTTTTAATTAAAAAAGACTTCCAAATTTAATTTGTCCAAGTTTATTCTTTGAGTTCGAACGTACAAATATGAATATGTTTCATACATATGTTTAAAAATGTTAGTGTCACTTCTTTAAGGAAATTATTAACTTCCCATAGGAAGTTATTGTAATGGGTCCGATTTGTAGAATTGAAAATTTTGACATTTCTCGACGTTTCAAGATCCCTAGAGTCGAAATAAAAGATTTTTAGAAAGATGTCTGTGCGTGCGTGTGTACGTACGTTCGTACGTCCGTACGTCCGTACGTCTGTATGTCCGTACGTCCGTACGTTCGCGACGTTTTTTTCGTCGTCCATAGCTCAAGAACCAGAAGAGATATCGACTTCAAATAAATTTTGTTATACAGATAATAAGGCAGAAAGATGCAGAAAGGGCTCTCAAGAAAATTGCGTGGGTGGTTTTTTTTTACCATAGCACATTTTGGTTAAACCTAAATATCTCATGAACCAATGATGCTAGAGACTTGAATTAAATTTTATATTATATATTGTAAAGTGATACAAAACAATTATATGAACTGAACTGAACTGAAATATTTGTCACCTCGAAAAATTAATGAACAAAAAATGGTTTTATCTCCAAAACAATTTTGTGCAACGAAGAATAATGTTTTTACATCTATACAAATCGAATTGACAGTTTTTTTTATAAAAAATAAAAACCTACTAAAAAAAACATTACTAAAAGTTGGTAAAAATTGAATTTCGACTCAAATATCCTTTCAAAAATTTGAGATTATGGCTTCCATTTTATTTTATCTTATAAGAAATATTGTTTTCAACATTCTGAAAAATGTTGAGAAAAATCGAATTGACAGGTTTTTACAAAAAAAAACCCTAAAAAAATTAATAAAAGTTGGTAAAAATTGATTTTCGACTCAAATATCTTTTCAAAACTTTGAGATATTGGCTTTAAACTACTTTAATCTTTCAAAAAATATTGTTGTCAACATTCAGTAAAATTTTTAAAAACTCGAATTGACAGTTTTTGTACAAAAAATTAAAAACCTAAACAAATTTTAAAAAGTTGATAAAAATTGATTTTCGACTAACTAATTTTAACTTATAAGAAATATTGTTTTCAACATTCGATAAAATTTTGAGAAAAATCGAATTGACAGTTTTTTTACAAAAAATTTATTTTATTTATTTATTTATTTATTTCAATAAATAGCTTAAACACAGTAAGATACATATCTTATAAAATAGTGCTAACCATAAAATAAGGAAGTTAAATGAGAGCTACATGACGTTAAAACTGAAAAAAAAGTTCAAAGTATAATGAAATCTTAGATTATAAATTTACATTGTTTTATTTTACCAAATTAAATATATTTGAAAAATATTAAGGAATTCAAACGAGAAATTCAAAAATTAAGTTAATAATATTACTAGGCATACGAAGGAAAATAAGCCTTAAGCTTGCTTCTAAATCTTATTGAACTATCAATCCCAAAGAATTCCACAATCGAATAGTACTAATAAAAAACTGACGTCCGGAAGTCAAACAAGAATACCGAAGAGGACTCAACTGAGCTGATCTGGTTGAAGAGGTAAACCTAAATTTTTCATAAAGATATGTTGGTTGATGTGACAAGATAATGTTTGACAAGAGACTCAGAGAACGAAACTGTAGAAGACTATCGAATGACATATTATACAAATAATTGGTATAGTTAGAAATATACGAAAAACGTCGCAGTCCAAGCAAAGCTACAATTGTAAAATAATTCACAGCCAAAGGTGAGGATGGACACAGCAAGTGATTTTGCAAGAAGACATCGGGTTTTAAAGGGGGTATAGGAATGTGAGGCCCACAGAGTACGAAGTAAACCATACGTCTTTCCAGCCGATACATTTATATGATTATCCCAGGTTAAGCTCTTGTTAAAGGTCACGCCAAGGTTCTTAACATTTTCAACATACCTAATTTTGTCGCCATTAAGAAATATGGAGGGAAAGTATGACAGATCTAATGGCTTTTTTGAAATAATAATGCAATTGGATTTTTTGGGGTTCAAAATAATACTGCTTATGTTTGACCACCGTGCGATTTCTGCAAGATCTTCATTCATACAGGAAGCCCCGTGCTCTATCAAACCCAATGGACAGCTTAAAACTAGTTGCACATCGTCGGCATACATATTAATCGAACATTAAGAGTAGGGAGCTCATTGATATATAATGAGAAGAGAAGGGGCCCTAGGATGGATCCCTGTGGAACGCCATTTAGAGAAAGCTAATCTCTTTGCTAGGCAGTTCGCCGCCAATTCTACGCTGCCAGTGAGTGTTATGACTCCGCCTGTACTTGAGCGAGTTAGTGATTCTATGGGACCAATCTTTTTTCGCACTCGTACTGTGGCAAGAGTCCTTAGAGATCTAAACACACATAAATCCGCTGGTCCGGATGGTATCCCCGCTATTGTTCTGAAGAGGTGTTCTTCAACGCTGGCAAAACCACTGCGTAAGCTTTTTCATCAAGGCGAATCTTCCTCACCCTCTAACTACCGACTGATTGCACTTACGTCCCTTCTTTCCAAGGCCATGGAAACGCTGATTAATTATCAGCTCAAGAAATATCTTGAAGATCGAAAGCTTCTTAATGACCGGCAGTACGGCTTTCGAAGCAATAGGTCCACTGGTGATCTCATGGTTCATCTCACCGAACAGTGGAGCAAATCTTTGCATCGCTTTGGAGAAAGTAAGATTATTGCACTTGATATTTCAAAAGCATTTGATAGGGTTTGGCATCAGGCTCTCTTATCGAAAATGCGTGCTTTCGGTGTGCATGAATCCCTGCTTCATTGGATTAGTAATTACCTTTCGAATCGTTCAATACAAGTTGTATTGGATGGATTCAAGTCTGAAAACCATAAAATAAATGCTGGTGTGCCCTAGGGCTCTGTTCTATCTCAAACACTCTTTCTAATTTTTATTAATGATCTCCTGTCTGCAACATCTAATCCAATACATTGTTTCGCTGACGATAGTACTCTTAGCTTTTCATATTCGTTTTCAGACTCACATCCCTCTTCTTCGGATGTGGAACTGCAACGACAAAATATGATAAGCTCATTAAATTCCGACCTAAACAGCATTGTTCAATGGGGATTAAAAAACCGCGTGGAATTTAATGCTTCGAAAACGCAATGCTGTCTTGTATCGTTAAAGCGAGATATACCCCCATTGCCATTATCCATGGATGGCACTTGCATCAATGAGACTGAACACCTCGATATTCTCGGTATGTGTGTCACCAACCACTTCTTGTGGAATGATCACATACGCGATGTCGCCAAAAATGCCGCAAGGTGTTTGGGTTTCCTTAGGCGATGCAAGAAATATTTCACCCCTTCTGATCTGGCTGTTATCTACAAGACTTACATACGTCCAAAACTTGAGTATAACTCCCATCTCTGGGCTGGTGCTCCTGCAAATTATTTAAGCCTCTTGGATAGTATTGAACGTAGAGCATTCAAATTGATAGATGATAATATCATCATAAGTTCATTTACTTCGCTTGAACATCGTCGTAAGGTCTCTTGTCTGACCCTTTTTTACCGTTATTTTAACGGCTTATGCTCTAGTGAAATAGCCAGTTGCATTTCTCCCCTTAAACAGTTCAACCGTAATACTCGCGCTTCTAGGAATGCCCATCAGTATACCCTCGATCCCAACTTCGGCCGTACTGTCAAATACAGAGATTCGTTCTTTAGCCGTACTACGCGAATGTGAAATGCCTTACCACACTCTGTCTTTCCTAGTCATTGCAATGTTCAGGAATTCAAAACCAATGTGCACCGACATCTCCTTTTAAACCCTCTCTCCTCTTCCTAGTGCTCACACTGTGCCTCTGCATAATAAGGGTAGTAATATGCCCTTGAGTGTGTGCTTATTATAAAAAAAAAAAAAAAAATGGATACAGAAAGAAATTCCAATACATTATCATTCACTGCCACTGCTTGTGTCCTATCTGTTAAGTAAGACGAAATAAGTTTAACAGTGCATGGTGAAAACTTAAACAATAAAGATAGCTTGTGACATAAGGATTGATGGTTCACCATATCAAATGCCTTAAAAACCTAAAAAAAAACAATGCTAAAACTTGATAAAAATTTACTTTCAACTCAAATAGCTTTTCAAAAATTACAAATATTGGCTTGAAACTTATTTTATTTCACAGAAAATATTGTTTTCGATTGTCAGTCATTTTTTCTATAAAAATCCAACAGTCCGTTTTTTAATAAAAAAATAAAACCTACAAAAAATAGTACGAAAATTTGGTAAAAATTGATACATATAGACAAACTTTTAAACAAGACAAATCGACAGACGGGATGGGAAGTTATCAGTGTGGGTCGCATCCCAGCCTCTTTTTTTGAAAATAATTTGGGGTGAGGGGGCCTCCGATCCTTTATTGCCCGAGGCCTCTGGATCTCTAAATCCGGCCTTGCCAAACCGTAATTTTTTCGCAATGCAATGATGAATCATGAAGAACGTGTGGATTGCTGCCTGACCAATATCGCATATTTTGTTTATTGACGAAGCCATTCAGCCAGAAATGAGCCTCATTGCTGAAGATGATTTTTCGATGAACATCCAAATCATTTTCAAGTTGTTGCTCAGCCTAATTCACAATACGTCTGGTGGTCAAGCGGCTTCAGTTCTTGCGTCAATTTAATCTTGTAAGTATGTAGGCCTAGATCTTTTCGCAAAATTCGCCACAACAACATCACAGAGTTGACCAACGCTTGAGAACGACGACGTGTGAGAGACACATTTGGGCTTTCTGCAACTGAAGCCTCAGCGGCAGCAATATTTTCGACACTACGGGCAATTCTTTGTCTCACTGGCACGGAACATTTTGTACTGTGCCTGTGGATTCACATTTTTCCACTAGACGTTTAATTGTTGATCTGCTAGAACGATTATGACGACCATAAACTGGACGTACCGCTCTTAACGTTGAGGCCACTGACTCCGAATTTCGGTAGTAAATTTTAATAATTTTGACTCGTTGTTGGCTCGTTTATCTTTCCATCATGAAATGGCAAACCTTACTGAAGAGAAATGTCAAGATTTTTACTTTCCAATATCATCAAACGGTTTATTTTTAAGCGGGTGTGTTGTATACCTTAAGAAACACGTTTTTAGTTGTCTATAGAATTTGTATGATGATATATTTTAAAAACCTAATGTGATAGAAAAATCTAAAGGCAATATTCAAATTCAGGACATCTTAATCTTTATAAAAGTATTGTTTTGTTTGTGCACCAGAAAAAAATATAATTTTGTCGACTAGCATTATATATTGAATCCCAAAAATCACTTGTAATGTCATTGAATCGTGAGGAACATAATGTTGCTAACAAGGGCAGCAGTAAAGTGTTTCTGCATTTCCAATTCTTTATCTATTTTCAAACTTCAAATTAAAATTGTCAGGTTTTTTAAATATAAAAATTCTGTTCAAACACAAAAACTCCAAAAGTCAATTAGTACATAAAAAGCATGTTTGTTGAAATTTGCACAGTTTCATTTGTTTACAAATTTTGTAATCTCCACTTTGATACTTTGCTATTTTTGTTATTTATGTTATTATTTTTGGAAGTATGTTATTTAAAAAAGAGAAAAGTACAGTCAATCAATGCAAAAATAAATTTCATAGGTGTGTGTTCTTCTGTCAACTTTTGTTAAGGGTTTTCAACTATGTACGAGTATATAATATACTGAAAGAGAGAACATGAACTATTGCTAAAATTTGTATCAGTTCATTTAAATTATATTTGTATCTACTGATAAAAGTTATTTTTTATTTATCTCTTAAGTCACACGTATATACATACATTATACATATGTAGATAGAGATACCATGCATTTAAACTAAAATAGCTTTTGATGGTTTCGAAATTATGGTTATGATCCTTCTCCTTAAGTATTTATACGTATCAAGATCCGTCTTTTGCATTATAACTTACGTTGGTTGGTACTTTGAAGCTAGATGTTGAATTGTTTTTTTTTGTCTCCCATAAAATGTGACACGTTATAACTTTACCCAGCTAAGGATTAACTTTATCCTGAAAAATATTTATATGCAGTCATTGTCCAGAGAAAACCACAACCGATGCGGAAACACAATCTGACAACACAACCCAACATCCATGAAATTAAAAAAAAAAAAAAAAAAATAAGATCTACCACACAAGTGCGGGTAAAAATGGTCCTCGCATTTCTGCAACTTATTGCCATCCATATATACTATATGTACCTACACAGAAGTTGTCCTTATAACCTAGCTTTTATACAAACAACAACAATACCGACGACGGTATACAATGATGATTGCGATGGCGATATGGAGCAAACCATTTTGTGGCACAAAGCTCGCATACACAACTTAGTCCGTCCAAAATCACATTAACCTTGAATGTCTTAACATAAAAAAAACACTGCGTTTGCGTTACCATATCACCATATCACTGATGCTCTGTTCTTCAGCTATTTTGCCAGCCATTTTGATCCTGATGTGACTCTGCCTATGATGTCGCTAAAACTCCAGTCAGCATCATCAGCATCATCAGCAGTGGAACAGCTTGGTGTGTCGCAGAGCATCGCATAAATAGAGTGAGAACAAAAGCGGGAGTTTATACGAGTACTGCGAAAAAATGAGGCGATTTTGGGTGCCGCTATAGCTGTTACCAGTCGCAGTCCGAACCCGAAGACAACTCGGTGTCGGTGGTAAAAAAAAAATAAATAAAATAAAACACAAAACAGAGCTACTTCCTTTATTTACGAGAATTGAGTCAATGGAAACATGTACCTACGACTACAAGTACGAGTATCAACCGAGAAAAGTATGTGGAACTATATGGGAGCTGGAGTTTGGAACTTGGAGAATTAAAGTCAGACCTGGAACTATATGGATAGCAAGACCCAATGTCTCTGTTTATTTCTATATCTTGTATACTGATGTCTCTCTATGTCCTTCTTTTGGGTGAAATATCAACTTTATGATAGTATTTTGCATAATAGCTCTGCAGTGTGTAATCCAGTTAAATAAGGCAATTTACTATTATCCGCAGCAGCACCAGCAGATTACATACGACATCCGGTTCCCGTTCCAGTAAAAAGAGTCGTCCTCATCGTTACTTGCAGCATTTAATTTTTTTCTTTTCTCTGTTTTTTTTTTTAGTCCTTCTTATTTTGTTACTTTAGTGTTTTTGTTGTTGTCTTTTATGTAGAAAAAAATTAAATTTTTTTTGTTGTCTTTGGGGTAGAATTTTGTGCATAAAATATTTTGTTGTTCTCAAATGACAAAACACTTTGTGGCAGAGTGATTCGGTTTATGTTTTATATACTACCTACATACGTATGTATATACAATGTATACACATGTATTTCTATATAAACCCAACCACACGTCATTGATGTTTTGTTTGTTATGCGGGGGATGCGTAAAAGCAGTAACTCAAGGATATTTACCAGCGTTATACAATTTAAAGACATTTTAAAGATACACGAGTATATTTCTAAAGTTCATACAAATGAGGTATGAGAAAAATGCGCAAACATATTTTATCGCTTAAGTTGCAAAATTTGCATGCGAGGTGGGTGTATTGGGATTAATGGCACTCGATAGATGCGTATACGGAGATTCTATAGCCTAAGTCATTTCGATATTAAATTTTTCCATTAAGAAGTTCGAGATCGAAAGAAACTGTCAAAGGTGGGAGTTTTAACATCAAAAGCACCTACGCATTCAACCTACAATGATTTTATCATTCTAAAAATACTTTACTAAACCATATCGAGCCCTTCCCGCCAATTTATCGTAAGCGTTAAAATAAATTTTATCGTAAACGACAAATCAAAAGCTTACTCTGCTGGTCCTTGAACCAACTTTTAACCATAGTCAGTATTGGAAATTATTAATTATGCTTAAGTTAAGACATGCCAATAACCTTCAAGGCTCTATGTATTACTAGCAAATTTTAATAATTAAGTTGTCTTTTTTATTGAAAATGTCGCTTACGATAAAATGGCGGGAATGGCTCGATATTTTATGCATATTTTTAAAAATAATAATTAAATTTTGTCAAACGTAAACAATTAGTAACATGACATTTGAAGCATAACATAATTCCATGAGTAGCAGGTTACACTGGTCGACAAAAATACGTTTATAAGATATTTTATTAGGGCTCTTTTGGTCTTGTTAACTTCCCATAGGAATGAATTATTGTAATGGATCCGATTTGTCAAATTGAAAATTTTGACATTTCTAAACGTTTCAAGGTCCCTAGAGTCGAAATAAAAGATTTTTAGAAAGATGTCTGTGCGTGCGTGTGTACGTACGTAAGAAAGAAAAATTGCGTGGGTGGCTTTTTTACCATAGAAGTTTAAAAAAAAGGTGAACATTTTGGTTAACCCTAAATATCTCACGAACCAATAACGCTAGAGACTTGAATTAAATTTTATATTATATATTGTAACGTGATACCAAACAAGTATATTTTTGGAAAAAAATCCAATTAACGGTTTTTTTATAAATCAAAAAAACTGAAAAAAAAATTTGTCACCTCGAAAATTTTACGAATACAAAATGATTTTATCTCCAAAACAATTTTGTGCAACGAAAAATAACGTTCTTGACACCTGGTAAGATTTTGAGAAAAATCGTATTGAGAGTTTTTTTATAAAAAAATAAAAACCTAAGAAAACATTACTCAAAGTTTGGAAAAATTGAATTTCGACTCAAATATCTTTTCAAAAATTTAAGATTATGGCTTTCAACTAATTTTAGCTTATAATAAATATTGTTTACAACATTCAGAAAAATTTTGACAAAAAGTTTTTTTTTTTACAAAAAATAAAAACCTAAACAAGAAAATTAATAAAAGTTGGTAAAAATTGATTTTCGACTAAAATATCTTTTCAAAACTTTGAGATATTGGCCTTAAACTACTTTTATCTTTTAAAAAACATTGTTTTCAACATTTGGAAAAATTTTGAGAAAATCAAATTGACAGTTTTTTTTACTAAAATATCTTTTCAAAATTTTGAGATTATGGCTTCAAACTAATTTAAACTTATAAGAAATATTGTTTTCAACATTCTGAAAAATTTTGAAGAAAATCGAATTCACAGTTTTTTTTTACAAAAAATAAAATCCTAACATAAAAATAATACTAAAACTTGGTAAAAATTTACTTTCGACTCAAATAGCTTTTCAAAAATTACAAATATTGGCTTCAAACTTATTTTATTTCACAGACTATATTATTTTCGATATTCAATCAAATAAAATGTACAAAAAATGGTACGCAAATTTGGTAAAAATTGATACATATAGACAAACTTTTAAGCAATACAAATCGACAGACGGGATGGGAAGTTATCAGTGTGGGTCGCATCCCAGCCTCTTTTTATTATCGCTATCAGTCTGCTTACTCTTAATCGATCTTAAACGAGTTAACAAAACTTAGAAATTGTAGAGAGAAAAATGTTTGTTAGTTAGTTTAACACAATGTAACTTTTGCTGTTTTTGGGATATTTATATTCTTGAAATTCGTGTTTAAATCTCAGTTCTAGAACATCTTAAGCCAATTCACTTCAAAAAGTAGATTTGTTTAATTTTTTATGATCTTAAAATTTTTATTCAACAAAAAATCAATTTTGAAAGAAATATAATGCACGACTGGGTCGCTAGAACACGCTTCAAAAAAGTCTGTTTACAAATATTTCCTATATTTTAAGATTTAAAAATGTACCTGCAAAATAAGTTTTTTCTCAAAAATTTAAATGCACTTTATTTCTCAAAAAACTGAGATTAACTTATTTTTTCAAAAATCATTAGAGCGTTTTTTTTTTTAAAGTAATTTTTATATAATGTACATGAATTATATAGCAAGTATTGCATTCGTAAAAAAATTCGAATCAAACATGACATTACGATGTTAGAAAAGTCGAAAAAAGTGGATCTGTCTGTCTGCCTGTCCTGACCCCTTCAACCTAAAGCATTGTGCCCATTGAAATTAAAGTTTTCAGCTGATTATCTTAAGGTTTTTTTTCATTCTTTTAATACAAAAAATAACACCAGTCACCATACAATTTGTTTGGTTTAGATAGATTTTGTTCTCTATTTTTTTTTCTTAATTCGGCTTCTTTCTACAAGAAAACCATATTTTGATATTGCTCCAAAAGGATACCACTCATAAAACCGTTATTTTGTTTTTAAGTTTTCTCAAGAACTAATCAACCGATTTCAATAATCTTCTCTTTCAGTGCTAGCTCTTGTCGCTAATTAAATTTTCAAATTTTTGATGATCAAAATGTCATTATTTTTTTTTTGATTTTTGAAAAATGATTGTTTTTACAAAATTTGACATCTCAGAAAGGGGTTAACATTTTTTAACGAAATTTAAATGCGAAATGTATAAGGTATTTATAAGCACTAAATAACTGCAAACACAACATATTTTAAAGACAACATTTAAAAATTGCATACATTATGTCGCTAGTAAAAATCACTTCAATGTTCACTATTTACATAGTGCATCAAAACAATTAGATGGAATTGAAGGCTAGTTTCAGGAATTTAAAGGCAATTTAATATAAAATTGACGACCTCTTAGGCCGCGTTTCCATTTGCAAGTCAACTCGCGGAAGTCTTGCAGAAGTTTCTTGCAGTCGCGTTTACATTGTCATATGAATTCTTGCAATTTCTTCTGCAATAAATGTCTTGCAAGAAGCTCGCGCATCATACTGTCGCAATTTATTGCAGATGTATTTACACCAGGAGAGCAATTAATGTCGCAAAAAATCTGGTTGTTTACTTAACGATTAGCAGCTGCGATGATAATTTTATTATTAAAAAGAGGCTGGGATGCGAACCATACTGATAACTTCCCATCCTGTCTGTCGATTTGTCTTGCTTAAAAGTTTGTAGGTTTTCGTTTTGGGTTAAAAAAGTTTTAGTATTATTTTCTTGTTAGGTTTTTATTTTTTAAAAAAAACCTGTCCACCAGATTTTTCTCAGAATTTTACTGAATGTTGACAACAAAATTTTTTAAAAGATAAAAGTAGTTTAAAGCCAATATCTCAAATTTTTGAAAAGATATTTGAGTCGAAATCAATTTTTACCAACTTTTAGTTATGTTTTTTTAAGTTTTTTTTTTGTAAAAAAACTTTAAATTCGATTTTTCTCAAAATTCTACCGAATGTTGAAAACAATATTTGTTGTAAGACAAGATTAGTTGGAAGCCAATATCTCAAATTTTTAAAAAGATATTTGAGTCGAAATTCAATTTTTTACCAACTTTGAGCAATGTTTTTTTTTAGGTTTTTATTTTTTATAAAAAAAACTGTCAGTTAGATTTTTCTCAAAATTTTATCAGATGTCAAAAACATTATTCTTCGTTGTAAAAATTTGTTTTGGAGATAACATCATATTTTAGTCGTAAAATTTTCGAGGTGACATATTTTTTTTTTTCAGTTTTTTTGATGTATACAAAAAACCGTTAATTGGATTTTTTTCCAAAAATATACTTCTTTTGTATCACGTTATAATATATAATCTAAAATTTAATTCAAGTCTCTTACGTTATTGGTTCGTGAGATATTTAGGGTTAACCGAAATGTTCAACTTTTTTTTAAACTGCTATGGTAAAAAAACCACCCACGCAATTTTCTTGAGAGCCCTTTCTGCATCTTTCTGCCTTATTATCTGTATAACAAAATTTATAAGTCGATATCTCTTCTGGTTCTTGAGCTATGGACGACGAAAAAAACGTCGCGAAATTACGGACGTACGAACGTACGTACACACGCACGCACAGACATCTTTCTAAAAATCTTTTATTTCGACTCTTGGGACCTTGAAACGTCGAGAAATGTCAAAATTTTCAATTTGGCAAATCGGACCCATTACAATAACTTCCTATGGGAAGTTAAAAAAGAAAAAAAGATCAACTTGGGTTCGAGATTGGATTTTGAAAAGACGGGAAGCTGGTGCCTTCTATAATTTATTAAACGAATTAAATATAGAAGATGCTCAGGAATACTTCAATTTCACTCGCATGACCGCAATTGATTTGGAAGTTTTGATATTGAAAGTGGGTCCTATTATAAAAAAAACAAGACACTCGATTCTGTGAGTCAATATCACCGAAGGAAAGACTCCTTTTTAATCTGCTTTTGTATAAAGCAAAGACGTCAACCAACCACTTGCGCGAGATATACGAAATTGTTTCGATAAGCTGCAAGAACTGTCGCGAGTCGATGGAAAAGTGTTTAAACTAGCAATTAATTGCACTTGCAAATACTCGCAAAAAGTTATGAAAGTACTGTCGCGATAGAACTTGCTTGGTAGTTTTCACTTGCAATTCACTGTCGGACAGACTATCGGACATTTATTGCAGAAGTTTTCTTGCAAATGGAAACGCGGCCTTATTCAAGGCTTTCTTCTTAAAATGTTAATTGTTTTTGACAGCAAACCACTTTTTGGTGAATGTCGTTAAATTACCAACAAATCTTTAGATGAAATCTTTGTTTATACAACTTAACTGTATAAGCTTTATGGCTAATATGACCCCCCTGGATCGTCCATTGTTCAAAATTTGATGAAATTGTGCAAAGTTTTTGGAATAGGGCTGAATTTCCGATTCATTTTATGTTCTTGGTCCAGTTCTCAGTTAAAAGTGGTACTTTTGGCAAAAAAGTTTTAGGAATTAAAATACAATTGGGTAACTTTTGAGGATATTTTGTTGACGATAGTTATTAAATCAAACTTCTACAAATTCGGGTGTATATGATAGCTAATCTAATTAATATATTGTTCCCAATCGCGCCAGTCGCTTTTTTGAGTACATTGTGAGATATTTAAAAATTTCATAATTTGACTGACGAGGTAACATAGTACTGATACATGTTATACACAGTTTTGAAAGTAGTATAATGAAATTTAACACAAATTAGTAAAAATCTCTTAGGATTTAATAATGATCTCTTAGGATTTAATTAAAAATAATTTTTAATATGTAAAACTGGGAGAAAATACTATATCAGTTTTCAAAACAGACTTTTGACATTTAACGTAAAGTTATTCACTTATCTTTTACTATTTTCACAAGTTTTACTTAATATTTCTTAGTAATCAACAAACAATATAAACAAAACCTAACAATATTTATCGTTAAAGTATTAATGATCATGAAATGAAGAACAATAACAATATACGTGACACAGGACTGACGCCATAGGACTGACGAAAAAGACGAAATTTGAGATTATAATCTGGACTAATGTTTTTTTTTTTGTAATTTCAAATATCAACAAACTACATTTTAACAAATCAAATTCTAATACGAATAAATAAAAATAAACTTTAGATTAACAAAAAAATAACGACTCACCATAAACTGACGTGTACAGACAACAAACATAACCCAAACTCTTTTACAGATATGATGGCCGTCAAATTGTGCAACCCGCAACTAACTTCATTACCAACATTAAAATTCAAAGTGGGATTTGACAGTGAGTCGGCGATATTTCGCACGAATTTCAAATTTAAATAACACACAAGGGACTGACGAATGAAACTGAACACAAATTTTCTTATTTTTTTAAATAAAGTGGAGAACACTGCAGTTGTAGTATATATTTAACTATATACATCGCAGATTGTATTAAATTAATAAGTTTTCTTAAATCAATGATAATGTTTAATAGACAGTCAGTTAATGGTTGGTTTTCAGGGTTGTGACATGCCAGAGGTCTGACGTTTTAAGAACTAATTGTGTTTTTTTAATAACTTGTAATCTTGTATTCAAAATGAAGAACTGAAATTGGGTGACTAAATAAAGGTCTTTCCATTGTTTTAAAATAAATTGCAATCTCAATAAAATATAATCAGACTTTGTATATATTGGTTGATGACATCGAGTTGCCCAACTTTTGTATAATCACCCAAATTTAGTTTTCATATAAAAAAAATATGTAAATAATTCAAAATATAATGGGGGTCATATCCATTAACTCAATACGATTAGTTTTGAATTGTAGGGAATTCCTACTAAAATACAAAAAATATATCTCCCAGTGGGGGTCATGACATCCAACAACCCCCCTCCCCCTGGATCTGCCAACAACAACAAAGAGAAGCTTAAGAACGTAAGGGTCACGAAAATTGCGACAGAATCTCTTTATGAATCCTAGAATCCTATTAGCTTTCTTAACTATTTAGTTTAAATATTCATTAACTTGAGATAAAGAAAAACACCTACATATGTAAATCAGAAAACACAAAGACTCTACTTAAATGACATGTATCAAACGTATAATTAGAATGAAAGGGGATTTTTTGAGTGTAAAACTCATGGTCTTACACTTATCAACATTCAAAACGAGACGATTTGTATTGCACCATTCTCTAAAAATTAACAAGTCTTCTTGTAAAAGTAAATAGTCAGAAATCGAAACCTTGATTGTTTAATTTTAAAATTAATGTATTGTGACACAACTTGTCAAAGGATTTGCGTTTTTCAAAAACATCTATAGATTCATTTTGAAGTCGGATTCGAACTTAAGCCATCAAAAACGTTAGAAAAAGAAAAATCTGATTGCCAGCTATACATACATTTGTAGTATATTTTCTTTAATTTAAATCACTTTTTTATGACAAATGTGCAGAAATTGCTAACGAAATTATTAATATGATTATAATGCAATTTTAAAATTATCATACAGTAATTGATTTCTGTTTTATCCATCCTAGTCAACGTGTTCATCTTAAAGGTCAAGTCAAAATGTTGTCGTGGGGCTTATTGTCATCTTCAACATTCGACAAGTAAAAACTACGCCATTACTAAAAAATGAATTAACAAAAATCCACCAAAATTTCACTCACAGTTGGCACAACTAAGACACTTTTGGGACATGTTGGCGATTTAAAGAATCGAAACAGTGTGCGGCAATCAAGAATATTTCTACTGTAGTTAGTCAATTTAAATGTTTTATTTGCATTTCAAAATAAATTTTTGCATATATTTTTTTTAAAAATTAAAATCAAAGAAGATCTAATTTTTTCAGCAGATTTAATCCTTTGTTTTGATTTTAAATAACTTAACTCATTTCAAAGTGTTCACTCATTTAAGAAAAAGAACAACGTTTTTGAATAGCTTTTCATTTATATCAAACAAATCAATTTTAACAATCCAATTAGCACAGTAGACTGTTTTGAGCTATTGAACTATACAAAATACTATATTTATACAAAAATAGATAGTTTTTAAATCTAAGAAATCTTCAATTTTGAGATTTTCCATTGTCACTGCAATAAAAAAAGTAAGAACTATATAAAATTCTCACCGTCTGTACTTTACAGCTTGTCCCTATTCATTTATACTTTTAACAAAAACAAAGCAAACTAAAAGCTTTTTTAATTCAACTATATACATAAGTATACATTTAACCTTTCAATATTAAAATACAATAAAGTCCTTTTTCTTACACTAAAAAGAATATTTAATATAAAAGAAAACTATGAATGTACCTACATACATATATAGAAACCACAATTGTGCCACTGTTGCATTATTAAATTCGATTTCCAGTTTTCTACAGTTTGTTCTTTTCCTAACAGAGTATATTATGGAAAAACATATACATGTGTATGTTTAATAATATCAACAAAAAAGCCCTAACACAAAGGGAAATACAAAATGAAAACCTTTATTCCAAAAATATACAAAGTTATATTATTTTTGTACACATCAAAAAGGCATTTTTTCATTAAAAATACAATTTTGTCGTTAGAGTGTTTGTAAAATCATCATATTATCGCAGATATCGAACATTAAAAATCTCAATATTTGGTTTTATGAGATAAGAAACAACGAAAACAATAAGGTGTCAAAAATAAATGGTCTGATGTGTCTTATCTCGTAAAGATATTTGTATTATGTTCCAGTCATTCAATAAAAATTCTTTATTGTCTTGCCAAAATCTATACCTCCCTTTATTGACTAAATATTTGGGTTGCAGTTAACTGATGATATCGACAAGTAATATTCCCAAATTCGAAAAATTTTAAAACTTTAAAAATTGGATTATTAATTTAATGTGACTTTTATTCTTTTAAGTAAAAACACTAGTAACCTACTGCTCTACTTTCTCGGAGAAAAGGATGTCCGCTGTTCCATACATTTATAGAGTTTGGGAAGCTTGAACAAAAATTAAAGTGTAATCGAAAATGTTTAGCGTACGTGGTTTTTTTTTAGCTCGGGTAGATTTTGCCGCCTCGTGGTGGCCATTGTGTTTTGACATCTGTCAAATCTTTTGTTAATTATTCAGTTGTTTATGCCAAATCATCATGGCAAGTTAAATCATTGAACAGCACGTTCAAATGATAAAACTTTATTATCAAAATGAGTGTTCGTTAACGCAAATGTTGCGTGCATTGCGCCCATTTTACGGTAGACGAAGTGGCCCTTCACAGTCGACTCTTCAACGTTTGGTAGCCAAATTTGAGACGTCCGGTGTCCGGTTTAGTAAACAATCAGCCAACATCCGTACGTTCAAGAAACGAAAGATCGGCCGAGAACATCGCCGCGGTCCGTGAAAGTGTACAACAGAACCCGAGGCAGTCTATTCCTCGCCGTGCACAAGAACTCGGCTTTTCGCAGACTTCAACTTGGCGAATTTGGACCACTCCAATTTCCACTTGGAATGATGTCATATTCCACTCTTGATGCCATACATGCGCCTTTCAAATAAAAAAAAAATAATTTTGTTAATACCTCACACACAGTTTGTTTTATTCCATTTCAACATCTACTCGCGCTTATTGAAAAACCCTTTATAATGTGACGTGATTAGTATAATTTTCAAAAAAATCCAACTATGGTTTACTGAAAATAAATATTTGTCACTTCAATTATTTTTCGATCAAGAAATCATATTACTTCCAAAATAATTTTATGTAACGAAGGATAACCTTTTTTAAAATCTAGTAAACTTTTAAGGGATATTGAATTTACCGTTTTTTTATACAAAAAATATTCGAATATTTCAAAATTATTTTATTCCAGTGCATTGGTTGGCCTGCAATGCAGTCGTTACCTTTTCGAGGCGTATGTCCAATCCATTGCCACTTACGCCTTCGTATAATAGACTCTTAAGGTTCCTGACCTGTCCTTCTTTGAAGGACCTCATTGTATATCCGGTTTGGCCAGAAAATCCTTAGGATGTTGCGAAGACATCTATTCACGAAGGTTTGCAGCTTTCTTCTAATGGCTGTAGTAACCTTCCAGGTGCTGCACCCATTAAGAAGCACTGATTCGACATTTGTGGGAAACTGTCGTAGCTTTGTTCTTTGCTTTGCTGATGCGGCAGATGACATCTTGTTCGGTTTCGCCTTCGATAGATACGATACTTCCAAGGCATTGAAAGCTCTCCACTTTTTCCAACGGTTGCGAGGAAATATTTATTTTGGAGGATGGTTGGGTTTTGAGGCTGATCATTTTTGTTTTGCCTATTTTAAACCGAATGTTTGCAAACAACGTGCAGCCGATGCCTTCTGAAGCGCCCGAACAAACTTATCCCCGAATCCGCACCGCACCTCCCAGTAAAGATGAGATCGTTGCCGCAATTAAAGCACTTAAGAACAATAAATCGGTAGGACTTGATGGAATTCTCCCGCAGAGCTTTTACAAGCAGTGCCAACGTCATCAAGCGAACTGCTTCATCCGCTCATAAAAGAAGCCTGGACCATCGAAAGCTTTCCCGATGATGAGTGGAAGAAGGGAATGATCGTCAAGCTCCCAAAAAAAGGAGATCTTACAAAGTGCGAAAACTGGAGAGGAATTTGCGTTCTAACCGACGTTGCCAAAATAGTAGCAAACATCATACTGGAACGCATCAGAGAACACCTCGAGGCCACACTCGATGCCGAACAAGCAGGATTCCGCGCTGGATCCTCCTGTATGGATCCGGTGTGGATTGATCACACCCTGCGGATCATTATTGAGCAGTGCGTTTATTATCGAGCACCGTTACACCTGCTGTTCATCGACTTCGAGAAGGCCTTTGATAGCGGAGGAGACGCATTCCGGAAAAACGAATTGCTATTAGGAAATCAATATATGATGGATCCAAGTGTCACGTTCTGCACGATGGTAGATTGCCAGAGGATTTTGAAATCCGTAGCGGAGTCAGACAGGGCTGTATTCTGTAGCCAGTATTGTTTTTGTTGGTGATAACTGATAAGCGATGAACTGCGCAGCTTTGACAGTTAGCGGAGGAATGACAACAAGTGCGGAGAGAGAAGCTGAAGTCGTGGGGCTGATAATTAATTTCGGCAAAACAAAAATGATCAGCCTCGTAACCCGACCATCCTCCCAAATAAATAAAAATGTTGTTACAATTGATAAATGTTGGCTTTCCACTAGAAATGTTTGTAACAAAAACAAATATTGAAATCAAACTTATTTTATTATATGCAAAATATAGTTGCTATCTTTTATTTTTAGAAAAATTAAATTGACAACAGTTTTTACAAAACACACAAAAACCTGTTGAAAACAACAAAAAACTGATAAGAAATGGTTTTCTATTCAAGTATTTTGAAAATAAAAAAATATATTGACTTTTTCATTTGTCTATCTCACACAAAATATTGTTAATAATGTTTTCTTAAAAATTTCAAAAAATTGACAGACGGGCATCCCAAGCTCTTCTTAAATTTTGTATTCGATTTAGACACTCAGGCATATGTAGGCTTGTAGTTCAAAAAATTAATTAATACACTCCCGATCATAAGGTTAGAAGCAGGCCTTTTCGAGAAGTAAAATCGATATTTCTCCCGTTACGTGATGGATTAGAAAAAAACAACTATGGTAAATGAGGGACCATTTTGTTAACAACAAAATATAAAACTTGGGTAAAGGAGAGATTTAGCTAACGGAACTTTCATAGCAAATTGTTAATTGAGTCAAGAATATGCGAAAATAAATCGGGTCATTAGATTAGAAGCACATCAAATAAATGGAAATAAAATGCAAGTATTTGTATTTTGTTATGTTTTTTAGCTTTCATTAGGTTTTTTATAATGTGTGCTACGAGTACCACCAGCCTTCATAATAACTTCAAAAAATCTATCTTTTAAGGATTTATAAAGAGATTCCAAGTAGACCAGAGAAATCTTACTCCAGGCCAATTTGATACCATGAATAAGCGCTCCCTTGCCATCGTTTTGCTTCCCTTCCTCATGTACCAAACTTGTAAGCTAGCCCCACACATTTTAAATTATGTTAAGGTCCGAGAAATATGGTGGCCAGGGCAGCAAGTGGAAGTTCTGGTTCGCAACAAGAGATTTACCTCTCGAGCTGTGTGTATGGGAGCGTTTTCCTGCTGAAAAATCCATGGAATTGATCTAAAACGTTCACTAATATTGGGGAATACTTATTCCAGCAAAGCTTTGCATGCATTCCTAGTCATTTGGTATCTTGGACTACCAAGTCTATAGCGCCATACAATAAAATTGAGCCTCAGACGATAACGCCTCCTTCTTTGCTATGGTGATGAGTGATGACGGTTTAAAAATTACTACTCTCTCTTCCCACATGGAAATAATAATTATAACCATCTGGCCCATCTAGGTTAAATTTTTTTAGCATGGCGAATCGTGTATTTAACAGTGGACATTTAATTACATTTCGCGTTTCGCGAAGTCTTAATCCTTTCGGGACGGGAGTGGTACGTTTACATATAAATATTCTTTGTTCTGTCCCATTCTCGTACCGAAAGGGTTAAGGCAAAGGAAGTGTTTTTTTTTTATAATTTCTCGAGTAAGACGATGGTTTTTTAAATATTTGCTGACACAATGATCATTTCGATTTACTTTTCAGGCTATAGCAAAGCATTAAAGTCCTTTAGGGCAATAAACATCTATTATTGACCAGCGTCAAACTCTTCCGCCTCATCTCCCTCCTCATACGAATCCAATCGAATTGTTGGCTTATGAAAAAAGAGAGGAGATAATAGAAAGAACCTGAATAAAACAACAACAATTACTTGTGTGTACCTGTAATTGGCTTACAACTTTCATGTGGGTGCGGTGGCGTAGTGCGTAGTGCACTAGCTCCTCACACGCTAGGTCGCTTGTTCAAGCCCAGCTCGGGCAAAAGTTCTTCAAAAAATTAAATTGAACATAAAAGCGATTAAGCACCACTAAAGGAGTCTGATGATCGGGTTGGTGTTGGTGCCCGTGAAATAGCTATAACTCCAGCCTATGAACTTGGTGGTAGCACACACAAGTTGTTGTTGTTTCATTCTAAATTTTCAATTGTAAATTCGGCAAGCAGCTGCCTTAAACTGCAAGTATAAAAATTTCATACAAAACCCCTTAGAATCTATTATTACCATTTCCTCCACTTTCAAACATTTTTTGTTACCCATTTCTGTTAACACTCAATCAAGAACAATTAATTTATAAATTGGACCGATTTTCCGAAAAAAAATGTATGCACTTCACAAAACAACGTTGATTTATTGACTGCTTCTAATCTTATAACCCGATTTATGTTCGCATATTCTTGACTCAATTAACAATTTGTCATAAAAGTTCCGCAAGCTAAGTCTCTCCTTTACCCAAATTTAATATTTTGTTATTAACAAAATAGTCCCTCATTTACCATTGTTTTTTTTTTTAGAATCTATCATGTAACGGGAGAAATATAAATTTTACTTCTCGAAAATGCCTTCTTCTAACCTTATTACCGGCAGTGTATGTCCATATGAAAGAAAATAAATAATTTTAGTAGACTGGGGCGTATACGCACTATTTTATATATACGAGTATTTTGGTATTTGGGAATCTTAGTTTAAAATGTATATGAACATCTTAACGAAAAGAATTGTGCTAACCAATGTGTACATAATTTGTGCATTAAACATGAAAGAAAGTGTTTCATTTATTGGTTCAAGAATCTAAACCATTCCTAAATCTATTCTTGTCAGATCAAACATAAAAATGTACATCAAATTCAGTTTCAATACAACTTGAATTAACTTAAAACCAACCGATGAGTTTTCAATATTTCACCCATCATACCCCCACCCTCTGCACCGTTCATCAATATATGTATATATATAACATGGGTTGGGTTCGAAATCCTGTATGGATCATAATACTGTATTTAAAATACTTTATCTCAAAATACTGTATTTCAAAAAACTGTATGTACAAAATACTGTATGATCAAAATACTGTAGCTCAAAATTCTGTATCTTAAAATTCTGTATACCAAAATTCTGTATTTCAAAATGCTGTAAATAGGCTGACAAATAAAAATCGTTTTGATAATGTAAAAAAGTGCGCAGTTTTTTACATTATCAAAACGATTTGTATTTGTCAGCCTATTTACAGCAGGTTGAAATATGCTGACAAATAAAAATCGTCTTGATAATGTAAAAAATTGCGCACGTTTTTACATTATCAAAACGATTTGTATTTGTCAGCCTATTTACAGCATGTTGAAATACAGAATTTTAAAAACAGATTACTTTTATAAAGAATACATCATAATATTTTT